>UELW01000378.1:2334203-2659699 GCA_900490495.1 Danionella dracula | reverse complement strand
TCTGGTGGCCTCACGCCACTGTTTGGGCTTAATGGAGACGCCGCTTCGGTCTCGCTGCTTAACCACACCAGCGCTCGTTCTCTCTCTTTCTCCTGCCAGCAAGGCTCTCTCGCTCCGACGTCTAGGTTGCCGCACTGACTGACTTCACTCTGCTCGATCACTTCCTCTTTTATCTTCCTCTTCCGTTTTTGAACTACGTCACTCTTCCCTTGCAGATTTTTTTTTTATTTGATATTTAATATTTTATTTAATTACTTTGTTTCCCCTACCGTTAACATATATAATTTAAGGTTTATTTTTGATGCTAATAATAACTAAAATAAAAAGACTGCTACATCCCCCCTCCCTTGAAAAAAACAACCCATGGTTGTACTATTCTGAAAATCCCAAGAATTCCTCTTCCTCTGAGGAGTCTACAAAAAGATCCATGAGGTTTTTCCTCTCTTGCCTTTCCAGTTCCTTGGCAGACGGATAACATGGTTTCAGGTTACAGACATGTACCGTTCGAACATCTTCTCCCGAGCTTTCCAGAACAACCTGATAGTTAATGGGTCCAAGTTTACGGACAACCCGATAGGGTCCTTTCCACTTTTTCCCCAACTTAGCGGTGAACTGATGAGATGCAGAGGACTTTGGAAAATTCCGTACCCAAACTCGATCTTGAAACTGGTAAGTCACTTCCCTTCTGGTTTTGTTGTAGTTTCTTAATTGTCTTAATCTTGCTTTTTTTGCGCTAGCATCAGCTTGTTTTTTCAGTTCTTGAAGTCTGTCCACAATTTTGTAAAGTGAGGTATCTGGCATTACAGGAATTGAGGACTGAAGAATTTTGTCCATGGGACTCTGGAGCTTCCTGCCTACTTGTAGTTCAGCAGGTGTCAGTCCTGTTGTTTCCTGCACAGCAGTGTTCAGGGCAAAACGGAACTCTGGAAGGTATGCATCCCACTTCTTCTGATTGTCTCCAACATATGATGCAATCATACATTTCAAAGTACGATTGACGCGTTCTGTCAGGTTAGTTTGTGGATGATATGCGGTGGTAAGCTTGGGCATAACCTTCCATTGTTCACACAATTGTTGGAATATGGAAGAGACAAATTGTGGTCCACGGTCTGACAAAATGTGAGATGGAACTCCCCATCTGGTAAGTATTTCTGCTCTGAGGATCCGGGTGATGGTTGCTGCTTTGGCATTCCTCATTGGAAAAATTTCAACCCATTTACTGTAGTAATCTACTACCACCATGATATATTCATGCTGTTGAGAGCTGCGTGGAAATGGGCCCATAAGATCTACTCCTAGTAGTTCATTAGGTCTTTCAGTAATAGTTTGTTGGATTTTCCCAGCAGGTTTCTTATTGTCAGCTTTCAAGACTTGACACTTTGGACAGCATTTTACAAAGTCCTTCACTTCTGTCCAGATCTTCGGACAATAGGACACTTCATAGAGTCGTTTGTAGGTCTTGAAGATGCCTAGATGTCCACATAAGGGATTCTCGTGGTATGTCTGTAACATTTGGCATTTCAAAGAGGCTGGAATATAGAGCCGATAGTGTGTTTGGTGATCATCCATTTTGATTTTCCTATAGACTTTGTCCTCCAGCACAGCATATTTCTTCATAGTTTCAGGATCCTCCTTTGCCAAAGTTTTAAACACTTTCCCAATTTCAGGATCTTGATGTTGTTCTGCCCACAACACATCAGTAGAAAAAGGAAAATCCTGAGTTTTCTTCTTAGCAGAGAACAGATTGCAGCCCACATTAGAAGACATTCGGGAGAGTGCATCTGGAACTACATTCAGTTTGCCTTTCCTGAACTCTACAATGAAATCAAATTTCTGCAGTCTTAAAGCCCATCTTAGGAGTCGACTTGTAGTTTTAACAGAAGTCAGAACCCACTGCAAATCTGAATGATCAGTGACTACTGTAAACAACCTTGGCTCAAGATAATATTGCCACTTCTCCAAAGCCCATAACACTGCCAGGCACTCTTTTTCCGTTGCAGAATAGTTCACTTCTGACTTGGTCAAAGTCCTGCTAGCATAGGCAAGGACTTGTTCAGAGTCTGATTCTGTTTTCTGGGTAAGGACTGCACCCAGACCAGTATCACTGGCGTCGGTGTACACAGTAAATGGAAGATCAGCTCGAGGGTGTCCTAAAACTGGGGAAGAGCTTAAATGAGACTTTAGTTTCTCAAATGCATCCTGACATTCAAGAGTCCAGCAAAATTCATGTCCTTTCTTCTTTAAATTGTTTAAAGGTTCTGCAATTTTGGAAAAGTCAGGAATAAACCTGTGGTACCATCCGGACAGGCCAAGAAACCTTTGGACCTCCTTGAGGGTCTTTGGCACAGGATATTGCTGGATAGAATGAATCTTCTCAGGATCAGCTGCAATACCATTGGTATTTACAATGTGCCCAAGAAACTTGACCTCTTTGAGGCAGAATCTGCTTTTCTTAATGTTAATGGTTAGTCCAGCTTCTTGAAGTTTGTGCAACACTATTTGGAGATCTGAGAAATGCTGAGTAACAGAAGGAGAATAAATGATGATATCGTCTAAGTACACTAAACAACATTTACCACGCAAGTCTCTCAGGACCAACTCCATTAGTCTTTGGAATGTGGCTGGGGCATTCTTTAAACCAGATGGCATCACCTTAAAGTGATATAATCCTGAATGTGTGGTGAAAGCGGTCATAAGTTTGCTTTCCGGGGCCATCTCTACTTGCCAGTATCCGCTATTTAGATCAACGGTTGAGAAGATAGCAGAACCGGAAAGGGACTCAAGAATCTCTGGGATAGACGGTAGAGGGTAAGCATCACTTTCAGTGAGTGAATTAAGTCGTCTATAGTCAACACAAAATCTTTGTCCACCATCTTTTTTAGGCACCAGCACCACTGGGGAGGACCATCCAGAACGAGAGGGCTCGATGATACCAGCAGATAACATCTCTTCAATCTGTTCATTTACTATGTTTTGTTTGACTGATGACATGCAATAAGGTTTTTGTTTGATAGGAACCTGAGCAGTGGTGTAGATGATGTGTTGCAAAACATTGGTTTTGCCAATTTTGTGGGTGATCACATTTGAATTTGCTTGCAAGATTATTTGAAGTTGGGATTGTTCAAAGGGATCCAGATTTGCAGAAGTTACCGCTTGCCAGATACGCTCTTCGTCATCCAGATGGTCAGTTTTCACTGGAAACCCAGGAGGGGGTACAGAACTGATAAGGGTAAAATGATGTTCAGAGTCACTTTTACTCTGCTGTGTTTTATTTCCCCAACCAGACACAGAAGCATTACCAGGTTGAAAAGGGTACGTAACCAGAGGGTTAATTTTTAAATCCATAAACCTGGTCCGCAACATTTATTTGGAGTTGACTATGAAAAATAAAGTCAAGTCCTAACACGACACCATAAGCCAGAGCTTTCGATGGAAGCACAGCCACAGGTAAATTTGTAATGAGTCCTTGTATTTTGATGTCCAAGTTTGTCCAGCCTAAAGGAGATTCCGCATCTCCATTGGCCAGATACAAGGGACCATGAATCCAGGGTTTCAGATTTTCCTGGCCGGTGTGTAGTTCTGACCAGAGGTTCTCGTGCATGAGTGTGTAGCTAGCTCCTGTATCTACAATAGCTTTGCCAAACCAGTTGTTAATGTATATGGGTACAATTAGCTGAGGTGGAATTGCTTGGGGATTTAATGGAGAAGGTTGCTTGAGGGTTGACACAGAATCCTTGGTGTGAGTATTCATTTTTCCAGGTAACTGGGAGGTCACGGCTGTTGCAGCAGGGTAACTGGGGTACCCACCAGTTTTAGTATTGGTTTGTTGTTGTTTATAATTCTGCTTGTTCATTTGAGAAGTTGATGCATCATATTGTGGACAAGATCCAGGGTAATGGGAACCACGGCAACGCCAACACATTGGTTTCTTGTCCTCCTGGGATATGTTAGGGCTTTTTGGTAATGAACTCGCTCTTCTAGGATTAAGAGTTCCTTCATACAGCAATTGGTGTTCATGATCCTTTTCCAGTTGATGCCCCAACCGTACCAACTCATCTACATCTTCGACTCTTCCACGAAGCTGACTGGCCAGGTAAGGCTTTATGTGTTTTAGTATGAGTTTAACAATGTCTCTTTCTGACAAGTTCGGGTTCCACCTACTGCATAGAGCTCTGTAGGAATATGCAAAGTCTCGAATAGGTTCGTTTTCTTCCTGTTTTTTCGCTCTAACACGCTCTGCCAGTTCATCCTCATAGTCTTCAGCTAAGAAAGCAGACAGGAAAGAAGTTTTGAATTCTTCCCAGGAAGCTACTTTGGAACGTTTTGTTTCCCACCAATCTCTAGCTGTCCCATTAAGAACAGTGCGAAAAGTAGCAAGAAGATCAGCGTCTGATAATGGATGTAAAGCAAGAAAATCTTGACACTTTGATAAGTATAGAAGTGGGTCTGCATCATCTCCTGGTTTTCCATAAGTAGGAAAAACTAATCGAATATGGTCAGTTTTTGGCACCATAGTGGGTGTAGGATTAGTTAATGGTTGGGTTTCCAACAGAAATGGAGAACCTGAATATGTTTGTTTTGCTTTAGTTTCAGCTCTGCTGTGCATGAGTGAGAGTGCATCCAGTTTCTTCCCCATGTCATCCACTTCCTTTGACAGACTGTTTATTGAGGAAGGAAAGTCAGAAATACGGTTAGCTAGTTCAGTATTTTGTATTTTGTTCTTGCACAGCTTTTGGAATTTCCTTTAGTTCCTTTTGAATCTCAATTTGTAATTGTTCCACCATAAATCCAAGCTCAGATAACAAAGTAGTTTTAATTTTGTACATTTCTTCTGCAACTGCAGTTTTAATTCCTTTCATCACCATATCCATCTCCTTTTCTTGCTTATTCTCATTGGAAGTTATTAATTTGTGCAAATTTTGCAATCCTTGGTCTGTCTGCTCTCCAAGTTTCTTTTTTTCCCCTCTATGTGAAACCTACTTCTCTGCATTTGTTTGGATAGATCTTCAAAATTTTTCCCTTGTTTCTCCACATTCTGAGTCAGTTTATCCAGATTTGCACAGACATGATTAGAAAGCTGACCCAGTTCCCTTCCTGGGGTTGGAAGAACCCTTGGTAACTCTTGTTGACTTACAGTTTCTACGGACACATCTTCATGTGTGGAGAATACGTCGGGGAATATGTTTTGACCCTCTAAGCTGGCAGAGGATGGTAAATATGAGAGCTCCATATCTACAATCTGTATATTTGCATTCTGCGTGTTCTCAGCACCATAAAAAATAGGAACTTGTAAGGGAGTGGAAATATGTGAGAAACTTGGCGGAACTAAGGGATTTGTACCAGAAGATGAACTTTTAGGAGTATGACTAGTCATTGTTCTTATAGATAAATTTAACCAATACTAAACCACAAGATATTACTTATGTAAACACATCAATCACATACACCAAAATTATTGTACAACGTCCACCCAGCACACAAGTTTGATATGAATCTTTCACTCTGTTAGTTCAGTTCAGTGTCCCTTTTTTTTTTCAGTTCAAGTCCAGGGTCCCTGTACAGGTGCCACTCTGTAACGGTGGCGTACCCAAATGGTTTCCTTTTCCAGGTGCCAGACAGTTTTTTAAAACTGACAAATATGATTTCTCACCACCTTTGCATAATAATAAGAAAAATTTTAAGTTGCCCATGAACATTTCAGTTTACCCACAAAACACAATCTTTTCTTTAAATCAGTTCAACTTCATTTTGTCTTTTAAAGTTCCTTGTTTTACAATAAAAGTTCCCGAAACCAACATAAAGTATGCATTTTCATTCATTACATCAACAGAAAAAAAATCATAACTTAAAGTTCATCGCACCAACAGAAATTGTCCCTTTATAATTTTCCAGAAAGGTTTGATTCCCGTACACATAAAGCTTGCGGGAGATGTGCGAAAGTCTTATTTCAAATCAATAACGCAGAGTCAAGTTAGGGGGAAATGATTTGGACCAGCATGTCTTGTGGGTGTTCCGGATAGCCGCGAGTGGCCGAGCACCCAAACTCAGGAGAGTGTTCCGTTACCTTTCTGCCGCACGGGGGGAATCAGGTACTCACAACAGGCACTCTGTCACCGCAATACCGCTCCGGATGTGTCGATGAGCGTGGTGTCCCGGTTCAGCTTTACCACAGCGCTCACTCCTTCTGGTGGCCTCACGCCACTGTTTGGGCTTAATGGAGACGCCGCTTCGGTCTCGCTGCTTAACCACACCAGCGCTCGTTCTCTCTCTTTCTCCTGCCAGCAAGGCTCTCTCGCTCTGACGTCTAGGTTGCCGCACTGACTGACTTCACTCTGCTCGATCACTTCCTCTTTTATCTTCCTCTTCCGTTTTTGAACTACGTCACTCTTCCCTTGCAGATTTTTTTTTTATTTGATATTTAATATTTTATTTAATTACTTTGTTTCCCCTACCGTTAACATATATAATTTAAGGTTTATTTTTGATGCTAATAATAACTAAAATAAAAAGACTGCTACAATATACTTACAAAAAAAATTATATTAAGGACAACCAATATAACAATAACATGTTTTTTAAATAAACAATATTAATGCTTTTTTGACACCCCAAGAAGTGAAATAGTACAACATGAAAAAAAGTTACCTTGACAACCTTACACAAAATTACAGTTGACAATAACTATTTTGTAAAATGTTGTATATTTAGCCTTTATGTTCATTGCAGTCTAAAGTATCATAGTTTAGGTTGGGCATTCAACATTAACATAAGGAAATTTTGTTTTATATGGGCTGAAATCGAGTTTGTCGCTTTCATTTCTGTCGCTACATTTATTTATGTCGTATTAAGTATTTCATTTTATTAAATCAAGTAATTCTGAAAATGTTCAAGAAAAAGGATGCAACAACAGGATTGGAAAATAACCCTTGCCATGTTCTATAATACCATTCTACACCAGCACAGAGATTGGTCTACAGCATCTGACCCCTTTTAAAATAGCTGCAGGGTGAACTATTTGCAAGTCTGAATGTCTGATTCTTTGGTCACACTCTGTTCTAGTCAACAGAGTTCTGCTTATTAACTGCATTTCTCACAATCCAGAACAGCACAAAAAACAATGGCAGGTTTAGCTTCACACCCACATTAAACAAAGAAACAAAGAAACATTCCCAGAATTCTACAAATCTTCTGGAAGTCAAGGTGCACAACAATACCAGACACATGTCTGGTAGAAGAAAGAAATGTACAATGACAAGAGCCAGTTCAGTGGCAACCCTGTAGTCTAGAATGTTGCAGAAAAATAATTACTCTGTACCAACCACTGAATTACTAATTGCCAACCTGATTATTGTATTTCATCAACATCTAAAAGAACATGCTTTCTTGTGGTATTGACGTTATTCTCAGAGAAAAATTGACCAGAATTGTGTGATAGCGTACTAAACCTATATCATACTTAGTTTACCTACAAAAATCACAAAAAATAAATTATTTTAGTAAATACTAAAATACTTGGTGCAGTAGGTTATTTTCACTTGCCCAACATGAATAACCACCAGATCTGCTGTTGCATACATCTGTTAGAAAAATCTCCAGGGCATGGATCCAGCTATTTCTTAATATATTTGTTTTGATTGTGTTTTATATGTTAATGATTTTTTACTAATTCATAGCATACACCAACATCTAGCCTGAATGCTTTATACTATGTAATATTTTGTCTTTTGAGCAAACAGTTGAGCTGCTGGTAGGTAAAAAAATCATCCATCCAATATCTTGTCGGCTTTCTTCCCTTTTGGGGTCACCACAGCAGAATGAACCGCCCACTCTTCTGGCATTTGTTTTATGGGGCGGATGCCCTCCCATTTCTGGGAAACATTCACACATACCCATAATTTAAAAAAAATTCTTGACTCTAATTTGTATGTGCAATGCTTTTTAGGATGAATAAAATGCAGATTAGGTTTTGGGGATGGACAACAAAAACTTGTACTGTAAATAACTTTTATGTTTCCTCCAGTTGCGAAGAATATTGGTTTCTCCATTTTTAATTTCCAAGTGAACAATATTTTAGTAATTATTTATTGGCAAGATTAAAATATATTAAAATATACATTTTTCTAAATCTATATTAACTACATTAACTTAAGAAGTACCATATGGTTCTATTATAGACCCTTATCTTTTTAAATTTCTCCTCTTGGCAATCCTTTTTATAATAAATGGTGTCGGTATATGAACAAAATTGTAAACCTGTAAACATTTTTTAGTCTTCCATGCTTTTTTCACTTAAATTTCTTTTTTATCTATATGTGTTTCCCTGCACATCAATCTGAAGCAAATTGCTTCCCTACACAAACCCCAATAAGTGTTTTAGGGTCATTCGTTGTCTTTAGAAGCCTCAGAACCATTTTGAATCCCTTCAGACATCAGTATTACTGAGAACATTTTTCTTCTTCTTCTACATTTCCGCTGCTGACACAGCCTGCAGCCGCATGTATAACAGGATTAAAACAATCTGCTACTGAGACCGATAATCATATGCACAGGAGGAGAAAATGCCTCACAGTTTCTCTTTTCATTTATTTATCTTATCCATCCGTCTATTTCATGCACGTTTGCCTCGGGGTGCACATTTCTACACACTGACTGAGTTCCTGAGCGCCATTCAGAGATGCTAACCTCAACCATTTCACCTTCACCGACAGAGCCAGACAGTCATTAATCAAAATGAAATGAAGATTTGAGTTGACGCTGCAGTCTGCGAGAAACACACTTTGAGGAGAACACACTCCTGCATGGCAGATATGTGTTGATAAACGAGTGTGTCTCTCATTTCAATCAGTCAGTTCAATGATTCATGCTTCCGCGAGGTGTTGACTTTTTTGGAATTTAATGTATTATGGCCAGGTATTGTGGCAATAAATTTAAATTAAATGTGTGGCAATAGCTGTCGATTAGCTATCAATTAGGACATCTACATAATTCAAAAAGGTAAATTTAAAAAACGTTATAGGGGTGGCTCTTTTAGAAAAAATATTTTTTGAAACTGGAAAAACATCTGTGTCAGTAATATGAAAATGAAGAAGTAGAGAAATTAATGAAGACAACTGCTTGAAAATTATTGTAAAAATCCATATTAATTAGTTTAATATGTTTTTTTAGTTGCTATTAATTACATATAAATGTTGCACTTAATAGTTAACAAGCCAGTAATTTTTTCCGTACATTTTATTTTATTTACTAGCTGCTTGAATATGTGTCATAACAAAAGTTTAACAGTATTTATTTCTGAAAGTGATAATAACTGTGTTGATCAGGAAATTAATTTTTTTTAGTCAAGCCAACAAAAAATGCAATGTCCAAAAACTGAAACAACTTGAAGATGTTAAAAAGTGTTGATTAGTAGCACAACAATAATTATACAATAATAATACACCTTAAGAGTGCCACATGACTGCCTTTTAGGCCCCTTTTTTAAGTTATTGCTTCCATGTTTCCTTAAAATTATACAATATATATTTGCACTGGCATTTAAATTAGTTTTTGCTTCATGGCGAACACTAAGCAAATAGTTGGAAACCAGAATAACACTATGAAACTATATTTCAATGAGCCTTTTTTTGGTTCAAAGCTTGATTTAAGACATGAAATAATCATTTACTTTCCTACTAAATTCATCTACTGAAAAATTCATTGCCTTACCCATCGGGGTGCCAACCCCATAGGCTTTGGAGTCAATAAGGCCTCCAATCTGTGTGAGATTGCAGTTGCGTTGAGTTACAAACTCAATAGTTGTAGACTCCATGAGAAAGGCATAATCTGAAGTGAGCACTCGTTCGATTCCTTCCTCGATGCTTTTCACCATGACAGAATGTCTCCGACTACTCATGAACTCCCACATCTTGTCATAAGTGGAGATCTTAGTTTTCTGGGGAAAAAAGGCAAAATATATTGTCAAATACTACATTTGGAAAAGGTTTATGGCACCAATAAAATTTTGTTTAATATTCAATGTGGCACTGCTGGCTTGAGCAATTAAAACTAAGCACAGAAATACAAACTAATGTTAAAATGGTTTTGAAAAAACTATACATGCTTTAACTTGTTAAAAAAATAAATTGTAAAAAATGTTTTTGACTTTTATGTTCAATGTTAGAAACTTATTTAAACAACATTTTAATGTTAATAAGAAAAAATATGAATTTTTAAAAATGCTTTAATAAAACATTGTTGTATATTAATGTTTTATTATACATCCTAATTATACATTTTTTACATACTATTATATTATTCTGTAATATTGTTCTTTTTTTTTCAAAAGACTTTACAGCTATACTTATAAATGAAATAAAAATACCCACAGACAAGATTTTCCCAATTACAGAACTTGAATGAGTAGGGCAAAATGACTCAAATATTCAAAATAATCTTTTAAAACAGTCATACAGCTACTGGTTATACTGTCATACTCCATGATTTCTACAGCACAAAATGTGGCAGAAGCTCGCAAATCTGGTTATGACTAATCCCAACTAATCTCCAAAACAGAAATATATATTCTGACAGCATGCAAAATGCAGCATGCAAGATAATGGCATCATATTCCAGGAGAACTACAAATAAACCCATAATCGTCTTGGATATTAATGCTGGGAGAAAGAAAAATGGGTTTCCAATTGCAAAGCATCTTCAAGCATTTAAAACTCAGGTCATTGTATGTGTCTGAGAACAAATCTGATGGCATTTGAAACCTAATTAAGTCACATACTCAAGGTCCTGCCTGCCATTATTTTGTGTAATGACTTTTTGTGGTTGGTCGATATTTTAGATCAACTAGGTGATTTGCCAAGTGCCCATCAGAATCTTTTGAGGTTACCCTTGACAAATCAGCCAAATGCTCATGTAGACTATGACTGCTGATGAGGCAAAACCACGGTTTGTGAGAAAGATAATGAAAGAACAAAACTAAAACCTTACAGGTAAAGTCGATTAAATAATCAGTCTAGAATGTATGTATGTAATGTATTTTGAAAAATCAAAATGCATATAGTTTATTCCATATAATTTCCATTGGGTTGAAAAAAAGTGTGTTTATTGTTTTATTTACAAAAAAAAAAAATATTCAAAAAGCTTGTTACTGCTTGATAAGCTATTTTTGATGTCTATAGTCTCTCTTTTTTGTCTTTTTTATATCTACATCTATTAACACGTGAAAGGAACACCTCCTATAAAACATAAAAATAAAAAAATCCTTTTTGTCTTTATATTCTACCTGCTATGGCTTATTGATCAGTTGATATAACTTCTACTATGAGAAGCTGAGATAGACTTTGACTGTGTAACAAATTGCAGATTGTCTCTCCCCTTCTGTAAGTCGTTTTGGACAAAAGTGTCTGTCAAATGCATAAATGTAAATGTAAAAATGACTGTTGAAATAATCGTTTTTGCAATTTTGCAATTCATGTCATAAAAAGATAAATAGCTTAAAAGTTTGATTCTACTCACAAATATTTTGAACAGTGATTAAACAAATGTTCCAGGAAGAAAGATATGCTGGTGAAAAGGAGAATATTATTATAGTATATTGGTAGCATGGAAAGTGCTCAGTGATTGAACAATTGGATTGAGGTGCTGCAGGGGTGACTGAGGTGCAATTGGGTCTGGTGAATCAATAACACAAGGACTTTGAGGACAAATAACAGCTTGGGAGTCATTGCACAATTTAAGAGTATTTTGGATACACGTGTACAATTACAATTTTTTCATACAATTGACATTTAAATAACATAATCTGTTAATGATCAAGTTGGAAGTAAAAAAAACAGAAAGACATATACATGTGAGACAACGAGTGTGTCTTTATCAGTTCTTCAGTGAACGTCTCTCGGTTCTCATAATTAGTTATATAACACAGCAAGGCTCAGTGAATTCTACTGATTTAAGATTGTCTGAATTGATTAGCAGTGGTTTAAAACATACTTTGATCATGCTGAAGTGTTCGAAGATTGCTCTGCTTTAATCTGTGCTTGCTTCTCGATCTGTTCTGATGTTTTGATTAATTTACTGTAATACTGCAATCAGACTCCAAGCCTCCTCGGCTCTAGTTGTTATGTTGAGGGTGAGCAAGAATGTAAAAACAACAATTTAGTACCTCTAGGATTAACAGAAAAATGGTTTATCATTTCAATACATTATCCTAATAAAATATGTATTTTATTTTAACAAAAAAGTCCTTCACAAATCCACCTTTTATCATTGGAATGGATGATCTCTCTCCCCATTTGTTCTCACTTCCTTGTTCTCTCTTTCTCATGCTGCATAGAGAGCTCCGTGTTAGGTGGAGATGAAGAGTCTACAACAAACAATGCCTGGTCACTGATAATAATGATGCTGAAACTACTATGCGCAGGTGCCTGTCCATTCCCATTTTCATTCTCATTATACTGACAAACACACAGTCTGAGAAACACTGTGGAGAGCTTCAAACGTGATCTTCAAAAATAAGTCACTGTTTGTTAAACAAAAAGAGATGTGGTTGGGCAATGAGAAAGAGAACCGAACTGATGAGCAAAAAGAAAGAGCTGCTAGAGAATGACAGTGATTGTATCTCTCGGGTCTGCAATATTATACTGTGATTGGGGTTCATAAATAAACCATTTGAATTCTTCTCATAAGACTTCAAATATTCCTTGTCCTGATATTGACCATCACTTCAGGAGAGTTAGAAACGAGTTTTAAAAGCAAAACAGCACAGATCGTTACTTTATAAAATATAAAAATATAAAATAAATATTGTACTTTATAAAATAAATATTGTAGCGGCTGGTTGGACCTCTATTCTTGGGATTGGTGCAGTGACATCACAGGGCGGGACACTGCACGCATATCATTATGAGGGCTTCCACAACTAACCGTCTACGAGATTGCTGTTGCAAGACGTTGGGTTCTTGAAATTCGCGTTATTCATTATGACTAAAGTGCTTCTCATGACATGATTTTACTGTTGTGATTCATAAATATAGGCAATAAACTAAAGCTCAATGTTCAGCATTTTTGATAAGTCAAATTACATTATCAAATTATGGACTATCATATAATGAATTTCTCAAAGATTAAATGGCTTGAATAACTTTAACTACATACTTTTTATAAACACATTAACTACTAAAGCTAACATATAACTATGGGATCATAGAAAACAGTGGAGATAATGTATGTTACAAAGTGAAAGCAAAGTATAATTTGTGTTTCAGGAAACAGATATAAATACATTGACTGAACTATTTGAACTGCAGACTGATGAAAAAAAACAAGCATATGGAAATTCAGCTATTACAACATTGCAGAGACAGCAAGAAGCATAAGCTTTCACATCTCCTTCTATATCGTTTATTTCATAATGTTTAATGAGCAAGCCTTTACTGTGATTGAAAACATGTTCTTTTATTTATGTAATTGATGGAGCATTGGAGCCACGTTATTATTATTTAAAAAGTTGCATTGAGTATGACTACGTTGTGTGCATGTGAATATCATAACTTTATACTGCATGTCAATGTAAGATGCTACAGACAGGATCACTTGATAGCATTGTAAATTGCAGTAGATCAGGTAGCTATGTAAGGTGTCCTTGTGTGCCACCAGCAAATAAAATGTATTCTTCTTCTTATTAGACTTCCGACTTCCATTGGTTGCTGAGAGATCATCACATGTCAGTATGGACAGAGTCATCACATGTCAGTACATGTCATCACATGTCAGTATGGACAGAGTGGCAGTCATAGTATATGTAAAGATTGTGTTTAGTACCCATAAGAACCATTCATTCATCTTCTTGTCGGCTTTCTTCCCTTTTGGGGTCGCCACAGCGGAATATATTTTTACGCAGCGGATGCCCTTCCAGCCGCAACCACACATTCACACTTTAACACTATGGGCAATTGTTCTTACTCAATTCACTTATACCGCATGTCTTTGGAAACCGGAGCACCCGGAGAAAACCCACGCGATCACGGGGAGAACATGCAAACTCCACACAGAAATGCCACCTGCCCCAGCCGAGCCTAGAACCAGCGACCTTCTTGCTGTGAGACGACCGTGCTACCCACTGCGCCACCATGACGCTCCCATAAGAACCAAGTAACTGTTAATGTTTCAGTACAGATATGAAGAGTGGTGACTATATCCCTAAGCGTTTCAGCATATCGTGTATGGTTTGGATGACCACCAGACATGAGAATGTCTCCAAGCAGAGGTTGAGGCATTGGCTGATGAAAGCTATCAGCTTAGCATACACATCATGTGAAATCCCTTGCACCTTAGGGCATTTAAGTAGTTTGGGGTATTTGATAGCACATCTTTGGAGGCTGGTTGTCACTTAACACTTCACTAGGTATTCTAGCTGCACTCTAAAAAAGATGTGCTATACAGCATCAAATCTTTTTTCTAGTAACTATAGGGAAACATTTTGGTGCCATTCAGCACCAGACTCAAATGGTGCTGTTTAGAACCAACCTCCACGAGATAATTACTTACGAGAACCCTCTTCCACTTTTATTTGAGTGGTATGGAAATTCATAAGTGGTATACATTTCATTTGCTCCGCAAACAAACGAAGTTCAACAAGCTCTACTCTTAACATATTGATAGACTAGTTTGACATAAGGCTTCAAATCCCAATTTTGGAAATGAAGAAAGAAGTGTACGTTTATATAAAACAAATGGTATGGTAAATGATGAGAAAAAAGAAATGGCTCTTTATCTCATGTGACTGCCCAGTTAAACATTTCTGAAATTTTCTTTAGGAGATACATACAAATGAAATATTATAGTCCTCCAAACCAGGCTTAAATGTCATGATTATATCAAGTTATATTATATATATATATTTTTTTTAACACATTCAGAAAATAAAAAAGTTTCAATGAAAAAAAAACTTCCAACATTGTTTGTGATACTGAAGGGGTTAAATCAGCACCATCTCCGACATCATTGTATCTCTCTCCAGGAGGTTTTTCTCACTTTAACTGCCATCAGTAGCTATGATTCGTTTCCTTCTGATCTCATCTCTGCTGTGCAGGGGTCCAAGGGCGGAATCTTGCTTCACACTGATAAGACTGAGATTGCTCAGGAAAAACAAGGGTTTCAAAACTGAGAATGGTCTGCAGCTTGCAGAATTTTATGTTAAATTCTGAACTTTATGTTAACTACACTACTAATCATTAATTAACCATTAGCAAAGAGTTAATAAATTAATAATTTATAAAGCAATGTATATATGCTAATACTTATTTGTAAGCAGTTTAGAATTATAACTTTAAAGCCATTATTTTAATTTGGTTTAATTAAATGCATGAATGTGTTTTCAAATAGTTTAATAATAATTTTTAACATGTTTAAAGGATCTCATGAATCACTAACATTTAATAACCAACAGGTTTTTAAATAGTAAAAATTTATACAATCTAACCCTAAATGACGCATTAAACTATTGTTATTAAGCATTTTATATAGATGCTTATAAACTAGGATTAAACAAACTGCTATTAACAAAGAAATGATGCTATTTAATTTATTTATTATCTATTTTCTTATGTTTAATTAATTATTCATAGTGTGTAGTTGTTATAAAGGGCTACCAACAAATCTGAAGTTTTTGACAAAAAAAAAATCAATCAACTAACACTACGTAATGGCTAGAGCTATGGCTCCGCAATTAAGCCAGCAGAAACAAAACAAAACAAAACAAAAATATGAGGATCCATTTGGATCTGTAATGTGTGATTATTTACATTGTAAATAAGTCTTGATGATTTTAACTGTATTTTTCTGGTTGTTCCTTCCTATGATTTTTTGCATACTTGAGTCACTTGGCTTTACTCCCACATCAGAGTTCTTGCATTTGGCTTGGCTTTTGGCTGCAACTCTTTCATGAAGAGCACTTCTATGTAGATTTCTCGTGACAATAGATGGGTGTACCTGGGTGTCACTGGTTTCTGTCACTTCCGAGGTGATGTGGCTTGCTAGAAATCTTCTGATTTCGAGGCTAATAAGCTTCACATGTCTCCATGTATAATTCTCTATGTTGCCTGTTTCTTTGTGCTTATTCAAAGACGCTTGAACAGCACTTCTTGAAAGACTAACCTGTATAGGCTGTAGATGCAGTATCACTACCTTGTGTCTTGTTGCTGTGCTCAATTTTGCCACGAAAAGAAAATGTGTTTCTCAACCTCATCTTGGTAGCAGTTTGGCCGTTTCTTACCTATTGTTCAGCAGTATACAAATCTTTTTTCAAATTATGATCGTAGTATGTCAACCTGTGTGTGATATTGATATATCATAATTAGGTCAGTTTGGGTATTTTAAAAATCTTGACATTGTGCAAATGAAACAATAAGTAGTGTTACTATTTTGAAGAGAAAACGGAGAAAGTATTTATTTCAATTAAAAATCTCCTTTTGTTGCTCAGTTTGCAACTTTTTTTCATTTCTGAAATAATTTTTTTACAGTGTTTTTCACATTCACTTAAAAGTTTGCTCAATTCTCAATAAAAAGATCAAATACATTTTATTTATCAAAGACAGCAAAAATATATTAAATAATGAATATTTATTGTACTTGTACTCCCAAAGGTAATAACATTTAAAACACAGTTGTAGCAGACATAAACTGGAGAATCATGAAATGTGTAAAAACAATGACCCTTTACCACATCAATTAAAAGTTCAGTATTAATAGTGTCTCAATTTGCTCTTTTACTGGAGAGTACTTCACAGGACAATGTTGTCATAATTTTTTTTTATCAAGAGTTCACAGAAAATGGAAGTGAAATACCTACGGTCATTTTTTTTGAAAGATAAAGTACACACTTTTTTAGTATGAGAGCAAACATTTACACTCAAACAGAATGATGAAAAGTTGCAGAGGAAGTGAGAAACGGTGTGAACCCTTGTGTGAAAGGTTGCCACAGGTTGTTTGATACAAAAGGAAAAGAGAAAGAAAGGAAAAGGTTGGCCTGCTATCCCAGTGAGCCTGCTCCTCTTTTTTGATCATAATATCTTTTGAAGAAAAGAATGTGCCATAGTAGATGTGACAGATAATAAGAAGCCTCAGAGCAGGAAAGGACAAAGCAGAGCAAACCTCAAGAGAAGAAGAGGAGGACTATATCTGGTCAGGACAAGGTCTGTGTTCACCTAGCTTCATTGGGTGGAATAATCTAGAATTTTCAGCCTTAAGGCACCGAGTTCTTTTAAAGGGACATTTAGCATATTGAATGACAAAAATAGTAAATGTCTATAATAATGTAGCATGACAATGTAGCACTGAAATATGTGTTTTTTTATTCGTACATACCATTGATTCATTCATACATACCATCTAGTAGTCCATGTTATTTAAATACACTTTTTCCCTTATCACATTTTAGCTCAATCCCGTTCCATGACTTATTTAAAGTAACTCCTGCTGACTGTCAATGCCAGTCTCTGACCTTGAGCTAACTCATGGGCATTTATCAATTGGCCTGACCATTTCATAGGAAAGAAATAAAAATCAGAAACCACCTTTATTTATTTCATAATTCAACAATGTTTCAGTTGAAAAAAACCCACTGATTATTATTGGTAGTTTTACAATAAACATCTACCTATTTATCGCGTTATATTTATAATACAAATCATGTCAAAAAAACAAAACCACAAATTGAGAAAAACACTATCTACTACGGTAACAAATAAGTGGGTAATCAAACAGCACACTTGAACCATGGGTCATTGCAAAAGAGTCTCATATGTTTTAACTCCTTGACTCTCACTAAGATGAGGACAACAAAACTGACTAAAGCGAGAATGAACTGATTTAACAACTTTTGTTAACAAAAACCACAGAAATTGAATCTAAATAAACATTAAACGGAATTCAAAATTTACCTCACCAAATAAGTGTTCTTGTGAATATGTTTTAATACAATTGCTTTGATAAGAGTGGTATATAACTAAAGATTTGCTAGTATTTTTCCAGGTGATGTTCAGTACTCTTTGAAGGACCTTCATGTCTGAACAACCACATGACAGCCTTGTGAGTAGCACCAAAGCTTCCCATTATTACTCTTATCTGTGAAGCTTTATGCACCTCCTGCATCCAGCTCACAGCCAGAGATCTCTTGGGGAAGTTCAAATCTTTTTTTGCTTTGTTTCTTTACATAAAAACATGCAAATAGGTGAAATGTTCAAATCATACCTAACAGAAAGGAGTTTTTGCGTCCTTCTGGAACGTACAGAGTTCAGCAGGAACCCTTTTACGTGTGGTGTACCTCAGGGTTCTGTTGTTGGACCTCTTTTGTTTTCATTGAGCCTGCTTTCACTTGGATCAGTTCTCCATAAACACAGGATTTCATTCCACTTTTATGCCGACGACAGCCAGATTTATATACTACTAAAGCAGGAAGAAGCATATTCTGCTCAACAGTTATTACAGTGCATTGATGATATTAAGGCATGGATGTCATGTAAGTTCTACATTTAAATTATGAAAAGACTAGAGTATTGAGAAATGAGTATTGAGTAACAAGTATTTTCCTAAAAGTCTAAAAATAGATATATCAAATATAGTACATTTCCCTTAGGAGTGAATGCGAGAGTGGATTGTGAGTGAAAATTGCCCTGTGATAGACTGCCGGTGGTATATTCTGCCTTTCGGCCAAAGAAAACAGCTGGATTGTAGCCCAGGCAAAATTAAAAGACTGTGTAGATATAGAAGTTTTTTTATGTGTTAAAAAATAATTGGTTATAATAATAACAATAAAAGTAAACAATAACAACTGTTTTCTTATTTTTATGAGGAACTGTATTGTTTGGTCTAGTAATAAAAACTATATGTACTAATTATATTGTGCCCCAAAAACAGATATAACACAAATTGCTGATAGTCTTGAAATCTTTATTATCCGGTTATCTCCAAATCTTATTTGAAGCAATTGAAAAAGAATATTCTAGAATATTCCGTAGAATCAGCAGATTATTGTAGACAATTACAAATAAAGATGATCTATCGCATTTGTTAATGCAAAACTGGCGCAGTGGGTAGCACGGTCGTCTCACAGCAAGAAGGTCACTGGTTCGAGCCTCGGCAGGGTCGGTTGGCATCTCTGTCTGGAGTTTGCATGTTCTCCCCGTGATCGCGTGTGTTTTCTCCGGGTGCTCCGGTTTCCCCACAAGTCCAAAGACATGCGGTATAAGTGAATTGAGTAAGAACGATTGCCCATAGTGTTAAAGTGTGAATGAGTGTGTGTGAATGTTTCCCAGTGATAGGTTGCGGCTGGAAGGGCATCCGTTGCATAAAACATATGCCAGAGAGTTGGCGGTTCATTCCGCTGTGGCGACCCCGAAAGGGAAGAAAGCCGACATGAAAAAATGGATGAATCTTTCTGAGAATATAGTAAATTTTAAATAATATAGATAGCAAGGTAAATTGATAGTATTCTTAAATGAAATACTTATGTCCTAATCCTAATACTTAGAATGTAATATATGAAGAGGATAATAGGAAATCAAGGTTTAATGTTTTAGTTTAATTAAAAACAAAGCACAGTTTTAGTTTCATTCATCAAAGCGGAGTAATCTCTCTCTCTCTCTCTCTCTCTCTCTCTCTCTCTCTCTAACTCTCTCTCTCTCAATCACTCAATACATCAGCACCTTCTAAAAGTGCAAATGTGTTCAGCTCTCAAAACATCTGCTCCTCAATCTTACTTGAGTGGTTAACAGTCATAACCAAGACCAGAGCACTTTTACGACACGGGACACACTTAAATACAATACATAAGGCAGATAACTGTAAGGAAAACTCTTCTTGTAAAACCTCCTCATCTTCCAGTATATGATTTAAATGGACGGCCCACAAAACACTAAACCTTGGTTTGCTACCAAGACAAAATACTGACATAATAGGACATGTTTTATTTTCACATTGACCATTTTGATTGTCCTCTGGGACTGAAAAAGAAATGGAGAGTGGATCCCACATGGAGACTCTAACAGCCTGTAGTCGTAAAATGCTTTCAACCTTTGACACTTCCAGCAATCTAGAACGATAAAAGCTTTAAAACACAACCTCAATTACTAGGGCAAGTATAAAATCTCCATTTTCAAACATTTTGCTTTTTTATTGCATGCTTCAGATCCACTTTATGAGCTGAGTTTTTTTTAATGATGGCACTATGATAGGACAGCACTGACAGCATGTCTGCTCTGTTAAGCCAAATTAAATCCTTGTTGAATATGCAATATTAACATGCCTACAAATGTACATATACCCCAACAGATTTATTTTCGGTTGAACAGCTCTACTTTATTCATTTAGATTTTCTTGGCAGATAACAGAATGTGGTACATGTTTAACCAAGTCTTGATTCAAGAGAAAGTCCAAAGATGACTCGCACAAGCCTAACAAAAGTTAACATTCAGTTTCTCTGCTGCATTACAAAAATATATCATCCCTGCCAGACTTAACATTTAATTTCAGGATTTGCCTTTTTTCAAACTGGGACCCGGAATTCCCTGACTTGTTACTCGACCTATTTTGTCATTCAGCATTAGTTTTTTTCACAAAATGGCATTTAGCTTAAACGGCTCTACCATAGATTATATAAAACTATGGATATGTTAGCTGTGATGTCCTCCATACGTTTTTACAGAGTTTGAGGTTAATTTGGCAGAGCCCGCCATTTTTTTGCAGTTCTACACTATGCAGCAAACAGTGGCATTAAGAAGAATATGTCTAAATGACTCTTTTTTGCTCCGAACTGGTTAAAAAATGTCCTGTTGACTTCTTGTGCTCAGTGAGTGGCAGACAGAATAAAAAAGGATAAAAAATGTGGGCACAGCAGAGAAATGTACATCTATTTACAAAGTGTTTAGAATCACAGAGAGGACAATCTAGAAAATAACTAGAAATGCACAATGTTGTTAGAAATGGTCTTGTCTCTCTGTGTGTGTATAATGAATTGTTAAAAGTACAATACATTTTTCTACTTTATAGTTGAAGAATTGCAAACAAAAAAAGAACACATGAGCACTTTTATGCAAACTCAAAATTTTCAATTCTTCTCCAACATTGTTCAGGGACTTCTTTTCTCACGATATTTTCGCATCAGGGGATTTTCAAATCTGTGTTTACATTTTATTCCAAGTTAGTTAAGGTGAAATAAAATAAAATAAAACTGTGTTTGGTTTAAAAAAAAAACATCTCTGAAACAAAGACTATTTGGTGGTCAGTCTCCCAGTGAGCAAGCTTTTTTTTTTTTTTTCTTTAATGCCTGAATGGGTCTGCATGAATCATAACCAGTGTTTGGTTTTATGATTTACTTACTGGGCTTTATCGCTGTCATGAAAGAACTAATGCATTTACCAAACAAACAACAAACCATTGTGGTATGTGTGTACTCTCATTCTGCGTGACAGTAGTAAAAAGATTAGTGATGCAAACAGTCTCATTAGTGTATTTACCTGCTTAGATAAAGCAGCCTTCTGGAACCTTGTTCATCTCCATTGGGTTTATAGGCAAAAGGTTGCAACTACATTCAATTATTTATTGTTTTTTTTTAATCACTCTCTAAATCAAAGGAAACATTCTTGGATAGAGTGTGATACGAGTCAGTTTTGTGTTTACACAAATCTGACTATTATGATTATTATTTTAATCATTTAACTTATTATTTAACAGACTATACTTAAAACCTTTTTTTTTTCAAAGTTTATCTCAAACTATGTTTTGGTTTCCTGATCATTTGGTTTCCTCCACATTAAAAATGTTAGAATGCATTTTTATATAATTTTAAAGCTAAAACTACAAGTCTCATTGTTTCAACATTTAACCCCAAGTCAGACCCAATGTACTCTCAACCAAACTTTTGCACAGACCGGTAGCGACTAATTCATGACGTAATGATGTTAGAGAAGTTGTTGTTATTTGAAATGTCGAAAACAGTTACTGCCTGGACCCGACTGTTCCTTAAGTTGAAATTCATAAAACTATCTTACCTTAAAGAAAGTCATTGTGGAGCCATCCTCAATAACCCCGTACTCAATCTTGGTCTGTTTTGCCAGGTCATCTGCTGAGTCAATCGGAGACTCCATTCTCTCCACAGTGAGAAAAAAGCAGCTAAGTTGGCCGTGTAGGAAGAGATGATGATTAGGGTAAAAAAACCACCATATTCCTCCTACTATCCTGGTAGACAGGGCTTTGGGCATGAGTTCAGATTCCTGGTAAAGAGGAGCAGAGATAGCAGTTAGGGTTTTCGTTTAAGTGACTGCATGTGGACCATCTCTGGATCCAAACCCATAAGTACAGCTTGTCACAGGGAATATATTTGTACATTTAAAGCGGAGATGATCTATTCATATCACCTACTTTAATATACCGTTTTCAAATCAAGTAAGGTGAAAATTTACCTAATCTAGATCAAATTAATATTTGATATCTCTAAATTTGAGTTAATTGTGCATGCTTACTATAGATGCATAGATGTACTTTGAGGCATCCCACTGTCCATTATTCTATCTCTGCTTTTTTAAGCTATCTTCAAGGGCATGCAGAGAAAAAGTGGAATGACTTATTGAACTTAATGAAGAAGTCAGGGGACATGAAGATACAGGATTAAAACTAAAAGACAACGATTCCCAAATTTTGTTGTCAGGTTTAGTAAATTCCAAACAGCACACATTGGACATGAGTTCCCCACTGAGGTCCAAAAGTGTATTGGCTAGAAATTCAGTTTGAACTGTCACACTACACAGCCTAAATGTGAAAGAGGACATCGTTGTTGAAATGCATTCTCTTTTGACATCTCATATGAAATACATATCTTTTTAAGTGCCTGTTTATTGAAACTAGTTGTTGGACTTATGGTAGAAGATTTATAAAATGGTCTGTGGAACTAAAGAAAAAATGGTAAGAAATAAAAAAATAAAATAAAATAAAATAAAAATGACACAAACCAAGTTCCTCCTCATTGTTGGACTTGATTGAACTTTTATAATCTGGTTGGGGCTGACTGTCATGTACCCAAGGTAACGTCATGTCCAGCACGCCATTCCACAATTTTCTGGGAGCTGACAAGCCAGGGGCACAGGAGCCTCTCTGCAATGCAGTCGTTCTCATTCACCAGGAGACATGCCGACAGTTGTCAAATACAGACCCTCTCTAATTAGCCCTCATCCTAATGCCACATCTTCTCATCCTGACTCACAGAGAAACCTGAATAAATGACAGTCCCGATGACATGCTGACTATTATGTTGATACAGGGGATGCTGGTTGAACAATAATTAGCTTGACAAAATGATATCTCCATGTCCACTATGATTCAAACACATATTCTGTTTTAATGACCTCTGTCTACCAGAGCCTCTATACACACTGGGAATCACTGTAAAAGAACAGGAATTTACCAACATGTCTGGGTGTAGGATAGAGGTAAAGCAGTGAAATTAATTAAATGAAGTCACAGAGAGGTGTTTTAAAAAATAATCTTTTCAGAACAGCTGATATAAAACATTATATACTTAACAAAATTATCATTGTAAAATACCTACAATACCACATTTTTCAAAATGCCAAAATAGTTTTTGTGTTTGAGAAAAGTCAAATATCCTAGATTAAGTTATGAAGTTACAACATTCAAAGTAAGTTATCATTGTAAGGGTAACATCAATTGTGGTCTTATATTTAAGAAGATTGGAAAGTAATCATTTGCTTGCAGGTTCAGTCCCCAGTTCTGGCAGTATTTAACATGGATGGCTGATTGGATTACCACTCTCTTCAACTTCAATTGTGTTACCATAGAGCATAGCACACTTTTCTTGAATTCTCCATGTACTTCACACGAAACTGATGTGTGTTATCTGATGTGTGTGGGTGAGTATGACCTTTTAGGGGTGAAATGCAGAGCCACAATTCTTTGTCTGAGCTACTCCACGTCTACAGTACATCCCACTATCACTTTTTGGAATAAAATACTGACTAACAATTGGTTTGGTAATAAGTAAATTCTAACTGTAACTGACCAACACAAAAAGATGTGCAATTTGGGAGTAATTTATATGAGTAGTCAATGGGTTGGTGTGAAATAAAATGCATGTGGAGAAGGTGAGGCAAGCGGTTCATAGATGCAGAATTAGCCATGTGTTTGGCATGTTGAGGAAGAAATAGTTTTTTACTTTTTCTGATATTTGAAGTGCAACCAATCAGGACCTTCTTGTAGTAGTTAAATGAATGAAACCTAGAAATCAGCAATGTTGGAGCAGGGATAGCCAGGAAAGACAATATCTTGTCTTCACTTTCGAATGTTTCACATATTTTCCAATTATCTGTCTGCACACGCCAAGCAAAAATTTGACTAAAAGATTTGACTACCATTACTAAAAAGGAATGGTCCTCAGTAGAGGCATAACCAGAGATATAAAGCAAACAAACAATAATACATGTAAATATAAGATGCAAAATAGTTCATAAAAAAACAACAAAAATCTTTTCATAATGCATGTTTTTTTGTTTGTTTGTTTTTTTCTTTTTGACTGAGACTCCCTGTCAGACGTTGACACTGCCTCCCTCAACTCAACAGGCTTCAAAAATCATTATACACATATCCCCAAATCCAATCCTAGCCTCAAATGTTTATTTAGATTTCAGCAGTGCAGATTCATTTTCCATGCAATTTTGCATCAAACGTTATTATAAAATGCTATTATAAAAATTTTATCCAATTCAAGACATGCATTACAAAGGACTCTTCTTGAATAATATCACCACATAATCACAAGCTAAAAGTATCCTATCAATTGAGAAGATGTGGCTTCAGGGTATGGCCCTGCTTAAAAATGTACTCAGATTTCAGCTCATTAGTGAAAGACATGACACTTTTACTCGTGAATTTGGGCTTACCTGGTTAGAATCTGATCGATCATAATAAATGCTATAAACAAGTTGCATGCAACCATTGATTTTCTTTCATTTCTATCCAAGAACTCGCAACAATCAGTTCCCATTCATACTGGTCAGAAAACATTCCTCTTCAAGAACTACATGCACAGAGGCACCCATGCATCACAAAAGGCCTGACAAGTGTAATTTGGGACCCCCAGCAAAAGAGTGGTATGTGTGCTAAGAGTGGCAGGCAGAGGCGTCTACCTTGCTGCATGAGAGCTCCAACTCCGAACCAGAAACTATTTAGCAGGGTAAAATTGTTTTCCACCACATCCGAGTCGGGGTTGCATGGGTGGGGGTTATACCATTCGTAGGGGCTAAACCTGTGGCGACCAACACAGAACACACACAGATGTTTTTTAGTCCAAAGTACAAGGTACACGGAAGGGAAAATGAAGGAAAGGTAGGTCAACCTATAGAAACACAAGGAAAAAGAGGTTAGCAGATTCAACGGTTTATAACTGTGGGTAACAAAGAGAAATTAATTAACATTCATCTCTTAATTTTCTTCCTGTGGTTATAAATTAGTCTTTGGATTTTTAAAACATTCATTCATCTTGTTGGTTTCTTTTTCAAATGTAAAAAAAAAACCCTGAAATAATTCATTTCCAAGCTCTGAGCCAAGTGCAATAAAGGCAAATTGTGTTAAAGTATTAACATGCTAGTTTGAATTTAAAATATTGTAAAGAGAAAACTCGAGAGAGAGAGAGAGAGAGGAGAGAGAGAAACAGAGAGAGAGAGAGAGAGACAGAGAGAGAGAGAGAGAGAAATAAATACATTTATCTTTGCAGTGTCTCTTTATTTTGTCTGTTTTTTCTCAAAATGTGAACAGATTATTCTGTCCCTTGTTTGAAAAAAAAATAGACTTTTCATTTATTCCTGCTAAATATTAGAGGCATTGCCATTAATTAATGTTGATTGGTGAACAGTTAAACGCCTTGACTAATCATGTTTGAACTGAGGAGGGAGTAATCTATTGGAAATTTTCAGGGGGAAAAAAACAACAACAAACAGAAATAATAAATAAATTATATTTTGTCCCAGAAACCAATTTTGATTCTGTGTTGAAACTTTAATGATAAAACATTGTCACTGACTCTCAGC
This sequence comes from Danionella dracula, assembly GCA_900490495.1. NCBI lineage: Eukaryota > Metazoa > Chordata > Actinopteri > Cypriniformes > Danionidae > Danionella > Danionella dracula. The sequence continues at coordinate 2,633,615 of UELW01000378.1, read as the reverse complement.
AACAAAACTATTAGATATTTTCTCAGTTTATATTTTGCTTTCAAGATTCACAAACTGCTGTTGCCTTTGGAACATTGTTTTCTGAAAATAAATAAACAAATAAAAATATAACTGTCTATCCCTAACTGAAACTAATATTAAACTGTAAAAAGAAGTTTCTCAGATGAGAATTCAACAACATGTACCGGAATGATTTATAAAAAAAAAGGCTAAATAAATAAAGAAATAAAATAAATGGATCATCTACAATTTCACATAATTGACAAACAATCAGGGTATCTTTGTTACGTTGAGTAACAATGGGATCATTAAAATTTGTATCAGGGGTATTTTGCATAAGTGATTGCATCATGGACCGCAGTTTTTTTTAAAGCTCTTCCATCTAATTAAGGTCCTTTCGGTTTGTCTGAAGTCAGACTTGTATGCATCCTAAAGCATGCTTGAAATATGCAGGGCTGTGGCTCACCAAACTGAACTTGGTGATACCTGATGTATTGCCTCCGCCACTGAATTATATGGAAGCATGTCAGTGTAGCAAACAATCCATAATCTCGTAGCCTAGACCTTACAACGTGAAGAGCCTTTGTTCAAGTTCACACAATCATGTTCTGCAAAGCCAATTACTAACAGCAAATGTAACATGGATGACTGTGATCGACTGCAACAGCGTGACAGTGCAGGAGAGAAGCAATGAAAAGTGTCTATGAGAGACGTGGCTTAACCTACTGCTACAGGACGCGTCTGTCGCCCGTTTGCTGACAGTTTGATCCAATTATATTGACCTTCTGTTATCTACGGTCATCTGCGTTGCTGAGGGAACATTTTGAGCAAGGTCAACATGAAGAGATAAAAGGCCAGGAAAACATTGCCGCTTCTAGAAAGAACAATGGTTGTACATTTTTTCAGGATTTTTTCATGGGAGGAATCACAGAGCTGATAACTGTCGTGGTGAATCAAGATGACTGGCATATTCAAACAACGGAGCTGAGCAGCTATTTTTAGCTTCGAGAACGCAGACTGAGGTCATATGATGTAAGCAACTGAAAAAAGTACCAGGACAATTTTTTTCTCTTGATGTTTGTAACTTTTTAAAAATTATTAGTTCAAGCTTGACTGAAACTTACAATGACAATAACTTGGTTAAACGCTTCTATGTTCACCTTCATCTCAGCAAGCTCAACCACTTTACACAAACCAGTTCTCTCAACAACCTTTGGCTGGCTTTACTTTCCAAAATCAATCAGTTAAACAACAATTAGATTATCAAAAAGTCAGTTTGTGATATCCGGCTCCTTTAAGTTCTAAACTGATAAGTTTCAGATAGTCAGTTCTTTGGACCTGATGATATTAACATAAATCTATAGACATATATATATTGCAGAACAAAATACATGACAAACTGAATGAATAAAGTCACAAAATAAATCACAAAATGTAATTCTTCATTATCACGTGTTCTCTTCATCAAGTTACTCTAAAGTGAAGCAATTTTCTTTTATCAACATGAATCAAATAATTTATTATTATTATATTTATTAAAGTATAAAGTGAGAAGGCCTCAAAGCCTCACAAAGAGAACATTTTCTAATACTCTGCATTGTTGCTTCATGATGATGATTCTGTTCAGTTCAGTGTGAGAATTTATGCTGAAGGCTGTGGTACAAATCTACAAACAAACCTCTACTTCCATGGACAAGGTTTCAAAATGAACCAAGTTATGAAACAAATCAGATAAACCCCTAAGAGGATTTTTCAAACATGTAAATAAAGCAAAATCAAACTTTACTACTCCATTTTTAAATTAAAAATCTATGTATATATATATATAACATGTATATCCTAATATATATATATATATATATATATATATATATATATATATATATATATATATATTAGTATCTGTAATATATATATATATATATCTATATATATCTAGATATATATATATAGATATATATATACATGTATATCTATATAACTATATAGTATAGCTACCTATATCCTATATATATATATATATATATATATATATATATCTATATCTACACACCACACGCAAAGGCAAGAAGCATAGATTTTTTTAAGATTACATAAAATCAATTAATGATCGATACTTCTTGTTTTATATATATAAATATATATTTTTTTTATTTAAAAACATTGTCCATACAACTATGGACACTGACTATTATCCTCAGCAAGGATATTGCAACAACAGCTTATACATGATCTAGTCTTGAGTTGTTGCTGCCGAATTGAGTTCAATAAGGAAACATAGTCTTTTCCCAAACAACAGGCAAACAATAATCATCTGATCAGATACAAATGACTGATTTGTTTAATTATTAAGAAAAGCAGTAGTATTTAGCATTTGAACACAGACTAGGATCCTGTTGTTGAGCTAACACTCTGTTCAATAAGGATGCAACACAAGGATATGCTGTTAATCAATGCTCTATCATAGATCTCAGCGACTGACTGCTTGTTCAGCACTGTGTTTACAGAGGGCTTGGACTAAAAAGACGTCTGTTACATCCTCTAGTTTTTCAAAGTCAATCGCACGGCAAGAGTCTAATATCAGGTCACTTAAGTTGTACATATTCAATCAAGTACATATTTTAAAGCAAGTTTTGTGGTAAAATATTAAGTATGTTTGCAAAGTTTTTAAAAGTGTGTTTTAATAAAGAGGTTGATGAATTTAAATTATAAATGGCATAGACAATATTGTAATTTTCCATTTATATCAAAAACAAAAGTAAAAATATAGTAAAAGTTATATTTTAATGTTGATGTGTTTAAATTTATTTTAACATAATTTAAAATGAAATACATATTAAATATTATTTACCAAAATATTTCAAGAAGAATATCTGTTGGTAAGAACCAAATAGTTGTGAGTTATGACTATGCGTATACATAAAATGTGTTCATTCTTTCTCTTGGCCTAAAACTTTCTCTAACTACTGTACTATGTTTTACAAGGAGACAATACAGAAGTATATTGGTTTGCAGTGGCTTCTTTCCATCCTCCAAGACTGGAGTTCATTATCTAGTCAGCTCCACACAGCAGTCTTTTAAATCATCTTAAGTGCAGCCATTTAGAAGCTTATTCCACCTGGAAATGAGCGGCATCTGATAAGCACTCGCTCAGACTGCAGAAAACATTACTCTTCCTTGAGCAGCCAACGATTTTTTTTTCTTGCGTAAGCTCAAGGTTTCTTTCTGCAATAACAACTTTAGTTCATTAGAGATGTTTATAGCGGTAAAAACTGGTGCAAATATTGCTCACATATTTGCTTCAGGGATTTGAACATGATGTTCTTCTAACTCTTGGAATCAAATTGTAGTGCGTAACATCCACTCTCAGTCTGAATCAGTAGTTGATTGTTGTTTGGTTTATAACGGGGTCACTATGAACTCTTGATGCCAATACCTGAAAGGCAGTGGTAGACCAAAGATTCTTCTTGATGTCATTTTGGTTCCCTGAAGGTAGATTTGCTATTTGAAACGATTTAATACCATTTTTTAACCATATGGTTTTAATAAACAGCATATGAGAACATAGAATCATACAATGGTCACCAGTAGTAAAACTGTAATGCATGATGAAACTAATCTTAGTTATATAAATTATATATAATAAATAAATTAAACATTCTCATAAGCTAATGTAAAAAAATTAATTTTACGTTGTCATGGCAGCTAACGTTAATCTACAAATATCACAAACTTTTAAACCTCATATAAATAAGGGGATATTGCAATGAGCTTGCCTTTGATAATACCATTATTTTCTCTTGCCAGATAACAAGCAATGTAATGTATCAGATTCAGCTGCAACTGTTTTGAACAACTATATTCTGTGTGCAGGACTGTGCACCGCCAAAGCGGCTGTTTTATAGCAAGTTAACCAAGAACATGTAAAACATGATCAACAAAGAGTTATTTCATCACCTGCTTTCACAGAAAAGAAAAGAAAACAGCAGGAGCAAGCACAACTTCTGAAATGCATTACCCTTTGTGAGAAGTGGATAAATATTTGACTTTGACACTGTGCCCCAAAGGAAGGTTTCTAAATACTGCATGGTGAGAAAAAGCCTTAGGAAACCCTCCACCAGTCCCCATTATGTCACCCTGTGATCTCTCTCTCTCTCTCTCTCTCTCTCTCTCTCTCTCTCTCTCTCTCTCTCTCTCTCTCTCTCTCTCTCTCTCTCTCTCAGGCGGGAGGGTTCTCTCAGATGCATTTTCTGGATATACCAATGCTATAGTGCACAAACAGAAGCAGTTACACACACTAACAGAGACAGTATACACAGAGACAATCACAAGAACACATGAACACTTGTGTTTCGTTTTCTTGGGAGTGTGATCTTAAAGATAGTTCACTCCAAAGCAAACATTCTGTCAGCATATTTTCATTGTAGATTGTTCAATCCACCTAAGACTTGATTTTTTCAATACCAGGATTCAAATTTGAGATATTTCATTAGATCTTATGATTGTTGCTTTCAAGGTTTAAAAAGGAAAGCAAAAATACATTGTTTTTACACATTCGAATAAGTAGATAGTCTGCTGCTGTTTTAACCTTGCTTCATGTTTTCTTTTTCCAAGCTAAAAGTAAAACAATAATGAGTAAATGGTGGTTTGTCTGCTGATTTATAAAAATGTTATGCTTTAAGCAAGTATGTCGCTGTTACACACGTGGTCAAACCCTTTTTTTAAAATCATTTTAGGGCATCATATAACCCAAAGCCCTGGAGTTTAAGCTAAAGACCAACCCAGCCCATAAATGTGAGTACTTAATAAAAGTTTGGTTTAGCATCTAACTTGGTGTCTTGAACTGGATCTTAAGAACTTAGTAAGGACAAGAGTACCTACATTCTTCCATTGATCATTACAATATTAACACAGTGTTATTGATGTTCTTTTGTTATAGTTGTCCTTAATCTTTAATGTTGACACTTTTTTGAGTACAATACAAGTACAATGATAAAAAGAATTAACACTTAAATGTAAATAAAACACCATTGTTACTCTTTTATTTATATTGAATTTTGACTTTATTTTATTATTTGATGTAATTTATACCAATTGCCCTCTTATATCAAAGAATTACCAACTGACACTTGACACTATTAAAGGTCTCGCTAATGTCATTTTGGATTTACAAGGGGAACAAAGAGATTTTGTGTAAAAAAAAAAGACTGTAACATTATTATACAAATATTTAACATCTGCTATTTTAATGTTGGTTACTTCTGTGTTGTTTAATTATAAGACTGTTCATAACAGTTTGTAGAATCCATAGTGAAATTGGACACACTTTTAGTACTGGTTAAAAAGTTAATTTTGATGAACCCCCAACATAGAGTCTTCCGTTTGTCTAGCATAGATACAGACTTCTACTTCAACTTCAACTTTTGTTGCCATTTTGGAGACAGAACAATTCTCAGTCACACTATTAGCCTTTCTGGAACTGTAAATAGACAGCTCCATGCTGTCAACAGAGGAGCTAAAATTCCTTAAATGTGTATCTTTCCCCTAAATCATTTAATGTATTTCCTAGCTTCAAACATATCTTAAAATGTTCAGTACCAGAAAAAAGGAGAATAAACTGTGACTGTTTGTTACTCGTGAGCCTATACGTTGTGTAATGCCTTTTCTTATTTTCTGGATTACTAATTTAAAGCAAGTCACTTCTACTTGTTTGCTTGGTCATTGTGGTCTAGTTGAGAATGGAAAAGTGAAGACTTACCCAGTGTTAACATGAGTGCAGTTTTAGGTGAAAGGTGCATATTCTGAACCAACTTAGATGGCAGTTGTAGTGTGTTAGAAACGTGTGTGATCATATTGCCAGTAACATTTAAAAAGCACAGAAGTGTTAACCATAAAACTTCTGGGTTTCTGCAGTGTTGTTTGTGCAACCCAAGAGTTTTAGGGTTAAACAAGACTTTCTTTGGGTTTTTCAACAACATGCTTTGAATGACATCCAATGGAAAGTGTGGATGAGTAGGAAATTATTTTGTTTTAACACACACACAATTTTTTTTTTTAATAATAGTTTAACAAATGGTGTACATATTATATACATGTTTGATAATCTAAGACCATTAAACCTCAAATACAATGAAAATCTTGTTATTCTAACCAAGCCATTGAATCCAACCTTACATGCATCCATCCATCCATCCTTTTATGCTAACTAGCTAGAAAAATCTGTAATGGACTCCAAATTGATTTAATAAAAAAACTGTACTCAATGAAGTTGAAATATTGTGCAAGCCTTTAAAAAATGCTTTTTCCATCCTCAAATGTGTTGAAAGTACCAATATATACGTTAGAACTCATCGTTTAAAGTAGAACTGCAACTACATCAGTTTTGAACGAAATTTATCAATTTGCCACTTTGACCGACTTTCTGGTTGTGATTTATAGTTGTTTTCCTCAAATATTCTGCTATGAATCGCTTTGTTTCCAAGATAGTTTTATCCTTGATGACCCACATCTTGGATACTTTTCTTGTAACATGACTCTTAATCCAAGATATAGCTCTGTAGTCAGAACTATATCAGTTTGGCCTTGTCCCTTCTGCTTTTCAGAACAAAACCCTAAGCTATTCCACTCATTTTAAATTTACACCTGTGGGGAAAAATACAGATAGAATCAATTGTTTGGCCCCCATCTGGGCAACAAATCCCAAATACACAAAGTTACAGACTGTTAGCATTGGTTCTCAAAGCAAGTCTAGCTTTACATAGTCAATGTTTCTTTTGTCTGTGAATAACACATCTGTGGGGTCTCAGGCTAAACTGTCTAGTGATACCAAACACATGTACACAATTAGTATTTCATTAAACTTTACTTACTTTCTTTGGATCAGGAAACATATACTTGTAAAAATGAGAAATATTCCAGTGAACTGCTAGTTGCTCACATTTATTGGAGTGTCAGAAAATTGGAGTGTCCTTAAAAGTCTCATTTAGCTATAAAGACGAAGTGATTCAGTGCAGTGCACAGATTTTTTAAAAACAGCTATCTGACTAATTATTCCAAAACTTTTAAAACATTTTTCCTTAAGAGATTTGGGTCAAGAGGGGTTAAAATATTTTGAAGATCGCTGCATTTTCAATTTTTATTTTGTAAGTTACTAGTTAACTTAATTTTGGTGACATTTTAGCAGATGAAAATATGAAATGTTCAATCTAATAAATATTGTTTATGTGTACCATATGCATGCAGTATGTGGGATAATAACACATTTGTGAATGAAGAAATTATGAAGCAGGATGTGGAAAAACCCAATGAGGAAATTGAGATGTACGAACTACAGTTAAGACAGCGTGAAAGGAAGGTGAGGTTGTTTTTTCAACCAACAGATGCTTCAAATTCACACATGCTTGAACACTTCTACACATCTATTTTCTATACATAACTCTTCACTCTCTATTCATACATATTTATTTATCTTCACTCATGTACACACATGGTTTTTAGTATCTGAGTTTTCGTAGTTTCTGGTTTCAACCACAAAGCACTGACTGAGAATTTGGAAAACCATTTGAGAGTGACTTTATCAACTTTATCTTTATCAACTCTATCATTAAAGGAATGAGGTGGGTTTTGATGTGGAGTAAGCTCTATATGTCTTGGACTATATGTTACCTGGCTATGACAAACAGCACACAACTGACACCCAAGTAAGCGAGCAGAATATACATCCAGATGTCAGGAGAGAGGGGGTTGAGGAAGGAGAAGACCCCCGGGTTGGTTCCGTTGGGTTTTCGATACAATATACTTATCCCCAGCGTCATGAAGGGTTTGGAGAAGTCAATGACCTTCTCACGAACATATGTGATGGCCAGAGGTGCCACTGCCAGATCAGCTTTCTGCAAAAAAACAAACAAACCAACAGACAAACACAAAATCAACAAATAAACTAACTCAGAATAAAAAAATCAATTTGTTGTAAATCAGGCCCAGCAGAAGCATTTAGAGGAAATCAAATTAAGAAAACAGGGCTTTTACACATCAGATTCTCTGGCCGGCAGCGTTTAAGAGGAAATTTAAAGCCCTCTTGTGGACTCTTGATTTACCTGCTACTGTTTCAGCACTTACTAAAGCTGTTCATGATTTACGGCCTTGAAAGGAACTGAAGGCACGGGGAACTGAATCTACTCTCTCAAACACACAACTAGAATTTTACATTTATGCATTTGGAGCAACAATCTGTTCTGAGTGACCCTAGGCTCCAAAGACTGGGTGCAGAAAACTGCAATTTCCCATCTAAACTCACTCTAGAATTACACAAAATGTAGGTGCATGTTATAAAAAATAAATTAAGTGTATGTGAAGAGTTATTTTAATTGAAACATAATATGCAAGTGTTAAGAGTAAGCTGTTCAGCTGTGATTTACCTTAGGCAAAAGTAAGGGTGAAAGACTTTATTTTTCTACACCTAGTCTACACCTTACAATAAAAATGGAAGAGTATATCAATTTAATCTATTAGAAATCCTCTAGGTGAATATTTTGCTACTGGGTGTTTTGAACATGCCATGTAGCATTAACCTTCAATACATCTGGTTTACTTTTTCTGGTGCTAAGATGTTATCCACAGCAAGATTCAGTTGAATTATGGACGTCCATTTGACTTGTCACATGTTAGTTTATGCTATGCTATTAATTATTTATATATTTTCTGAAAAAAGTATCTTGTTATGTATAAATTGTTAACAAATTGAGATGCTTGAATTTGTTATAGATTAGATTTTTCATTTGAATAACTATTTTTTTATGATCAGTATGATTAAATTTAAAAACTACATACAGACCATGACATTTAATTGAAATAGTATAACTCTTAATCATTCCTAAGATAATCTAAATTTATACAGTGTATTTGCTCACACTTGGAAACAATCAATAGGCTAAATTGGATCCGTTCTAATGAGTGTATATTATATGATTATATTAATCAAACATCAGACTCTCTGACCTGCAGCATTTAAGAGGAAATTTAAAGCCCTGTGGATGACTCCTGATTTATCTGCTACTGTTTTGCACTTACATGAGCTGTTCATGATTTACTGAATGAAACCGGAGGCTCGCTAAAGCAAATCCACACACAACTAGGCTACAACATAAACATAGAGAGCACGGGAGAGTGAAAATATGGGTGTTTAAGTTTTGACTGAGGTACATTGCTACACATCCTAAGTGAGTTATGAGTTATATGTTTCTCTTCAGTTGTATGCATAATGTACTACAATATTCAAAGCAAAATGTGTAACTTATTTAAAAATGGTTTCTTTATTTCAAAACTCATTTTCCAGTGCAATTTTAAAGTGCATTTTCCTTTCTCTCTCCCATCATATAACAGCAAATAATATCCAAAAAGGAGTAACAAGAAGGAGTGTAACATTCAAGCAGTGTCTTGAATTGTAAAAAAATCAAGACAAATAAATATGACACTGATGTGTTGATGTATTTGGTTGTTTTTGATAATTCTCACAGAATGTAGATGTAGAAATTTTATTACATGTAGGAAAATGTAAAAACTTTTAATATGTAACAACTACCTGAATGTACAGTATATATCTGTAAGTATAGTTCAGTTTTTGGTCTTTATTCTGTTATTTCCTTCATTGATGTGTAAAATAAATGAGTTTATTCTAAAAACTTAAATCCAAATGCATGGTTATGCAGATTTGTGAAAGACAACTTTCCATTTTCTTTGTGACATCATTAGTGTCACAAAAAAATCTAAAAGTAGTTATTATTTGTTCTAACTAGCCCAACGCTGCTAACGGTTGGTTATTAGATATTGTATTTTCAAATAAACATCAATTTGATAAATGCAGACGTATCCCATAAATGTGATGGAAGGCCTGCTGGCTCAACTCTGATTCAATCTACTATTATATCTATTATCTATTACTATTATATACTACTGTATGTATATTGAAATAGATATTTAGCTCCGTTTCTTTTTTTTTTACAGCAAGAAATGGTGTAATTTTACTCAAAATAAAGGCTTCTGTCTGGAATTATTGGATTGTCTATAATTATTCCCATAGAGTGCAAATTAATGCCAGAAGTGAGCAGATGTTGTCTCACTATCGTCTTCTTTTTTCCTTCAAAAGTCCTTTGACGAGATATTTTTATCTCCAGCTCATCAATGTTCTGCCAAACGGCCAACTCCAGGCCGCTCTGAAAGCTTGTCAGGGCCAATTACAGTCTGTCCTGCTCTCATCTTGCGAGGGGGTTTAGCCTGAGAGCTCTATACACCCCCTGCTCTAACACAAGACGATCCCACCATGAGCAGTGACTTGGAGATCTGCTGGACTGATATCGGTTTGAGCAATGGCTTCTGTTATTGAGTGCAAGCAGTGTAGAAATGACCCTTTTCTTAGCACTGTGTTTTATTGCTATCTTAGTCTTTGTCAAGTCTAATGAAGGAATCGAAGAGCCGTGTTTGTGTGTGAGAGCGTGAAAGTGTTTAATAAGCTCTATTGGGGGAAAACTGGTGCCAGATTTTTCACTTTGTGTCAGCTCGGCAGTATGTGCTTGAGTTTTACTTTATCACAGCTTTGTGCCATCTGCTGCACAAACACAAACACACTCATGCTTGAACAACTGTTAATCTTATATTCAGATCTGTTTCCTGTCCTCACTGAAGACCTCTCCTTTTGGTTAAACTTGAGAGGTTCCTTCTGCAGGAGGGGGATGATGTTTCTGTGTTTTTAAGCATTCTGAAGTGAACAAAGAACAAAATCAAGTGCTCACTGTATAAATTTGAATGATACTCAATATCAAATACCATTTGTAGTTATCTCCATCAAATTTTAACACCGTCATGTTATCTGTATTATGGGTATAGTTGTGTTGCTTCTCTTAGGCTAAATTATAGAATTGTTTTGTTGTTGAATAAAATGGCTTGATTTAAATGAGTGCTATTTTACATCGCTTTTTATGCATTGAATCACAATCAAACAAATGTGCATTTAGCGCCGACCCCAGTAACCATATAACCCCATCCCAAATATTTTACAACACTGGGACACACGATAAACAACTAAACCACTATGTTGTCAAACAATATAAAATTGTGCCAGATATGAGTGAACATGGATCATGAAACAATTAATCAATTTAAAGTTTGGCCAGTGTATTCTGCCAGACATGGAACATGTTTGCCCACATGTGGTATACAAATTCAAGATATGATGCTCAAATGTCAAAATGCGCCTTCTTTCATCTATTAAATATTAGTATTGGCAGTTAATATAACTATCTTAACATCTACATTACTTATCTTATGTTTACAAACGTAACCTGAGAGAATCTAATGAACTTAAATTGAACCCACTTGAAATTTGCAAAGTTTAATAACTCACGTGGTCAATGAGCTCTCGGACCATGCCGTTCCACTGTCCTGAGTTCTCTTCCTGTGCACCATACTTTCCATCCTCAACCAGCCGAATCTCGTAGCTAAAGCCCAGTATGGCAGCCAGCTCTCGCAGCAGGTCCACACAATAGCCCTCGAAACGATCATTCCCATACAGAGGCTTGTCTGACTTCTTGAACATCACGTAAGGCTCATCCTGTGGAGTGAGCAGATAGTCAGAGCTGAGGTTGTCAGGAAGAGATATGATCATTTCTGACTGACAGAGCTTGAGCACAGCATGAGTGTGTAGTGGAAGTGAGGGACAAAAATAAATGTAATCTTACAATTTTTTTTACTTTTTATTGCATTGGTTTCATTGTTTCTTTTTTGGGTATAAATCACCAAAATTTAATTTAGGCCTCAAATGCATTCATTCATTTAAATGACAATCACATTTTTACAATATAGTTCATTGTATTTCAAAATCCAGCTGTAATGCCACACAGTGTTATGCTATTTTTCTGCAATTCAAAAAACAGAATTTTGTGTAAGATTGTGATGTTGAGAGGACACACCTATTAATCACACGCTTGGAAAAACAAAACATCCCAAAGATAAGCAGAATTGAATTGCATTGTGATGTATAAGTAAGCTATTCTTAAGAAGCCTTACAGTACTTTCACCTGAGACAGATGCACACTGCATACCAAATAAGCAAACATGTCAAGGAAAATCCTCTGTTCCTTGTACAGTCAGGGAAAGATAAAACTATGATGAATCAGTTGAAAAAGCAAACTCTGTTAGCTATGAACACGTAAGACATTTGCTATGTTTGATATGAACCATATTCCATTCACAGTATTTATGCCAAAATATCAATCTGTTCCAAAAAACATACATGATCGTTTAAAACGATTAGCTTAGCTTAGCTTATTAGCAATTCCTGAAGAACATTTGTTTTATTTAACAGTTGTATTTAGACAAAAGAAATTTTACAATTTATTTTGACATGCAGGTTTGCTTGACTCTTTATAGGCTATTTCTTTTTATTTGTAGGTAGAAATGCATTTATACTCTCACCAACCACTTTATTAGATACACCTGTCCATCTGCTCATTAACATACATTTCTTATCAGCCAATCGCATGGCGGCAACTCAATGAATTTAGGCATGTAGAGATGGTCAAGACAACCAGACTGCTGTAATTCAAACCTTTGCATGCTTTTTGGTACAAAACGGGCTGATCTGAGTAGTTCAGAAACTGCTGATTGCCAGATACGACTTGTATTGTCAGATACAACTATCTATAGGGTTTACAGAGAATGGTCAGACAGTTATTAATATCCAGTTCTGTGGCTGCAAATTCCTTGTTGATGCCAGAGGTCAATGGAGAATTGCTGACTGGTTTGAGCATATAGAAACACAACAGTAACTTAAATAACCACTCATTACAACCAAAAAAAGCATCTCTGAATGTACAACAATTCAAACCTTGAGGCGGATAGGCTACAGCAGCAGAAGACCATACCGTGTGCAATGCCTGTCAGCTAAAAACAGAAAACTGAGACTATAATCTGCACAGGGTCCCCAAAATTGGACAGTAGAAGACTGGAAAACTATGCTTGGTCTGATAAGTTTTCTTCATTTATGCTGTGGAATTTAGATGGTATGGGCCAGAATTTGGCATTTACTAAAGGAAAGCATGCATCCAACCTGAACTGATCAACAGTTTAGGTTGGTGATGGTGCTGTAATGGTGTGGGAGATATTTTCTGGCATAATTTTGGTGCTTATTGAGCATTGTGTCAGCGCCACAATTCCTGCTGACAATATGGCAATACGGACCACAATCTCTGAAGATTGTATCCAGTATCTTGTCAAATCTATGCCATGAATGATAAATGATCACATTCTTTTCTTCATAAATCTTTTTTAAAGAGAAATAATTTAACATTTTGTCTGTTTGGTCAAATATTCTATTTATTCCAAGGTTCATTAACATAAAAGCTGTTCAAAAATAAATAAGTTAAATGTATTTCATTTACCAGTATGGTTGAGACTACCAGTGATCTGTTAGATAGAGAGTCAGTCACATTTGTTGACTTTCCCTTCTGGTTTTCCGTCATGTTCAGACCACTCACAGGATCCCACGTACCAATCTGAGGAAAAGGAAGTATGTGTTTTAATAATTACAAGAGATAATCAACAAACTTTCAGTTACCAAACAAGAAATCCTCTGAAAGATTTCAGCTAACGTGACATGTCTTGACTTTCAAGAATATCTAACTCCTAATGGATATACACACCTTTCATGTTTTGGATTAAGACCAACAGTTAAATTGACCATGTATTAGCTTACATTTGATTAGGATATAATACTAAACAAATATTAACTGTGTTTTTTGCAACATGTAACATGTATAAGAGAGTATTCCATACTGTCTTAGTATTGTCTCTGTATAGCTTATTTTTTATCTTTAATAATGTACACATGGTCAATTGGATAATGAAAACATGAAACTAGATAATTGATGCTTATTCAATAGCAATGAGTTGTTTTAGTAGGCATGTTCAAATGTATTAATCATTACTGTTATATCTATTTTATTTGCTGTTAATATACCTTAACCCCTACCACTGTGTATAAACATATATATTTTGAATCATCTGATTATAATAGCTCAGATAAAATTATCCTTCTACATCAACTCAAGCTAAGTTTTAAAGAATCAGTACAGTGGACATTTTATTGAGCTATATAGGGTTATATGGAGTCTCTAAGATATCTGGGTTCTTCACTCATTGGGACGTTATCTTTGCACAGACTGAAATAATGTGAGGACTGTGCTATTAGGCACAAAAGAGCAAAGCGAAGAGATAAAAATAAAACTGAAATTAAATGAGGATGAGACCAGCAAACTGCAATCCCATTCCTCCCTTTTCAAAAGTGTCTCATTTACTTCAGAGGAGACCCTTGAGAGCTGAAGGCTGGAAACAAGATGACAAAGTGCAGACATTCACGCACGTTCCACCATCAAAAAACAAAGTACTTCAGGAAACACAAGGCCACTAGTTTATAATTGCAAATCACCTGTTTAATTCAGTCTTCATGAGGCTAAAGGGCTACTGAGGGCCTTATTATTAATGGGATAAATTATTCATGAAGATGCAGGCACATGTGGAAGAGAACTAAGAGGTCATCGTTTGTTTAGAGCCCCGCTGCAATGCTCTTCTGTGTGTCTCTTTGTGGATAAAGAGTTTTAAAGTTGGTCAAATACTATTGTATACACTGTATATTTTCCCATTAAAAAAACATAAAAACTAAAAAATATTAAATTGTGTAAATCATGAGGAACTACATTTTTAAATTTCAACAGACATCTCAAAATGTAATGTGGATTTCTCTTGTAATACTATTTTGTGGTTTAAATGTGTTAGATTCTCACTTTTTGTTAACTTGTATCTGAATGTTACTGATCTATGGTATATGAGTGTTGGTGTCTGTACACAAACACATCATGTTCACATAATGTCCCCCCTACATATGTCCTTCTGAAGGACATCGGTAGTAAACAAGGACTTTTATAAGAACAGAAATCCGCACCTTCTCTAGCCCCTCCTCCCTGAGGCTGATCACATCCAGATCAAAATCTGTCCTCAGGCCGTTGGTCCTGTTGAAGTTTATCCTCCCGGTCAAGCCATCCCAGCGAGCCTGAAGGGGTGGAAATATTAATTTAATACTTGCCTGGAGGATGGAGTGAAGGCTGTGTGCTACTTATTTTCAGACCGGGTTTCCACAGTTAATCATTTACTGGTAATAAAGGACAACTTTAAATAAACATTTAAGAATATCAGTCACTTAAAGATTTTCTAATTATACATGTTTTTATTTCCTTTGGATGCATAGGTATAGAAGAAGAGATTCTCTTGTTTGTCTTTTTTATATTCTAAAACTATTTACTCATATTAAATTATGGCAAGAGGCAAGAATGCACTGGAACACTCTAGACTAGTCCTGTGATTGCACTACCTTGACTCTCAATTTGCATGATCTCTCTTTCTCTTTACCATGGAGAATTTAAATTCAAAGTTAACTAATTTCTCTATATTTTTAGACAGAAAACCAAAGCTTGCACTGAAAAGTATTCCACAGTTCTGCAAGAGCTCAAACCAGGGAGCTAACTAAGCCACTATTCTTTTCCACGATTAAAAAAAAACATAGTGCTATTATTAACTGCAGTCAAGTGATACTGAAATAACATTATAGGATGGATTTGTCAGGATGAACTCCCAGGGTAATGCATCCAAAAGTTGTCAGACCCCACAGGACAGCAACTATAAACCATTGAGCGGTTTTTGGGTCACATCTAGACATTTTTAAAAAGTTAAAAGCTGTTATGTAACTATTAAGCTATTTAAGCTATGCTGTTTAACTCCAAAGAAAATATGAAACATCACCAGAAGAAGTTTAGATTTTATTTGTATACTAGTGTGTACATTGGTATATTGTATAAACAAAATAAATCATAAACATAATTACACAATTTTATAAAATAATAAATAAATAAACAAATAAATACACCGATATCCCAGACTAGCACATATCTTAGAAGGTTTGGTCAGTACCTCATTTTTATTCCTAATTGATGTTCTAACATCTACTCAACAACAAGATCAAATATTTACCTATTAGTGCTGTTGCACATAAACAATGAAGCCACAAATTTACAACCTCCTATATTTCAGGACAAAGATATTGTGACCATTTTGCCAGTTATACTTACATTAAAAATTATTAACTATTTAAAGGTTCTTATTGTCATATGGCAAAATGTCAAAGTAGCTGTATGTTATATTGGCAGCAAGAAACAAAATGCATATAGGTTAAAAAACATTTAATTGGTTGAATTGTTTATTTATTTATTATTTTTTTGTTGAGCTATTCTTTTAAAACAGCACACACAGCAAATTAAGTGGGGCTCTTTATTCATACTAAACATAGGCTGCAGAATGACAGGAGTTCAGATTAGCTGTCCTAGTTTCCCTGAAAATAGCACAGGGAAGAATCATTTCCAGAGATTAAGATAAATTTGCTGCTATCTTCTGCCATGCTGCTTGCACGAACTGGTATTCCAGGTCAGAAATGAACAAACACACACACATATGCAAATGATAATGCAAAGACAAAACCATCTGCTGCGATTTTATATGTTTAAACAAAAAGGAACAATGCCAAATGCTGTTTCATTGTTTCCTTAATTTTGATTGATATGGTTCCTATTAAATAATAAATGAATCGTGTGGAGTTGGCCTTTAAAAAAACACCATACATATTGTACACAATAAAGTAATTGTATGTGTTTGGGCGGAAGTCATTATTTGGACCATTCTGAAACATGATTTTACATTGAAGAGAAAATTCCATTGTAACTTGTTATATATGTATATTAAATTGATACTGCAGAAGATGTATATCTCCATTTAATATTTTCTCTCAAAATAAAGTCCTTAAATTAAATTAGTTTTTTGTGAACTTCAGAGTTTTGCCAAAACAAACAGAATCTGCCTCATTTCAAAGCAATTTTACCTTTTGCCAACAACGAAGCCATCAATTCAGAGATGTTGTGTTGCGACGTACCTCTTTGATGAGCATCATGAAGCGATTGCCGAAGCGCCAAGGCTTGTGGCGGGTGCACTGAAGTGAGCTGACCGTGATTTGAGGAGACTGTTGGACAGCAACGGCTACCACATGCACAGCATCATACATCAAGGCTGCATCTGTCTGGAAACACACAGACGTACACACAGGTCAGTTTGCTTTAAACAGAGCACCTGAGGCCTTTTCCTTCTTCTAAGCCTGTGAGTTTCTTCCAAAACACACAACAGCTGAATAATAGAGTGTTCTTACATGCATATTACTAAACCATTTGATCTAAACCAGTGTCTTGTTCACAATATTTCTGTTTACTGCTTTAAATAGCTTATGAGTGAATTGAATGTAGAAGATATTGTTTGTCCTATAGCCCCTATTTCTCATTTTAAGTAAACACCTTAACCTGAGTCCTAAACATTTATTCAAGTGCAAATGTATGTTTGTGCATTCAAAAAACAACAACCAAAACTGTTGAAGAAAAAGGGTTTTAGTAGATTACAGAAAAATAGTGCAAAAACTGTTATATGAGCAAGTCAACACTACCTGCACTGAGAGGTCTTTTATTGGTACTATGCGCCAAGGTTGGGACTTTTGACTTCCATGCCCCCAAATGCTGTGCCTTTCTTAAAGACAAGCTTCTAGATTCACACAGGAGACACATGACAATCAAAACTAAAGAAATGGCTGCATTTGCTGTTGCTGAAAAGAAATGACACCAGTTGGGTTGCACATGAGAGAAACGTAACAAACCTGCTTTAATTATTTTTTCTGTGAAACCATATTACTGATCTCCATTTGGACATGTAAAAAATTGATGTAGTTTTTGTTAATAACCTGATTTTAAAGTGTTATCTGGTTATTTAGTGCACGAAAACAAAATCAATGTTTCTTTCTGTTACAAAGGATGGCAATCTTTCTTTGGTGTGAAACATGGGTATGAAAGAAAATGATTCGTAACCAAGTAAAGACGACAATCCTTCATTCACAATGTTTGGTACAAATTTGGTATACTGAGATCTGTGAAAATTCTTCATTCGACCCAACAATTACAGTGATTGAGAAAGCGTCAAGGTAGCGTTCAGCTGAGTGTCACACAGACCGACAGCCATCCATGCTACAGACCCTTCATTCCATAGACTGGGATAAACTCTAATTAGTGTTTTCCTTGGATGATTGAGAAGCAATCACAACAACTCTCAGTCTAGGCCGTTATGGAAATCATGCCTGAGGGCCCCTCAGAAATTGCTATTCTGTCAAATAAATCATTGCCAAACCTGTCATTTTGTTGCATTTGTGTCTGATTGTCTGCCACTAGCTTGGAGCTAAAGAGGATTCAGGCCTATAATGAAACGTATAAAAAGTATTGTTGAATTCTATTGAGAAAAAAATCTGCATGGGTAAACTTCACAGGCCAATGACATCAAAACAACGTTTAAAAGGAAACAACCATATTTATAAAAGAGATGCAAAACAAAGAGATCAAATGTTTGGATTTGTGATCTAGCTATTTTTTTTTTTTACATGTGAACCAATATCAGTTTTGAGTCAAAGGGACTAAGGTGAAAATAAAATCAATGAATTAATTAATTAATTAATTTTGAGTCAGACCCATATGGATTCCAGTTAGAATTTTTAGAATTACATTTTTAGAGGTGCTTATCAAACCAAACCTTTTGCTATGGTATTTAGTCTTGGTGAACAGGTCCTCTGAGTGGCTTTCAGGTAATAAGGTGATAAGGGAGAGCTTGGGGTTTCAGGTCAATTTCTGATGGATTATTTTGATGCCAGACTTGTGATTATTTCCTCTATATGTTGTTTCAGGGGAAACAGTTACAAGACCAGATTGAGTTGTCTCAATGCAAAGTTTAAGGGTATGTTCAGACAGCAGCTCTAAATCCCCATTCTGATGTTTTTTTGTTAAATTAGATTATTTTGGTGGGGTCGTTCATATTACAAATAACATGAGCCTGCTATCAGTCTTCTGTGTGAACTAAATGCAGCTATATTGGTTATGCGGCTGTTCTTGAGCACATTTGGGGCTTTGTGTGCATAAATATCTAATCAGAACCAATTCTATTATTATTAAACAATATTAAGAAAAAGATTTAGAAAAAAGAAACAGGTTGCAAATGGGCAAAAAATATTCGGACTGGGGGCTGCAGTCTGAAAGTAGCCTATTAATAGTTAGTTTAGTAGCTATAAATTGTAAAGTATGGGTGGTTATCAAAGAGTTGGCTTGTTTTTTATGTGTTTATAAAGATAAAGATAAACATAAAGAGGCTTTATTGTCATTGTAGTTTAATCACAAAATCTGTTCGGAAGCTCACA
The DNA here is from genome assembly GCA_900490495.1 of Danionella dracula. NCBI lineage: Eukaryota > Metazoa > Chordata > Actinopteri > Cypriniformes > Danionidae > Danionella > Danionella dracula. Next base: position 2,614,246 of record UELW01000378.1, on the reverse strand, counting down.
GAGTCAGCAGCAAGCAAAACAAGAAAGCAGCAAAAACACGTATATAAATAAATACATTTATAAAATAAAAAGGTAATAGGTAATAAGGTAATAAACAAAGACACATAGAAATGTAACAGTATTTACAGTGTGAGTGTAAACATTCATGTTTCATAAAGTGTCTAGATGGTATATATAACAGTATTTACAATACTGCAACCATTTATGTCCAATAAGTGACTTATATGCAAATATGAGGTAGAAAAAAATGGTTCTTTAATCTGTTTAAGCTGGTTCTAATTGACCTGTATCTTTTCTCTGATGGAAGGGGTGCAAAAAGTCTATGTCCTGGATGAGTCGGGTCCTTGCTTATGTTGCTGTCTCGGTTCTGTAGATGGCTAGCATAGATCATGTTGAGGCTTAGGAGTTTGATTCCTATGATTTTTTGTTTTGACGGTCCGGGTCAGAGCTTGGCGGTTTTCTGCAGTGCAGCTGGAATACCAAACTGTAATGCAGCAACAGAGGGTGCTCTCTATTGTGCTCCTGGGTTAGCACTTTTGCTATTTTGAATGTTCTTAGAAAAAAAGGTTCTATATCGCTTTGTCTATTGCATGAGATTGGTTATCTCTTTTAAAAGATACATATTTAAAAAAAAATTAAAACCACTGCAAATAAATGAAAATTCAACGTTTATGAAACAGCCTTGGCCTTCCTTCCTCAAAACAAATTTTTATACACTCAACAATGAGTTTTTATATGAGTAAATTATTAACTAAGGAAAGAACAGTTTAAAGGTGTCTATAAAAAACACAGATGTCTGTGTGATGATATCCATACACTGAAATCTGTGGAATGAGCTTGAATCTAAAGTTTGCATTGATGTTCTTTCTTGCTACTGGAAAGCTGTCAATCACTCTCAAAGCTTGTCCTACACTAACACACACATTGGCTTCATAATCACTTGTTCTCCATTCCAAGCCTGTCAATCAGTCAAGAAGCGACAGAAGAGCAAAGTGGCAGCTACTGGTCGTGGAGGGAGATGAGACATGGGATGAAGCAGTGGCAGGATGGAACGTGCCCCGGATTCACATCCCACCCATCTCTTTTGAGCATCTGGATGGACCATTAAAGGGGGGCAGCTGAACCAGGGGAGAATACACATTATCCTTAGTCACCCTGGCCACCAGAGAAGCGCTATACGTCAATGAGCTTGGTTTATGCATTGTGAATAATAAATACATAATAACATCAGACAAACAGAAGACAGGGCTTCCACCTGAATACCAAATGAACACTCCTGTTACCCGCCTGAATGTGTGTGTGAGAGTGTGTGTTAGCTTGTGTGATGGAGCAGGGGAAAATCAAAGCTTAGGGTCCATGTGATCTCTCTCGGGAGGCATGCTTTGTTTTCTTCAGATTTTCATCAAAGCTTTATGGATCTGTCGGAACGGCTCACTCTATACCAAAGCACAGCAGCAAGCCTGTAAATGTTCCTGAAAGATGAGAAACTAGTAAAGTGTTGTAAAACATTGATGATAGCTTCCATCTTAATGATTTTAGTCCAAGATGTTGATAGCTTTCTTGGAAAAACTAAAGTTAAGTGAAAACCTGTTTAAATGTTCAACATACATACATTTGGACAGGTACATTAGCAGGTGATCACGGATTGTATTGATTATTTATGAAACTATACTGGAAAAAATGTATATGCTGACTTATTGTTATGTTGTAAGTTAACGCCTTACACACTGAAAAAAAGTTTTTTTTTTATAAAATTTGTAATTCTAAGAGCTACTTTTACCTTTCAAAGCTTCCCTGGAGGAAATCATCCAACACTGTAAGGTGTGGTAGCTAAACCCAGTTTAGTTGTGTTTGTTTGTATATAAATATACCAACATATAGGTTACCTATTTATAGTTAATTCTGATATATAAACTCAGAATGTTAAACAGCAGAATACACGTGCAGTTTTTTTCCATAGCCCTGTTCCAATTGTTAAGGTAATGCTACACGTGAAGAGGTACCGAAGTTACATAAATGCACGACTTGAGGGTGATTCAAAGTCGATATACAAAACCACAGTTAACGATCAGTTTGTACAAATTTCACTTTAAAAACCTACTTTTATTTTTACAAGGTGTGTGCAGGTGTGTGTGTGTGTGTGTGTGGGGATGGGGGGGGGGGGGTTCAAATATACATAACACAGTCGTAAAGAGATAACTAAAACAAAGCAGAACAAAACTATACACAAACATTTTAAAATACCTATAATACCAGTGGTGTCCCCGTAAAATCTTGTAAGCTTACATTAAGCTGTAATATTTACTTGTATTTATCCGGAAGGTGCTTTTGCTGCTCATAACTCATTCTTAATATCGGATCCGCATATTTTTATTTATTATAAAAAAAATTGTTAATGTTCCATGATATTATCTTATCTTATTTTAAAATGGACTGCCTGTCATGTTAAGTTTTAGGATTTAGAAATGAAAAGAGTAAAAGGATGAATGAAATAGAGAGTGTAATGTCTTAGGGACAAAGGTAAAAGAAAAAGCAAAATAAGGGGTTATTGTTAATATAGATCAAGACCAGGCAAAGAGCAGTGAGTGGTTAAACAGACTGTTCATTCCTGTACTTGAACCCACCAGTATATTGGTTTGGGGGGCAGTGATTGAGCAATACTAGCACTTCGCTCACTAAACATCTCATTAAAATCAATTATGTCACTCCTGAATGAAATCAAAGCTAAACACTTTAAGAACAGTGATTCTCCAGTGTGAGGAGGGCTTCAGATGTGTTTTCTTTTCTCACCTCGTTCGCACATCCTCCGCTGCACTGCGCTGAAAGATTTCATCTTCTCAGCACAGATTGCTTTCAACACTTTTATGAAATGATAAAATGTGGTGCTCTGGAAGGGAGGTTTCTGTGCTACTTTGATCAGCACCCTGGATTAAAATCTGAGCCTTTGGTTATTTGTATCATGAGTGCTCTCAGAGGGAATTAAACATATTTGAGACATTGGTCTCATTGACAGATTTCTTAAATCTTTAATTGGATCTTTTATTTGCTAAAACTGCACTGCAGAATAGCCCATGTAACCATTTTATTTGAAGGTCTGCTGGAATTGATAAAATGAAACTCTTCAAGAATTTGACGTAGAACAATGATTAAACAATAAAAAATATATTTAAAGTGCAAGTACATATATATATATATATATATATATATATATATATATATATATATATATATATATATATATATATATATATATATATATATATATATATATATATATATATATATATATGTACACACACACACGCACGCACACCCGCACACACCTTCGGACCTGCAAAGACATTGTTAAAAACATTACGTAAAAATTGTTATGTTTTTTACAATTATAAAGTTACTTCTAAAACAGCCTCTTAAAACAGATTAGCTAGTATGCTTTACGCTTTTGCCATCCTCTTTTTGATCTAAAAGTCTTTAAACTGATGATTGGTCACATAAATAGTTTTTGTAATTGAAATTAATTTATAATCCTGTGGGTTGTTTCACAAGACTTTTGGGTCAAAGTCTGAGCACACCATAGTACTTGCCATCAGTGAAATGTGTCAGCTTTAAAACACCACCATTGCTATTTTTAGAAATAAATTACACAGTAGGTCCGATCTCTCAGGGAGTTAATGATTCAGCAGCTTCTACTGGATCCACTCAGCTTTAGTTTTGATCTCAGAGGACCTGCACAGCTTTGACTAGCGATATGATGAAAATAGTAAAGTTTATTGCATCAGATATAACAATATAACAGCCAAGTCTCTTACACTAAATAGACTTTGATTGGAATAAATTCATTGCATTCTCTGTATTTATCATGGTTTCAACTAACAAAGCTTTTGGTATAAAAACACTTATTTATTATATTGATATATGTTTACAATGTAATTGTTAAGTGATATCAACAAGAATTAATAATTTTCCAAAAAGGAGAAAAAAATCACTTATTTTGTTGTTTCTAATTCTTACAAAATGAGCACAGACAGTGAAGTTGTGTTCATCTGTATTATCTCTATTTTTCAAACTAACACTGAATAGATACAATAGCATTTTAAATAGTCATTACCTGGGAAACAAAAAGATCTTTTTCTTTTTACTCAAGCACATGTAACAATAAAACATTGCTGAAAGTTTCTTAACATGTCCTCATGGTGACTCTGAGCTGAAGACGATGAAACAACTAAACACTGTAGATAAAAAGTTTTATTAACTTCATAACATATGAAGACTTAAGCCTGTTTTGTATTTTGTGGACCTTGAAAAGGTCATTCATGCTTTAATAATTTTTGCATCTTAATTACTGTATCACTTTGTGCAGTGGTCTTCCTAAGCAGGCAGTTTAGAGAGTTTAGCTTGTGCAAAATGCTGCTACAAGGCAAAAAAATAATAATAATTTTGCTTTCAAACCAGAACGAACAAAGCAACTTCAATGGTTTAGGTTACAGTCTTCAGTGAAGAGAGAATAATGTATGCATGCTAATATCTGAAACAAACTGTTTTAGGGCTCTGCTGAGCAGTCAACCTGACATGCATGTTCTTGGACTATGCAGAGGAAATGAGCATACAAAAAGGAAAACATATCAGATATTTCCAGCATTGGTGGAATTGTAAACCCCACAATTGTCAAAAAGTTGCTTTTTACACACATGTAAAAAATCATAAAACCTCAACAAGACACAAACAGAATGTAAACAACTACCGTTTTTGCCCAACATTTCTTTTCAAAGCTGAGAACAGTCATGTATGACAGCATGTGCTGATGACTTTTCAACGGGGTCATTGTTTTTGGCTGAAAGAGTGTTTGAGTGTAAGAGACATGATATGATGTAAAATCCTGAAGAGTATCTTTATCACGCCTGGCTAATATTGCATTGGGGCTAACCTTTAACCTCTTCATGTATTTGTCTTCATTAGAGAGTAAACCATACTGACATTCACACCTCCACTTTCTGATGCAAGCCCAACAAAAGCTGTGCTCACCTGTGAATATTTGTTATTCCATAAAACGCAATGAGTAAAGCCAGTCTAAGCAAACCAATAATAAACCAATGGTGTTCTTATCTCACTAGACTAGTCTTATAAGTCCTATAAGCTTGATAACAGAATATCTCCCCCATATTTGAAATATTTCATAATATCTTATACAAATATTCTTTGCATGTGCATGTTTGAGAATGCTTGAGAAATTCTTAAACAAAACACAATGTTTTGCTTATCACACTTCCATAAAATAACTATTTAATAAATTATCTCATTGAAAACTGTTAGGAATTCAGTCAGTCATGCACTTCACCAATTAAAATTGCAACTTAAAATAAATCAATAACAATTCTATTGAGCATTGATGAAACGTGTTCTATAGTTGTTTAAGAGTTGCTTGCCACAATAGACTATATTTATTTGAAGTTATTGTAAATTATTACAAGTTATTGCAAAAAGTATTGTATTTTTATTGTAATGTTTATGTTATATTTATTTATGGCAAACTCTTTACATTGAAAAATTGTAATGCTGAAAACCAGCATACCTGATTATATATTATATGTTATAAAACATAAAGAATCAAATGTCTAAACTGTAAACGTTGAAGGATTTAAAGACCTTTTTTTGTTACCAGTGGTAAGAGAGCCTGTCATTGAAAGACGTAATTGTGTATATTGCTGTATAGCTCCTCCACTGATGCTAATGCTTATATTTTCTTGAATCCAGTGAATCCAGACCTGTAACATGAATGACGCATGAAAGCCTGCTTGTGTAAAAGCTTTTTAAATTCTGGTACTTGAGCCTTCATTTCTGTCCACGTCTTATTGCCACCAAATCTCTCGAATCCTTTCTGTTCTCAGCCTCAAGATGGAATTATAAAGGCTCCATTATTGGTAAATAAACTATAATAAAAGCCTTCATTGAGCTAAATGAATCATAAAATTGCTTTAGGAGGGTGGTATGGGGTACGGTGTGTGAAATGCTGGTTTCTCAGTGTTGTGGCAGTGAAGGTTGACAGCTTCTGCCCTAACTAAACCAAGTTTCACCCTTCTGCCAATCATTTAGATGGGTTTGGAGAGGCTCTGCCATATTAGGAGATTTCTAAAAAACTTGGGACCTTGGAACTTGGAAAAATTGTGTTTACTTGAGGCGTTTAGAGTTTTAGAATTGTGGTTAGAGTGGGGTACTTTATTTTAGAATGATTATTTCCAGGAACTGAAAGAACATGAACCAACGACACAAAAAGCAAGCATTTTTTTCCTTTAATGAGAATGTATTGATAATTTTCAGACTCAGCTTCCGTTTGTATGCCTCTGTTACAAATTACATCTAATTTAAAATCAATATACAAAAAATAAACCACCTCCATAAAATACACAAGTTACCTGAAGAGAATCTTTTCTCCCCAAAGCCACCAATTAACGTTCATGGTCATAGCTTTAACCTGAACAATTTTGTTTTAGTAAAAGGTAGGAACAGGCATCACGGTGGCGCAGTGGGTAGCACGGTCGTCTCACAGCAAGAAGTTCGCTGGTTCTAGGCTCGGCTGGGGCAGGTGGCATTTCTGTGTGGAGTTTGCATGTTCTCCCCGTGATCGCGTGGGTTTTCTCCGGGTGCTCCGGTTTCCCCACAAGTCCAAAGACATGCGGAATAAGTGAATTGAATAAGAACGATTGCCCATAGTGTTAAAGTGTGAATGTGTGTGTGAATGTTTCCCAGCGATGGGTTGCGGCAGGGAAGGGCATCCGCTGCGTAAAACATATGCCAGTGAGTTGGCGGTTCATTCCGCTGTGGCGACCCCGAAAGGGAATAAAGCCAAGATGAATGAATGAATGAATGATAAAAGGTAGGAACCTCCATGCCAACAGTCAATGCTTTTGTGGTTGATAATGTTGCTAGCGCTTCAGCAAAAAAAGTTACTATTGCAGCCCTAAAAATCGCAAAAAAATCAAGCCCTAAAAGTTATCATGATTGCCTAATTTACAGGAAATTCACATGATGTACATACAAAATAGTTCTGCCCCAAAAGCCTAATTGATAGCCCAAAAAACAATAGTGTTCCATATAACCATGATTTATTACATAATTAAATACCACATATATATGAATAAAATACAAGCATGCATTACAACTAAAAAAAAGTAGTGGTAAACTGAGCTGGTCAAGCTCGGTTTGGAATAAGACTTGTTTAAAGACACAAATCAACAAGCCTATGATCATCTGTGCTAATGCTCTTCAATCATGTTACTGAGGCTAGATATGATCATGTGTTAGTCATTGGAAACTTCTCCTTGATAAGGTGAGGTCTCTTCATATTGCGATTGGGGATTCACTGCATGTGAGTTTACAATAGAAACAAAGGTGATGATGTAACATGCCCTTTTGTTACATCACCAATCAGAACAGGATACACAGTATTTAAGGACTCAACTTGCTTGGGTACAGGTGTGCTTGATTCTTTTGTGACCTACAACTAGCTTTATTTGTAAAGCTGTGAAAAGGCGGTAATAAGGTCTTGTTTCTATAGAACCAGGGTGATGATCGAGGAAGATGTGTGGTTGTAGTATTTGTCTTTTCCAAACTCTCCATTTAAGACACCTCTCATTGTCCATTATAAGAAATCCCAGAAAGTAGCATTCCAGGATGCTTTTAAAAGTGAATGAAAAGGTTAAATCATCAAGTTTACTTTGTATAAATCAAGGAGAGGTAGCATAGAGTCAGTGAATCTGTTTAAGAAGAACATGGACTTTAGTGGAACTTGGAACTTTAGTTGCACTTTTGTCAACTGAGCACCAACGTCCGAACAACTATTTTACCTCTGCACTTCAAATCTTAATCTTTGTTTTAATCGATGTTTTAAATTTCAGTGTTTTAAATCAGTTTGATTTTATATGACTTTTTTATGCTTGATTTTAATGTATGCACTTTCTTTTTACTCTTTATTTTATATGTAAAGCACTTTGAATTACCCTGTGTACGAAATGTGCTATACAAATAAACTTGCCTTGCCTTGCCTTGGACCTTTCACAAAATTATGTCATTCCGACTGCTTGGCCATGTTGCACCACTGAGCCATTTTTAATATACAAGAGAACACTCAAGAACTTAGCCACAGTTATGTAAGGATTGTTGGCAGAAAAAAATTATACTAACCGAACTGTCCGAGAGAGGTGGGATTTGCCAAGTAAATGTCTGAGGGCTACTGTAGACAGATAGCTTAAAAAGTGAAGGACGAAGAGCTTAACTTTGAATTGCCTTGCCAATTGTCTTTACATGTCTTTCATCCCAAATTTAAACATTGTTGATGTGATGTCATTGTTTCTATTTGCTGATGACTATGATTATTTTACAGGAGTTTGTGTGTCTGGGTGTGTGCATGTGTGCGTGTCATTCAATACCAATAAGACATAGGCTCCCAACAAGACACTAAAGTTATATAATATCTGTTTCCAAATTTAAGATGCATGTCTGACCAGTAAAATGCACTATGGTGTAGTTAGTGTATAACTTTTGTTTATAACTTTATTTTGCTTATTTTGTATGGATGATGGTGAGTTTATGTAGCTCATTTTCTGAAAGTACACTGTGTTGAAATTATTGTTTAAGTGTATTCCTCCTAGCGGAGGTTACACTTTTTTAAGCAAATAAAAAGAAAGAGTATGTTCTTGTACTTTTAAAAAAGATTTAACTTCCTCAGGTTTTTTTTCCTCAGGTAACCACAGGGTAGTGACGTTTAACTAATCTCAATTTTGTGTCAACCAAACATGGTCCATGTCTAGCAGACGTTATATAGGCTTCAACCAGCCATGGTCCATGTGTGCCCTTCTTTGATACTGTCTGTCACAAATTGTCCTTCTGTTTACATTGCAGTTTACATTACAAATGTCTAAAGTGTTGTTAATTTATCTGTAGAGTTACATTTGTGAAACATTTCATGATACATTTAGTATCTAATCATGAGCTTCAAACAGCTGACGCATGATTGTGGACCAACTCTGAACATTTATGTGTACAATCATAACACATCACTTTTGTAAACCACTTGCCTACATGGCATTTCTTTGCCAACCTCCATGATCACTGCATAATGTTATTTATGTAGGCTACAGTGCACAGCTGGCAAAAGCAACACAAGATCTGTGTGTGTGCTTCTTTAGGGATGATCGGCTATTCTTCGCTCTTATCTTTATGACCCTTAACCTAAGGAACTGGTCCTTATTGGGGTTGACTGTATTGGTGCAAAACTGTCCGCTTAATGAAATCAAACGGAGAGGAGACCACTAGGGCTAGACCACAGTGGCAAACTTTGAGTCATTTGTGTTTTTGACTTTCTGAAGAAATTGTGGTTGGTATGTGGTGGAACTGTGAGACCCAGTTTAATTTGCAGTTATAATGGAGTGGAATGTTGTGGAGCCAATGGCAATGTTGACAATGTGCATACATGATTGGTGTTTGATTTGATATGTGTGTTTTAACATTAACAGAATAATTTTAACGTTTAATCAAAATTTGTATTTTTTGTACCCACATCTGTATCTACCTTCTTTACCTTTTCGGTGCACTTCTCTGATTTTCCACTAGAATAGCATTAAGTTAATATAAATCCACTCTTGGATCACACTTGCAACAATAAGTACATGAAAATAATCTTTCACCAAGTGGTAATAATTGTACCTGAATACATTCATATTCCAGAGCTTTAATTGAACCGTGCAAGCATCTGCATCCTGAAAGCTTGTCCCTTTAGATGAAAAAATTAAATCTGAAAGAAAATGGATGTGTGAGTGTCTTTGCACAAGGCATCAGAAAGGCCTGCCTCCAGGCTGTTGTTTGTTTTTCTGATCCAGCCTGGGGCAATATTCCAGATGGGGCTTTATTTCACTGCTATCAATGTGCACTGTGTAATTTCTCCCTCGGCTCACCTCCCCTCCACCCAGCCTCTGCAAACACCAACGTCTGCCTTATAGCTTCCAGAACTTTTAATCTGGTCATTTTTTTCATTAGTACAACTGGATGTCGGTCAATTATGCATATAGTTTTAATGTATTAGTGTGTAAAAATAACTGTAAATATCAATAGATGAAAAACAAAATATATGTTTTGATGATATTTTTGCTGACCTATTAATTCTTCTAGACCTTTTTATGTTGCAAGATACAAAATACTAAATTTGAAATTTGACTGAAAACAAAAGCTACCTTCTGTAATTATTACTTAATTTTTTTTTGTGACTTTGAAAAGATTCCTAATTTGATGTTGGTAGTCTCCATGAAAAGGTGGACACGCATACAAGGTCAAAAACACTATTCTATTCTTATGATATGGATTTATTTTTATTAATTATTTCATTTGACTTGATCCTCCTTCACTTGATCCAATCTACGTTGCTCATAGATCTGATCTCGGTTCCACATAAATTATAATTGTGCATTAGGGAAATATGCGGTTTTACAAATGTGCTAGAACAAAAATTTTTAAACTAACGCACAGCTTTTAAACTAAAAACAATTAAAAAGACAGCAGAAATAACTTTATATGGATTTGTCAAGTACAGAATCTCTGCAGTTTTGTGAGGTCAATTTAAATTTTTTAAGACCATTAAAAACCTATAACATCAAAAACACATACAAATAAACACATGCATAATAAACAGTATGCTTCAAATTAGAGGTGGTTGACATGGGTTAAAATTCATATCACAATATTTTCCACTGTCCAGACGGTATCAGTATTATATGATGTCACATTTTAGTAGACATTAATAACATTAGAGGATTTAACATTAGAATTTAACGTGCAAAATTAGACAGAGGACTGAAAACTGTTTTGCCACTGTCATAAATGCTTAACTTAATTTCTACTAGGTTTACTTGCTGTCATTTACCTCAAACTGCACTAGATAGTTAATTCTGAGGTGTTCTCATGTAGATTAGTTGTGTAGTCTGCTACCTAGAGCCTGCTACAATATTTCATGGTGAACCCTCAGTAAGTGTTTATACTTAACTGCAAGTGTGACTGTTTAACACTTTCTCCACCTTGTTTTATACAAGTTTCCCTCCTGCGGTTTTTACTCACTAATTCAGATTGTTTTGTACTTCATTCCTCGCTTTCTTAGTTTGCTAGAACTGTACCCGAACATTTGCAATACAGACTGTATGTCTTTATTTACACGTTTTCACCAATAACTTGAGTCTTCATTCAAAACAGACAGAGAGAAAGAAAGAGAGATAGAGAGTTGAGAGAAAAAGAAAGAGTGAGAGAGCATGCACAGAGGAGACTCCCTGGGCAGCTGTCTTCAGCTCGTCAAGTGTTGTCAACTTAGCGACTTTGTCGCTGGGTTTAGCGATTTTGTCGCTGAGTTTAGCGACTCTTCAGACTTAGCAACTAGCTAAGTCCTAACAACTTTTTTTTAGAATCCAGCGAATAGTAACAAATCTAGCAACATTTCTGTTTAAGAAAGTAAAGGATAGAAATTATGAAAACACACACACTGACACGCACACAAGCACACACACACTAAATCACCAAAATTGTGTACTTATTGATACACATTAGTATTTCACTATTAAAAAAACAACAACTGTTTTCTCAATAACAATAAAAAATAAGTGTTTACCTTGACCTTTTTATGTTTGAAGTGTAAAGGCTCAGTGACTCTAATTCTCAGTTACATAACAGTTAATTTAACACTCTAAATTTTACTGTGCAAGAAGACTATTTGTTCTTAAGTTACTGAAGATTCATAACAAAGAAATCGTTCATGCACAACCCATCCATAGTAAGCCTACCCTTTTTGTTCCAATACTGGAGAGACTGAACTACACCTCAGCTTTGAGATCTTAAAATGTTGTCATGAGAACAAGCTCGGCGGGGGGGTAAATTGACTGTGTAAAATGTATCATTATTACGCTCGGCTTTCCGCTTGTAATGACAATATGCTTTCTGCATATCCCGTCTCTTGGCTGGAAAACGATGTAGGGAAATGACCCCTGAAGATGACTGCTGTACACGACTGATGGAGAGTGATGGAGTGCTGGAATAATGGCAAGAGAACATGAGAGTTCTGTATGGATACACAGATAGAGTGGTTTATGTGTGAGAGCAGCAGTTAAGTGAGATGGGAACATGAGACTAGGGGAATGAACAGAAGTAATGTGTTGTTCCAGTGCTGAAATCTTTTAGATGAGCTGGAATTAAAGGATTTGTAAAATAATGGATACTTAAGTGTCCCCAGATTCTTGACTTCATGATGATTTTAAACATGGTTTCGTAGGATTTAAGACGAGATAATTAGGATATAATGACTTTAAATCATTTAAGCAAAATATTCATAATTATTTCACTTTCTGTTTATTATTATAATTTTATTAATTATTCTAATCTGTATTTAATAATCTCAGCTGAGTTGAATTCACAAAAAAAATCCATATGAAAAAGAGAAATAAACTTGTAGAGTAAAAAGTATTTTAAAGACTAGATTAGCTACTCATATGCACCCTGAATAACTGGATATTAAAATTGTGGATCCATTGTCTCATTGTAAGACAACTAACAGAATAACACATAATGTACAGTGTGTTCCATGGAAATAATTAGCATGTCAGGATCAAGCATCAAACAGCCATGCAGAGACATGGCTTGAAATGCTTGAAAAAATGTTTTAGAGATACAAGCGGGTGTCATGAGGGAGATGTTACTGCTGCGCTACTGGAGAATCATTTATCCATGCGCCATCAAAATGTTGCTCTGGGAAGGTTTAACCCCAAGGATTCCATAAAGCCTGGGTTATCTCCAGATCATATCATGTTAGAGTGATGAGATATGGTAGGCGTGGGCTGAGATTTTCTTTACCACAGAGTTTATGTGAGGACAATAAACAAACACAATCGGTATTCCACAGCTTATTTATACAGCTTATATATATATATATATATATATATATATATATATATATATATTTTAATATATATATATACTTTCATATTTATATGGAGTATTGATATTTTGCATGTAAGTAACCTTTGCATATCAATTTATGATTTAAACAGCACTCCAGGACACCCTCACTGTAAAGTAAACATCGAGTTACTTTGATCTCTAGGAAAGGTAACATCCAAGTATCATCAGCACTCATTCTCTCTTCACTTTATGAAGTTCTGTCAGCAAATCAAGAGCTAATTATGCTTAACCTTCAATTCACTTAAAGCTTGATTTCAAATTGCTTACTTCCAACAAAATGTCACAAATTACTTGAAATTTGTTGTGATGGCATATTTTGCCAACAGAACAGGAAAGCCAGAAGCAGCAGTACTTTACAGGAATTTGCCCAGTTGTGCTCAATCAAAGCATGGTTCATTTGCAATGATTTTATTTGATGAAACAGTGAACAGTGAGCATTTTTACATTTTGGGTGAAGGTATTCAAAATATAATTTACATTGAGTAGGTAAATTGCTTCATGATTACGTTATACAAAGTAACTCTTACGTATTATACATAGTATAATATATACCACCTGCACATCCGTTCCAGCAGATTGTAAATCAAAAATAATGGATAAACTAAATAAAAAAACTGTCAGGCTGAAGACACTAAAAATCAATTTTTCTATTGAAATGAAAAGGACTCCAGGGCGTTCACCATAAAGCAGTTTCTTGATGTCACATTAAACATAATGAAGGAGAAGAGAGAAAAACAATTAGCTAAATGTTCCTTGGGATCAGAGGTAATAATTAGAGCGAAATGAAGTGACAGGTTTAACAGGCAGGGATAATTTCACATCGCCCTTCATCCGGGGGGAAATCTGTCCTTTAATTGAGTTTTCCTGGTGCTTTGTTTGGCAAATAGGCCAGAGCTGGGCTTAGAGAAACAACTGTCTCCATAAGTAACATATTTATTATGTTTTTTTTCTAGCTGGTTTTGGCTTGCTTACTTACTGTAGTTTAAAATACAAGGGTTTGGTCTTCACTGAGAAAAAGTGAAGTAATGGCCAGGAAAGTCAGGGGTTATTCATGGGTTATTAAAAACTGATAACAAGAGATCTTTCAAAGAAGCTCTTATGTATGTTGCAATATTTCAGTTATAAAAGGTGCATTGGGTTAGGGTTAGGGTTCTTCTACTGGCTTTGAAAAAGGTATAATAGGGGCCCTTTAAAAGTGAGGCCTCAATGACTGATAACTATCATCTAGGCATGTCACATTATGTTTTTAGTTAATAAATTATGAAATAACTATGTTTGAGAGAGAGAAAAAAATAATTTATTAAAAGAACCCTTGATTTGCAGTAGAATCCATTGCCTATTAATTTAGTCAATTATTGTCATGGTTTCTCTGCACTGTTAATGATTGAGCTCATAATTGGCATTTGTAAAAAAAAATGTATATGTGTAGTGGTTATTCATGATGTTCTATTGAATGTGTGACAATCTTGACTTTGGACGCAAATGAATTTATTTAGAAATTAATATCGCAAACCAGGAATCAAGAATCATTTCTTTTTGGCTTGGAGGCTACTTAGCGCCTCATCCCAGGGAAAAGCAACATTAATAATAGTAACATAATAATATTGATACTTCTGATGTCAATAGTAAAAAAAAAAATTGTTATTTTTTGAGATACGCATTTGTGACAGCAGTACCATATTCACATAATACTATTCCTTATCACACCGTATTATATATATATATATATATATATATATATATATATATATATATATATATATATATATATATATATATATATATATAGTGGATGTGACCAGTTGGCCAGACATGGAGAAATCCATACCCCGAATTTGTGCTCTACATTTAACCCACCCCAGTGTACACACACAACAGTGAACAAACACACTGTGAACACACACCCGGAACAGTGGGCAGCCATGGCTGCGGCGCTCGGGGAACAGTCAGGAAACTGGTGTCTTGCTCAAGGGCACCACAGCTGTGGTTGTTGAAGATGGGAGAGCAAGTGTTTTTCACTCACGCCTCCCTCAACTCGGTGGATCGAACTTCAGATCTCTAGTCGATCTCCTTATTCACCAGACCACAACTATAAAATACATTTAATAGATTCTGGTTTATCCTAATTCTGAACAAGAAACTCATGGTATGTATTTTAAGAGATTCCACCTCATGCGGTCGCTGTTAGAATGGGAGTTATTGTTATAAGTAGAGGTCTGTGGAAATAAATAAAAATCTCATTAAATCAAATGTTGTACATTTGTGCTGTATCACATGTGAAGTTGAAACAAAGAATACAAACTTTAATGTGTGTTAAAATTCAGTCTCAGTTTGGAGATGTTTAAATAAAAACATTTGCACATATCACTTCAAGTCCGAGGCTGCTTATGAAACATATTTCAATCCAAAAAGTACAAAGAAAGTGAATTTTATTGTTTTTAGACATAATCAAAACAATGTGTTAGTTAAAGTGTATTGTTAATGAGTAAAGCTAAATCTTTTACTTTTACTCATTAAATTATTACTTTTATAGAATGGTTTTCTTAGTCTTCTGTCTTTTCATCTGTCTCTATCTTGCTCTGTTTGTGCTCAACCTCAGGTTCTTTACACACACATTGGCATTGTCTTATAGAGACCCAACAAAACAACCCCTACTCTTTATCGTGAGCAAATGGATTTGGCGTCCCATGAGAAGCGAGTCAAGCAAGGGAAACAACGTGATGGGGAGACCTTAAAAGTACTTCCAGAGTCTCGTCTCCAGTCAAGACTCTGAATAACCTGGAACTCAATGGAGTGTTAAATGGGAAATCATCTGTATTTCTGCCACAGTTGTAATGTCAGTGCCCCACTCTCTCTTTCACTCACTCAGGCTCACAGCAGAGTGTTGTGTTGTTATGAAGGAGCCCTAGGTTATCTAATCTACCGTGTGCATTTCGCCAGCATGTGCTTACAATAGACCATTGGATTTGTAATGTATATCTGGGCTTCCCGACTCAACAATAGAGACAAGCACCTTCTCAAGCACTCTATTACAGATTTCTGAGGAAAGAAGTAGAATCACTTTAAAAATTTTATAAAATGTAAAAAAATAATAACAAAAAGCTTTATCTAATTAGAATTGTCTCCATTAATAGTACTCTTCTGCAAGGGTGAACCAAACCATTCCTTGTCAGGATTTATATGAAATACTTTGTCAATAAAACTTCAACTGTTAACTTTAATATATATATATATATATATATATATATATATATATATATATATATATATATATATATATATATATATATATATATATATTCTCAGCAGAAGAATGGAAGAAAATAAGAAACCCAACAGGGATGCGTGACAGACATGCGTGTTTATTGTTGACTCTTCTCTACTCTGCCCTAAGCAATACAATGAGGTCAACAAAAGGGCAATACAATTTAAGGAGCATCATTTAATGCCATGACTTAATTTTTTTTTACTCAATGGTTTAATTTGTGGCATATCTAACTTGAATTTATCGAAATGTATAAACATTTTCACTCAAAAAAATTAGATCAGGTTTTTTTGATGAATGTATTTAGTCAATTTTTATAAAGATGTTATGATGCATTGGCTGATCTAAGTGAGCTGAACTTCACACATTCATAACATTTGGAAGTTATGAATCAGTCTCTAAGGTTTAAATGATGCCCTTTGTTTAGTCAACTAAATAGATTTGCTTGTAAATACTCTGCAAAGACATCTCCATTTGCAGAAAACTCTTTTGAAAATATATATATTTTATTTTTTTTTATTTGCTTTAATTAATTTTTTTAATGCCATACACATAATGTTTACTGGAAAGTCTAAACCTCCATAATAGAGTAGTGGATTGGCCTATAGTTAAATGCAAATATCTAGCTCAAATTCAGAGGATTTTTCAAACTGCCAGATGGCAACACAATAATCTTTCTGCACTAGTGTGTGTTGATAAAGATGCCAGGAGCCAGAGGGAGGTTTTAGATCAGCACTGGTGCTTCTGCTGGTGGTGTTTTGTTCCTCTCTGCTGATCTGGTCCTACCCGTTTGCACCAGTCTCTGAACTGGCAGAGGACAATGAAGGTAAAACAGCTAGAGTTGATAACGTCCTGTTTTAATGATGGTTTTATTGCCTGGAATAGAACATAACTCACTAATTTATAGATGAGAAATGTACGCTCTCTCTTTTTTGTTGGTGTATGCATATAGTAGTAGCCTAGTAGACGCCACTAATGTGAAAATCGATTATACAAGATTTTAATAAGTTATTTATCAATAATAATTCATGAAATGTACATAGTGCTTTTCTAGACACTCAAAGCGCTTAAAGCAGCTGTCTCTGAATCCACCTCCAGTTTGCAGCATCCACCTGGATGATGTGACGGCTGCCATTCTGCACCAGAACAGTCATCACACAACGGTTAACAGTAGAAAGGAGACATGGGGAGCCAACATTTATCTTCAAACTGAAATGCTTTGTTGTAGTCTCAGATGTAGTCTCAAAACAAAACAAAAACCAGTTTTTTTACCTCCATAAAAAAATGGAAAACTCATCCATGACATTTAATCCATTCATTTTAAACTATAAAAAGATAAATTAGTGTTGTCTGACCATAAGATAAAACAAAATTACATTAATTTAAATATTCAGTGGCAACTGTGTGTAAACATGTTAACCAGCTCAAAGTTCCAGTTCATCATGTGACTGCATAGCATTTTAAAATCAAGACTGTATTAGTCTATATCTTTTCAAAGATTCAGAAAAGCACTAATCATCACAAGTTCAGAGACCAGCAAATCTTCATTTCATTCATTAAAATTCCCCTACATACGTTAGTGAATTCACAAGTTTATTTGCTTCTTGTTAAAAAAAGTAGTAAAAATTTGTAAAACATTTAGCATACTTACCTAGATATGCATTAATTAATTTATTTATTTTTGCATGATTATTATTAAGCCATTGTTATATATAAAAATAAGATACTATGTTTAAGATTTTGTACCTAACTTTATACTTTTGGGTAAAAAAAAAACATATTCTACAGTCCTCAATAAAGACCTTGGCACATTAACCTGTTTAACAATTGCTTTTGTTTGTTTGTTTAAAAAGTTGGGATCAATTCTTAGCCTAACTTAGCATTAGGTCTAACATAGTTAAACACATACTTCTAATATCTCTGCTTCAATAATTTTTTTTAAAACCATCCAATAATGACACAAATAAGGAGACAAGGAAGAGAAACCCTGATCTTTTCCTCTCTGAGAAGCTTGTATGGTGGATGAATGTATATCAAATGGATGTGCTTGTCATGGCACTTCAAAAGGGGAATGATTTCATGAAGTGGAAAAGAACACATTGCACTCCCCAGGAGGAAGAGGAAGAACCTGCAGGAATTCCTAAGGGGGGAAAGGAGTGCCACGAGGGGAGGAACAAAATGGCTTGGTTCCAGCTTTCCAAAATCAACATGGCTCCTGTCTGTGATTTTACCTGCCTCCAGAGAGACTCTTCTGTGTGGATCTACTCGATGGTTGAACCACAGGGCTCGGAGACATTAATCTAGCTTTGTGTGCAGGATCAGGCTCAATGTGACAGCACTTTTCTATTTCACAGCACAACACTCCAATCAGGAGAGAAAAAAAACTCAATTGTAATTTGTTGGAACCAAAGAGGGAAGTTTATCTATGCTATTTTTGTTGTTCCCAATTGTGTTATATAATTCAAAATGGATTACATCCTATTGTGTTGAAACTATGATAAATGTCAGGATGAACATGAGCTTAATTTCCATAAAGTAAAAACCAAACTTCACATGCACAAAAAGCAGCCTTTCTAAGCCAAAGCTGTGTGTTGAAGGGAAAAGTGTGTTAAAAACAAACAGACAATGCAACAATTGTATTTTTTTTGTGTGCAGAGACAGAAACTGGTATTAATGGACACCTATTTTTTGTTCAGTGTTTTTATTTATAATTATATATATATATATATATATATATATATATATATATATATATATATATATATATATATATATATATATATATATTATTATTATTTTTTCTTTTTGGGCAGGGGGGTGGGTGCAGTCAATAGCGTAGCTAAGTTTCGTGCATTCAGTGTTTTCAAATACAAAACAAATAAAATAACAAGACATATGAAAGGTGTCTCACTTATGAGATACTCTTATGATTTAACTATATATATATATATATATATATATATATATATATATATATATATATATATATATATATATATATATATATATATATATATAGATATATATATGGCCTTCTGGACAGCAGTCAGGTCGGCAATCTTACCAATGATTGCGGTTTTAGTAATGACCCAGGCTGGGAGTTTTTAAAAGCCTCAGGAATCTTTTGCAGGTGTCTAGATTTAATTAGTTTATTCAGATGATTTGGTAAATAGCTCGTTTTGAGAATCTTTTCATGATATGCTAATATTTTAAGATAGGAACTTTGGGTTTTCATGAGCTGTATGCTAAATTCATCAATATTAAAACAATAAAATGCTTGAACTACTTCAGTTGTGAGTAGTGAATCTGAAATATATGAAAGTCAAATGTTTATCAGTACATTACAGATAATAATGAACTTTATCGCAACATGCAAGTTTTTTGAGAAGGACCTTATTTATATATATATATATATATATATATATATATATATATATATATATATATATATATATATATATATATATATATATATATATTGTTGCTCTGAAGCAAATGATGAACATCCAAATCAAAAACAATTTGAGGAAGGTGTAAAGGTTTATAGAGTAAATGTTTATTCCTAACAAATCATGTTTCTAAATGGTCTAGCTTTGTTAAATTTACTGGCTGAGTACTTACATGTTCACATTATAGTTGTGATGTCGAAAGCTAGTTTCTTGTTAAGAACACTTCACAAAATGACATGTAAACTGCATGCACCCAACTGGAGATTGGAGCATGGTATTTATTATAAGCGTCCCAGCTGTGCACCTGTTATAATGAGTGGCTGTGCATGATGAATAAAATATTGCACAGAGGGAAGATGGGAGATTATGCAGTTAGTTGCTTGTTAGTTTGCTGAAAGTAAGTGAATAGATACTAGCATATGCATTTTTTTCATGAAGAAGTTATATAGTATCATCTCCAGCTCACATTAGGTCAAAATCAGAGGTTTATCCTTAATTGGTAACAGTGAAGTGCATCGCTACAATTTATCTAAAGAGTCTCAGATTCTGACAAAAAAATTCTCTGCTTGATGCGACTGTAATTGACAACATAAAGATGCTACTGTGGTGTTTGATGTTTTTGAAACTACTGAATGGCCAAGGTGGTTGGAGGGGCTCAGTTTAGACCCATGTCAGCTTGTCCAGCCTACAACATTGGCTTGTTAGAAAAAGACACCTTTCAGCAACTCTAAGGCGACTGTTTTTCATTAAAGGTCCCTTTTAATTATATTTTCAAATAAACTGATTCACAAAGCACAAAACTGATACACAAACGCAAAAATTCATTTTGTAAAATTGTAACTTAAAGATAATTTGAACAATAATAGCAGCTTTTTAACATTTTATGTTTTTCAACTGTCGCTAAATAAAAGCAAGCGTTAGCATCTGCCAACACTCAATTTTTCTCAGCACTCCAGGCTAAATGTGACTGTGTTGTGTAACATGAAAATGTGAGTAGTGTTGATCCTGGATGGCTGTTCAAAACTTTACCATTTAAACTAGAAAGCACATATCTAGATTCACTATATTATCAGCAGCTTTTACACCCAATTAAAAATAACATTTCTTTAGCTTTATATGAAAATAGAAGTTTAAATTTAACTGTATAGAGGGGGTTTTTAACAAAGGGCAATTGGCTTTTTTTTTTTTTTTGAAGAAAGAAAAATATTCAAACAATTCCAACAAATGGCTACCGTCAGATCCTCAAAGTCAAGGGAATAGTCAAAATACCCAAAACACCATGTTTTCCATATATTAGCAAAATCCCTGTACAACCAAGCACACTTATCCATGCAGAAGATTCACATGCAAGGCTCAAAGAGACTCCTTTTCAGAACGGAATCAGCTAGGGTGGCTTTTCCTCAAATGCCACAGCTTTAGATATGCATTTTCGACTAACCCAAATAAATTCCCAGCCAAAGCCCAGAGAAGAGGCATGTCAAGCCAAACGCAACATCACATGCTCTCTCAACACATTACGGAGTCCGTTCCCGCTCAATCATTCTCTCTCTGTGGCTTTTGGATTATTCCAGGAATCGTAAATGTGTTGAAGCCCTGTGGGTATAGGGATTGTCATTAAACACAGTCTCTTTCAGGCAGTGCTGGGATGACCTTGAGACGGAGGGGCTAATAGGATCAGAGAAATCTGGCCGATCCTCAACGATCCCATTTGTAAAGCAAAATGCGGAGTTGAAGTTTAATGGATGTAATGAAAGATAGGGTACTTGATAACTGGGCTTTATAGGCTACTTGTGGAAGTTTTGCAATGCTGTAGGGCTAATGTTTTACAATTACCTCTAGCTTTCGCACTGTTGAAAGATCTCCAAGAAGAACATACAAAGCAGAGTTTAACCATTCAATAATTGATTTTTATCGCATGAAATTATTGTTATTATTATAATTTCTTCTGCAAGAAAAAAAGTGTTAGGGGAGTTTTATTAGTGTTTTTTGATATGTATTCTCATCCTGTACATGTTCTGGAAAAAATGCATTTTTTCCACAATGCAATCTCTTGGACAGGATGATTGTTTTTTTAGGTCGCTGATGAGTTTGCCTGAAGATAAGCTCCATCTCTGTAAATCAGACACAAGATAAAGCAATTAGCACAGAAAGAAATTATGCTAATAAGTCTGAGGACCTTGTTAGGTCATTTTCATTAGCCATGTTAAACCATGACTCTGGGCAGCCTTTCACCAAATGAAGATTAATTGTTGTCAGAAGAGAGTGAAGAATTTGATGTTTAATTGAATCTTACAAATATATGAAGTGAAAACAAAATAATATACTTATGCATCTTTACAAAGTGAAGTTGTTAGGTTAGGATGGACCCCTCTAAGCCAGAAGGTCCATTGGTTGTGGAGTTGTGGAGGAACAAAACAACTTTCAAAGTTGTTGGCTTTTATTATTTTTCATTTGTGAAATAAAAAAGACTGGTGAATGAATGAACAGAGCAGGATTTCACTCAAACACAACATCTTGGTGCCAATAAATCCATGTTACATGCCTGACAAGACAAGGAGTTCAGGGTGCTTAGAGTGTTCTAGGAGGCCTGTCTGGGCTTAATGCATGCCACATCTGGGCAGATTCGGCCCTCTCTGGGCTAAACTAGGCTAATAAGATCAATTGAGGTGCTTACTGGAGACAAGAGGCACCCCAGAGTATTCCCTTGTGTCAGCATTTAAACCTGTTTTAGCTTAAAAGGCACATATTATATGCTCTTTTTACTTGATGCGATATAAATCGTTTGCCTATCCAGAATGTGTCCATTCAAGTTTCAGTACAAAATAAATATCCCTGATATTTTTTAATAACTTATTAAAAACTGTTATTAAGTTTCTGTAAATTTAAGTGTTTGTTCTAAGTATTAGTGGTAGACATCAGTGCCACACTATTTACTGGCTTTTTTATGCAATCTATGTCCAAACAAGATGACCTCTGAAAACAGATTGTATTACCACATAGCAGGTGTCCTACCTGTGAGCATAGCAATTGACCCGGGAACAGTTATATTCATTAACTTGGCTGCTATAGCTGTAATTACACTACAATTACAATGTAATTACCATGTGCTGGTTTTGGTAGTAAATCCATGCTTGGAACATCTTTCCATTGCCCACTGAACCTCTGTCATATATGACTTGACCTGATTTGCACATGTATGGCTGAATCTGACCAAACATTCTACTAGTCAAACGAATGTGAATGATTTTTACCAAGGACGAAACACTTAACAATGTCCTCTGTGTTTTTTGTTATTATATTTTGTGGTTTTAGGTTAGAGTATTGAGAAACGTTAATAAATAATGAACATGTCGAGGTACTTTTATTTTGCCTTTTTGGATCTTTTACATGCTGAATCAATGCAACATCGTATTAAGCCACAGATTGGGCAAAGGCAGTGCCAGTTATCTCATTCAATCACAAATGTACTGCCAAGACTCTGACACAGAGCAGACCAAAAGTTACAGCAAGATGTAAAAGTTACATCTTGAAGTGACTGTTGGATAAGAACTGTGCTTCAACAAGTCTTTTAGAAAATCCTTTATTGTATTGCAGCCTGTTCAAAGAGAAATTCACACAAAGTGGTATGTACAGACACACACAGTTTTTAAGTATTTGTAGCAATTTTTAAATTAAAACTCAATCATTTTGTCCTCAGCTGACCTTTGATTGGTTTTGCTTTTATAGAAATGTGCTTTAACTTGCACATAAATAGTGGTGGACCTTGGGTGAAATAGCAAATGTATCTGATGAGGTTTGGGGATGGGATATACGCACATTTCCATTATAATCAGTAGACATGAACTCTAATGTCATAAACCAGCTACTATGTCTGAAAACAAATCAGAAATTGAATGTAATTTTACTTCCATTAATAAAAAACATGGAAAAAAGACTACTTTAAAAAGACTTAAAAACTATAAAATGGGTATGTTCATAAACATCTTCCAAAATTTGTTCAACTTAAATGTGCCCTTAATTTTTTTTCTAAAATAACACTTCACCAGAGATCTGATGTGAATTTTTATCACTAAGAGACGTAAATATTATTAAAGCTAATAGTGTCATGTTTTTACAAATTCTAAAATTTAAGATTATTCCTTAATGTTCAAATTAAATTATATGATGCTACAGTATCTGACAACAACAAAAAAAGTAATTTTGTCCCTTTTGTTTTTCTTACCAAAAGATTGACTTGTCCCTGTCTGTGCTCAGTAAGCTCCAGTGATTCAATACAAAGCTTTAACAGCCTCATAAATCCAGTGAGCCAGTGAAACTGCTAATCAAACGTTTACAGAAACTTTTCACTATGTCAATATGCATTAGCTTCTGACTGATTGCCACTCGGCTGATTAATTAACACCCACATGCCTTAAAATGGAGCTCTCGGGAAACCTGTACCACCAGGCTTTCTAAATAACCCTGCCTGTCAGTGGTCCAACATAAAGAACTGACATTCGGATGGACAACCTTGAAGAGAGAGATACAGCAAGTGTCCTTTTCTGAGAATGAAGGAAAATTAACGAAGGAGTTACTGCATGAGCTTTACAGTTAGACAGTCTGTGTCAGCTAATTGAAGGTTTTGAGTCTTTTAATCTGATGGATTTAGAAAAGGGAAATGTACGGTCTCCATCTGGCATTCCCTGAGAGGTCTTTCCTGTTTTATGTGAGGCTATATAATGCTCATTCACGATTGTGATGTCTGTTCTAACTCAAACGTTTGGAATAAAAAAGACTAAACTTGTTAAACTACCAAAATAACAATAACAACAAAAGTGATTTTTATAATATCTTCCTTTCTGTAGTGTGTAATGTAATGTAAGTACATGACAGTTGATTTGTTTGTCCCAGTATTGTGAACATTGTCTTGTCTCATGGCTGGTTAGTCTTGTTTTTGTTTTTTGTCAGGGTGACATTAGTTATCCTTACCTTTAGCAATATGGGTTGTCTCTCACCTCTCTACACCTTTTTAGTTTGTTTTGATTAATTGATCCTTTTACTGTAAACTTTTGTTTTACATTCAGGTTGTGACAGTATTTTACATCAGAAAAAAAAAAACTGAAAAAAAAAATACTGTTTGTGGGCCAAGCAGAAAATGCATTCATTAAGATTGTCATTCATTAAGATTGTCAAAATAGAACTGTTTTTGTTTTACTTTTTTTTTTGTCAGTTTGATTTTACTAGGCTCTATTACAACAAAAAGCTGAATCCTAATTGGAATGAGATGCTGCACCCGGATTCCATCCTTGGTCCAGATTCAAAACTCCTGTTATGTGCCTGGCTGAAGTGTCCTTTCATCACAGCTGTGTAAATTTCCTTATAAGCAGGATATAAACCAACATGTCCAGAAAAGTGTCATCCACCAGTGTCCCTTGAGAGTCTTATTTTGCCAAATGATTTCTCATCTTTCTTGTGGTCTCAAACAACTTCTGGTGAGCTCATATGCTGGCTATAGTCCCAGAGCAGGGAGTAAGAGTTGAGGAGAAACTGGGATGCTGCCAGTGAACAGGAATCAGGAATTTGAGCATGCCCAG
The DNA here is from genome assembly GCA_900490495.1 of Danionella dracula. Classification (NCBI taxonomy): domain Eukaryota; kingdom Metazoa; phylum Chordata; class Actinopteri; order Cypriniformes; family Danionidae; genus Danionella; species Danionella dracula. The sequence continues at coordinate 2,588,975 of UELW01000378.1, read as the reverse complement.
GATCTCTGTTTAACACACAATCTTTCTGATCGCAGTATCCCCTGAAGGTTGTGGGTTCAAGTTCTCAGGGGAGAAATATTGTAAGCAGAATGAGAAATAGATTCTTGTAGCTACATCAAAGATTAGTGAATGAGAAAATTGTTTGTTCATGTATCCATTTGCCTAGAAATTACTGTACTTCTGTCAACAGTATAAAATAAGCAAAACAAATATAATGAAGACATCTTGTCCAAATACATTTAAGATATTAAAGCTGTATTTTATACACTCTAAGTGTTCATTTTTCTAATGAGTCATATTGATGTGATGAGTGTGTCAGTTTTATGTCTCCATGTATCTTGCATTGTTATACAAAGAAAAAAATTGTGGACCATAGTATAGTATATTGATGCCAAATATATTAATGCCAAAAAAATGTTAATTCAAATTTGTTTATTCATTTTTTTATTACTTTGTGCATTTTGCTGACATTTTAAAAGTGTAGTATAAATGTTGTGCCCAAAACATGACCTGCAAGTTTTTCTTGTATAACCTTGCAAAACGTGGGACATAGCACTTCAGGCCTAAAAAGAAAATGTAACAAACAAAAAAACATGATTCTTTAATCATTTCATTGTAATTATTTCTCTCGAAAGGCCATTTTATCATTTTCACTGTTAAAATCTTATTATACTTTTAATTCAAAATGACTTTTAACCAATTGAACACCCTAATGGATTTAATCAATTTGAGCTACTAATATCATGACAACCAAGCTACACGACCCTAAGAGAATAACATCAGAATTAATCTGAACCCTTTGAAAACTAAATTGGAGAATTCAATCAGAGAAACCTTTAACAGTGTTTTAAGAAGTTGAACGATATTGCACTCTCATTTTCTGGATAGAATTGTGAACAAACCATTCGAAGTTTGCATGTCGAAATTTACAGAAAAATAGCATTAATGGTCTTACTGTCATAAAGCCATCTAGGAGGCCAGAATCTGGTTTCGGAGGAGCCTGCAGTCGCTCCATAGACCACTTTTCGATGATGGAGGAAACCTGGCTGTTCTCTGTGTTTAGTATACGAAAGCCGGTCATGTTAACCCCACTGTAGCGGTAGGGCTCAACATCCAGTGCAAAAAGATCCTATTAGAGAAAAAAAGGCTAAAGAAAGCTTCTCAACCATTGTCAAAATATCTTACTTTTAACTCTACTTTAAAACACACACATACACACATTTTTGTAAAACACTTACAAAACTTTCAATTTAACTAAAATTAATTGTCTTAAATAATACAACATGTAAGAGAATAAGAACTACAAAAAAAAATTTGATCTGATTTAAAGTTTATATAAAGTTTAAAGTCTTTTTAAGGCCTTTTATATGTTGTGCTAGCTGATTAACTTGAGTGAGCTATGGAAATGTTCCTCCCAAATCTTCAAATCATTGTCAAAATTAATTGTATAAAATCATTCATATAAATTGAACAGTAAAAAAAAATGTCCCCTTTAATGCACACATGTTAAAAGAATGCCAACTGCAAGCGACAGCAAAGGTAACAACATTTAAAAATAGAATAATGATCTTTTTCTTCGCCAGAGACAACAGTGCAAAACAAGGAAAAATAACTAAAAGAAAAATCATTTCAATATTTCATTTATGGGAAAAATGCCCTGCAAACGAATGACTTTTGGAATATTACTCTGGATCAAAATGTGATTTCTAATATAATGAACCATGTATAACTCACCAATGTAGTAAAGATGTAGTGGTAATACTCAGTCATCATTCCCATGGCGAGTGCCTGAGAAAACAAATGAGATTCATAAAGGAAACCATTTCCAGAAAAGACAACAGAAAGTATGCTTTTAGAAATGTATTATTCATAATAATAGTGTGGAAGAATAAGCAAGCATAAACACAGCAATTCAAGTTGAATGATCTTGTGAAGCTTGTAATAGCTCAATAGGATTTGTAAGTAGAAATCATGATTTAAGAAGGGTTGAATTAAAAAACCTGAAATAATTGAATTACACTCATAAACATGAAAACATTTTTTACATATATGAATGTTGCAATAAAAACCTCAACAAAAATATAATCTCACAAAATCTTCTACAACATCATACAACAACATTTATAAACATCATTGTTGTTTTTTGCTGTAGTATCAATCAGGATTCTTATTAAAAAATCGAGCTCAATGTCTGTATTCCTACAAGGTGATGTATTTAATGGATTGGCAGATGGCTGTTGCTTTCGCTGGTTGAACGTTTTTCTCTTTCGGTGTAATGAAATCTCATTTTCGGATACATTCACACCGCATTTGTTTCACACTGAGAGACAGCTCAATCCAGAACAATAATTAATGTATGGCCAAGCTGTTGTGTTGCTAAACGCTAGATTGACATGCGAACTCAAGAGATGTTTGTTGCTTGCGCTCTATTTAGTGTTCACTTAAGGGAAAATGTGAAATATACATGAGGTGGGAAAATGCACCTGCTGACAGTTGCCACATCACAGACAAAATGCTGTGTCAATCTCTGGCTAATTGTACTATGCAAAATGTAAGATAATTTGTATCCTTCTGTGTTGTGATCTGTCCATTGTGTGTCTATCCCCATCTTTTTCTTGTTTTCAATCGTTTGGTTGGATCATTAGAATTGCGTAAAGTGCAAATTTAGTTGATGATTTGTGTAGTATCCAATAAGTACACCTTTCATGTTGTTATTGTAAATACTTATTGAAATTTTTATGCGAAAACCATACAAAAAATCGAAGAAAAACTTGTGCGAAAGAGTACCTTTGCTTTCAAAAAAAAAAAAAACATTCCCACTAATGTCAAAATCCCTAGCAACAAAAATGAGCACATCCCTTAGAGGAAATGTCCATATCTGGCCAGAGAAGCCTTTTTCCCTCCAAAAAAATGAGAAACCCTGTGACAAATTAGGTCAATATTTTGTAACATTACTTTCCAGCACTGCCTTAACCTTCTTGCACATGCTTCCCAGAATTTCATGAGTTGCCAATATAATCCTAATCCACTTCTTCAGGATTACGTCACAAAACTAGTATATGGCTCTTTTCCACTATTATTTTGCTGATACCCCATTGATGATCAATGATGATCATTGATGATTGATGATTAGAGGCATGTGTGGTGACATGGTTGGCCAGTCCATTACCTTTAACCTTCTTTTCCATCTTGTAATCATCCTGGAGGTTTGGTTTACGTTAGTAAATCATTTTGGCATTCTACCATGTGGCCGACTTGTTGCTATTTATAGTTGCCTGTGTTCACATTTTAGCATTTGCTACCTAGTGAGATTTGCCTACCATGCATGTGCAGGCACAAACATTGTTTTATTTTATCGTTTTATTGTTTTTTCAAGCCATAATTCTTTGTGTCGTACTTTATGGAGGATAAGCTTTTTAAACGTTTTGCACATTTTAGTTTTGTTAAACAAAGTTTGCTTTCATTACAATAATATTTATAAAGCCATGTTATAAAACCATGTTATATTTTTTATTTTAACATTTTATTTAATAGGGCTTTTAATACAAGCATGAAAATAAAAAATAGATCCAATTTGGTGATTTGTTAGCATTTGTATTTTAACTACTTGTTGTAATTTGTACTCTATTGTACTATTGTACTTAAAATGAGGGTAGGCAAATCTCACAGAGTAGAAAAACTCTTTAGAACACCAGTTTCCCTTGACCATGACCATGATACTACCACCACCATCCTTGCCCATAGGCAAGACCCACTTGTCTTTTTACCATAGGACAGGAATGAAAATATTTTATCTTGGTGTCAACAGACTATCCTGCTTGTCTTCAGGAAACTAATTGAAAGCTCTCTTGTTCATCATCTTTAGAAGAGCATATTTGAAAGAGTGTGTGGCTTATGGTTTAAGCACTTTTAAGCCCTTATAGGTCTATTTCACAAGGACCTATAGATATGATGCTCTGTCATCTTTTTGTAGCCAAGTAAAATTTATATAAAGCAACAATTATTTTATTTAGAATGATCTGTTTCTGCCCACGAGTTGCCAGATTGACCAGTATAAAAGAGAGAGAGAGCACAACGCACAACACAAAATTTAACTTACCCACTCCACCATTCACACCTGAAACCTTTTAACACTAGCAAGTTTAATTACACTAAGGAGGAAAAGTGGCTATGCTGGCCAATTTGGACAAAGACTCAAAGGGATGCACTGGATTTAGATAAAGCTTTTTTTTTTCTTTTTTTTTGTGGGTGGGACATCATATTTATATTGTTAAATTGAAGTACATTGCATTCATATTTCTTCATAATTGGCACATTAAAAGATATAATACATTAATTAAATACCTGTAATGTGAGGGGTTTACTCACTTCTATTTGCTTTGTTGTTTGTTTTTATCTGATAATTTCAAACTCATCCTAGCAGAATGACTAGATATTTTGATATGGACTCTTTAGTCTGACATTTCTAAAAGTCAGCTACAGTACACTATACGGTTACCGTGTGTATTAGAGTTGACAGCAAATAAATAACAATACTATTTCATGTTTAACATAAATAGACATCATCATAGAATGTACTGGTGCAAATTAACATTTGAATATTAAGTCTATAAATTGATTTATAGCTAGCATAATCAAGTTTGCCGCATAATACGCTTGCTCGCCTACCATTTTAGTCCCTCTTTTAATAAAACAAATAATTTTCTGATCTTATTATAGCGCACACATTCTTTTGTTCGACTAAATTGATATGGAGAGCTTCAAAAGTGAAATATTACATCATTGCCAGATCCAGTTATCATGGCCATCATAAGCCCTGGAGTGAAATTAATTATTAAATTCAGTCTTGCATGAAGCATATGGTGGAGAAATTAAGGCTCTCTAGTCAAAGCAAATTTTAACAAAGTTCAAAACTGAGCATGACTTCGTACACTTCATAAAGTCAAAGGTTTTAAATGTGGAAATCACACAGAGGCCTCTTAGGAGTTGCCATTCTAAAAGAACAGATTTACTGCCACGAGTAATGAGGATCTTCATTATCACTCTAGCGGTCTGAAGCTGATTGAGAAGACCTGTAAAGATACATTTCAGGCAGACTAATACTCATCTTAATATTTGATCATTCCTGTAATTGGAATGGAATTGTGACAATTCATGTTCAACTACACATCTCTTTCTGGTATATTAGATAGATAAATAAATAAATACATATACTGTATTTTATATTATAGAATATAATATTACATTATATTACATTCATCCATCTGTTTTCTTGTTTTTTTCTTTTATTTTTTGGGTGGGACAACATATTTATACTGTTACATTGAAGTACACACACAATTTTCCCAATTGACTTATACCACATGTCTTTGGACTTGTGAGGTAAACCCACACGATCACGAGGAGAACATTCAAACTCCACACAGAAACACAAAGTGACCCAGTAGAGGCTTGAACAGCAACCTTCTTGCTGTGAGATCACTGTGCTACCCACTGCACCACTGTGACGCCCTATTACATACTTGTAATACACAAATAAATTGCTCTATTTTATTGAGATCTGGTGACTGTGGAGACAGAGACGATGTGAAGATATGCTGTGGCTGAGGGATGGACATGATCAGCAACAATACTCTGACAGGCTGTGGCGCTGACACAAAGCTCAAATGGTACACATCCAAAACATCCATTACACAACCACCACCAGCCTGAACCATTGATATAAGATAATATGGATCTATGCTTTCATTTGGTAGATGCCAAATTCTTAGCCTACCATATAAATGTTGAACCAGAAGAGTCAAATGTTTTTCCAATCTTCTACTAAGCAATTTTGGTGAGCCTGGGTGAATTGTAGTCTCAGTTTCCTGTCTTTAGCTGATAAGAGTGTCACACAGTGTGGTCTTCTGCTGCTGTAACCCATCTGCCTCAAGGTTTGACTCTTCTGTACACTTTTGTTGTAACGAGTGGCTATTTGCACAGCAAGAAGGTCGCTGGATCTAGGCTCGGCGGGGGCAGGTGGCATTTCTGTGTGGAGTTTGCATGTTCTCCCCGTGATGGCGTGGGTTTTCTCCGGGTGCTCCGGTTTCCCCACAAGTCCAAAGACATGCGGAATAAGTGAATTGAATAAGAACGATTGCCCATAGTGTTAAAGTGTGAATGTGTGTGTGAATGTTTCCCAGCAATGGGTTGCGGCAGGGAAGGGCATCCGCTGCGTAAAACATATGCCAGAGAGTTGGCGGTTCATTCCGCTGTGGCGACCCCGAAAGGGAATAAAGCCGGCATGAAGATGAATGAGTGGCTATTTGAGTCATTGTTGTTTTTTTATTAACTCAAACCAGTCAGGCCAATCTCAACAAGACATTGTTATGTGTGAAAACCATCCCAGCCATGTCAGATTCAGTTCAAAATCAAGTTCAAATGAACATTCTACCCAAGCCTCAATGTGGCTGCCATGTGATTGGATGATTAGAAATTATTTTTGTACAGGTGTAGCTCATACAGTGGGCACTGAATTGATGTTATCCATACAATTAGTTAATCAAAAAATAGTAATAAATAATTCTAAATTATAAATACATAATGTTTTTAAATGTCCACAGAACCATTAAGAGATCCCAATTGCTGGAGTAAAATAAGGTCCAAGGAAAACAATATTTTATTTTAATAAAGCATATTTTTAATGCGTGGAACTGGGAACTGGGAACTACTGACAATGGTCTTCATTTTACTTTGCCCATTAACCAAGTAAATATTGACTTTGGACTCTGTGAATAATTATTCCTATTGTATAATATGGTAATATTGAGATTTCTTAAAATGGTTTATTGTTTTACTAGCAGAATAACATAAAAAACATCCAAACAATTCCACAACAACTAGAAACATGTTCAAAGGGGCAATATTTTTCATTAGCATGACAACCTGCACATAGACAGTGAGGACTTTTGTCTTTTGAAGCAGACCTCTTTTGGGGGGAAAGTGTTGGATGCAAAGGCAGTGCATTTATTCACAATGAAATTTTCTTTATTGTATGGTTTATTTCACTGGAAGCCATTTTATAATTTCTCAAATCTTGAGACACAAAATTTGGACTTAGTTACCAATTAGATTAAAGTACTAAATAACTGGAAAAATATTTCTACACACTCTCACCTGAATGATTATTAGGAACAGCTGTCCAATTTGTCATTAATCCAATTATTTAATCAACCAATCGCATGGCAGTTGCTTCAATGCATTTAGAAGTGTGGTCCTGGTCGAGACAATCTCCTGAACTCCAAACTGAATGTCAGAATTGTAAAGAAAGGTTATTTAAGCATTTTTGAGCGTGGCAGGGTTGTTGGTGCCAGACGGGCCGGTCTGAGTATTTCACAATCTGCTCAGTTACTGGGATTTTCACGCACAACCATTTCTAAGGTTTACAAAGAATGGTGTGAAAAGGGAAAAAACATCCAGTATGTGGCAGTCCTGTGGGTGAAAATGTCTTGTTGATGGTAGAGGTCAGAGGATAATTGGCCGACTGATTCAAGCTGATAGAAGAGCAACTTTGACTGAAATAACCACTTGTTACAACAGAGGTATGCAGCAAAGCATTTCTGAGGCCACAACACGCACAACATTGAGGCGGATGGGCTGAAACAGCAGAAGACTGACCGGGTACGACTCATCTCCACAACAAATAGGAAAAAAAAAGGTTTCAATTTGCACAACCTCACCAAAATTGGACAGTTGAAGACTGAAAAAACATTGCCTGCTCTGATGAGTCTCGATTTCTGTTGAGACATCCAAATGGTAGTCAGAATTTGGAGTAAGAATTTGGCGTAAACAGAATGAGAACATTGATCCATCATGCCTTGTTACCACTGTGCAGGCTGGTGGTGGTGTTGTAATGGAGTGGGGGATGATTTCTTGGCACACTATAGGCCCCTTACTGCCAATTGGGCATCGTTTCATTGCCACGGCCTACCTGAGCATTGTTTCTGACCATGTCCATCCCTTTATGGCCACCATGTACCTATCCTCTGATGGCTCGTTGCAGCAGGATATTGCACTATTGCATCATTTCCAATTGGTTTCTTGAACATGACAATGACTTCACTGTACTAAAATAGCCCCCACAGTCACCAGATCTCAATCTAATAGCGCATCTTTGGGATGTGGGGGAATGGGAGCTTCGTACCCTGAATGTGCATCCCACAAATCTCCATCAACTGCAAGATGCTATCCTATCAAAATGGGCCAACATTTCTAAAGAATGTTTTCATTACCTTGTTGAATTAGTGCAACGTAGAATAAAGGCAGTTCTGAAGGTAAAAGAGGGTATTAGTATGGTGTTATTATAACTTCTACTACTACTAATAATAATAATGAGAAGAATAAGAATAATAAGAATGCATTGCTCCAACAGAAAACCCTAACACTCCCACCACTACATTTCACTGCATTATGTTTCCTTTCTGAAATCTGGTGTTAAGTTTTGGCCAGAGCTGATGGCACACACACACACACACCAAAACTTCCTAGAGATCCTTCTGAGATGAGCCTACTAACTGCTCTAATTGCTTAGCTGCAACTTACTTGTGAACTTTCCTCTAAAAACTAATTTTCCCAGTCTCTTTGTAAGGGTAGAGTCGTGAACACTCCTTTTAACTGAAGCAAGTGAGATCTGCATATTGTACATTAGGATAGTTTCATCAAAGAGGGCCCTTTTGTAACCTCTTTGATGCATTCCCATTGCAATCTTGGGGGAATTTTAGTTGACTGACCATTCCAGGAAATTTGAAAGTTGACTGTTCCATCTATTCTCCATTTGAAGAAAATGGCTTTAATGTGGCTCGTGCAGTCCCGAAATTTAGAAATCCATTTATAAAATAATCCAGGCTGTTTTCTCTTATTGTTTTTTAATTGCCTTGGCTATCAAAGTAATGTCTTTTTTTTCAGATTTAGATCATTCAGCTTGAGTACTGGCAGAGAAATGTTACTTAGATTTGCAGGGAGGCAAGCTTTTTGAATATGGAAACATAGTAACGTAATTGGTTTTGTATTTGATGTATTTACTTGTGTTATGAAGGGTGAGGAACAAGCAAAAGAAAACATTTAAATTAGAAAGGGAGATAACCCTTTTCGACTACCCTTTATATATATATATATATATATATATATATATATATATATATATATATATATATATATATATAAATAAATAAATAAACAGGGGTAACTGATCTAATTTCAATTTTTTTTGTATTACTTGTTCTGTGCTGTATGTAGTTGTCAGACTCACCTGTTTAAGAATTCCTGCTGCCATCTCATGACCACAGTCAAAGATCACGTGAAACTCTTTTCCTCGTTTCATTTCTTTCAGAAGTGGCTTTGCATCTTTTGTCTCTGTTGGGAGTTGCCGAATTTTTAATCGTATGTTGTACCGAGATGGAGCCTTGATGAGCTCCTGTAATCGAATCAGACCTGCGCAAGAGATAAAGAGACACACAAAGAGAAAATATATAAAGTATTAAAAGAAAAGTTGACTTCTGAAATTTCGTTTCTCCATTTCTTACTTGTCCTAATGCTTTTAAAAGATTTTGTACAGTTTACTACTAAGGAAGTCTATTTTAATGAATTGTTGAAAGATTTATGTTATGGAGAAAAACACTAAATTTTTTAATTTCCTAATCAGTATAAACTTTGTAGCTCAGTGTGGAATTAAGTGGGGAGCCATTAACACCGGTCAAAGGGTGGGAAAAGGTTGTGGTTTGGATGAGTGGGCTAAGAAATTAATTCATGAGACTTCTTTCTCACTTTGGAGGTGCACAGTTCTTGCATAATGGGTAGGGGAGCATACATTTTCCAGTGAATATTAAGCAGGTCAAAACCAAAATCACCAGATGTCTGATTTAAGAGGTTAAGCTAAATTAAAATGTAATGAAAGTGCACTGAACAGTCTTCAAGGAGTAGAACTAGATCAGTAGCATCTGTGGAGGTTGAATTCTTTCAGTCCTTGCATTGCATGAACCCCTTGTTACGTTCCTGAGTTATCTCGTTTTGTTTTGGTTCATGTAATATCATTGTTTCGTTTCTCCACGTGTGTTTGTTGTTCTTCGTGCTTCCTCGTGTGTTCAACCAGGTCCGATGACGAGGCACCGCCCACTCTCAACCGACCCAATCGCATGTCCGCGACGGGATGACGTCATCAGCGCATCGCCAAATCAACGCTTGACGAATCGCGTCTTTCTGCATATAAGCCGACTGCAGAGTTGGCTCGAGAGCTTGTGGTTCTGACTGGTTGTGTGAAGAAACGGTTCTGTTCCTGAGTTGCTAATTGCTTGTTTTGCCTATGTTGCTGTGCTTGTGAGTCATATCAGTTTATTGTTTGATTACCCACCCTGTCTTTGTGTGTCACAGAGTCGTGCTGGCTACTTCCGTTTCCACACCCAGGAGCAGAGGACAGTTTAGCACGTCACGTGACTTACATTGGGGTTTGTGAGTTAGGTGGTTACCTCTGTCTAATACATCAGTTTAGAAGGGTGCCACATGTTGTATTAGATTGCAGCTAGGTTAGTTACAGAATTACGCTTCGATCCGGAAATCTTCTTACAGTAAATCACTGTACTTCACTAGCTGTTTATCTGAGTAAGTTAGATCACACAGGGAGACTTTGTCATCCCTTGTTTTCTCTCTGTGTTCTGGGTGTTGTTGTTTTTGTATATGTTGTAAATAGTTACCTTGTTTCGTGTATATAGAGTTATTTGCATTCTGGTGACGGTGTTGTCACTGAAATAAATGTGATTCACGGTGTACATTGGTTGTGTTTTACTCATTCTTATTGCTTCCTCATTCATTTCAACTTTCACGTCTTTAAATGTTTCATCTCCAGACATTGTCCATCTTAAAACGTAACACCCCTACTGGGCCAACATGAAATTTCTAGGCCAAAACCCAAACCAGTAAAAAATTTTATAATGCCAAAAGTTTTTGGTTTCTGAGTTTTTGATGCTTCCTTATTTACAATATAATCCATGTGGGTGTTCCATTCAAGATCCAGAGTTGTTGGTGCCCAGGAAACTAAATGAAAATACAGATTGCACAGTGCTGTTGATTCTGGTAAGACAGAGGAGTACAGGAGTTCTTCTCCTAAAGACTAGAAACATATCATCAGCTCAATCATATTGAGATCGAGGTTGTCGTGGTTGCTGAGGTTATGAAGGAGACCAATAACACAAGTCTGTCTGCAAAAATCAGGGGCTTAACAGAATAAACATTTGAGGTGTTGCCATTCATGTAAAGAGAGAAAAGGAAACTCCAAAACGCCCACATGACACAAGCTGTTGTGTAAAAGCATCTATCAGAAAAACTATAATTCACTGGAAGACAACCAACTAATTCACTGGAAGATAGGTTCAGGGTGGGAGCAGGGATGTTTACTCTGAAATCAGGATGGTAACATGGAGTTAAATATGAGCTGATATCCATAACTAAATTGAATTAATTTAATTTGAATTGCCTCCCAACATCCTGCTTTTTCTTGTCTATCAAGTGGTGAGTGATTCTCTGCTAGTAAAGAAATGTCCGGCCAAGGCAACTGTAAGCTGTAAACCCTCTTTACTAAATCTATGGCTTAGTCCACTTCGGCCTTGACAAGCATTTTGAAAAAATGCATAGTGCATGAACTGATCTCTACAACTACTTTCCAAGATCATCGGCTACATTAAACGTTCCTCACTGAGAAGAAAAAAAATGTTTAATAGCTGTTGAGTGTGGGGGGAAAAAGCTTTCGTTTCAAACACATTTCAAAATTTGACAGCTGGGTCGTGTTGACAGAGCTTTGTGTTGCAGGCTGCCACTCCACTTCTGCCATTTCAGAGCTGAGCCATCATGAAATACCATTATTACTATCGATCTGCTTGTTTGCATTGGTTCATGTAATTGTTGCATAGTGCGAGAGAAAAAGATTTCAGATTTGATTTTCAGCCAGAGATACCATTGTTTGTCAAAGTGGTGTGATCATGTAGTCATTATATTTTTGAGATTTTTTTTTACAATTTAAGACATTTCTTGCTTTTTACTAAGAGACAGTAAACATAACTCGTACAAAATTGAGAAACAGACAAAACATGGCTACTTTAACAATCAATCGGTACACCCACACTATCCTAAGTGGTCAAATATGTTAGCCCACAAATCAGTTAAAGGGTTAACAAAACAAACAACCAGAAGAAAAAACACAAGATCCCCCAATCGATTAATTGGTCAAAGCATCATCCAACAAAAGTGTCAGAAATCTGTGATTAAATACATGAGTAAGCCAGTTAACGCAATAAAAATGGATTACAAATATATATTTTTTAATACAACCAACCAAAGTTTAGTAAGCAATGGAAATCCCAAAATCATGTCAAAAAACCTAACTGTGAATTTAAACAACAACAACAACAACTAAAGAGCAGGGAAAAAAGTCAGAGAGCCCACTAAACAATAGTTTGTATCACAGCATAAAAGCAAAAAAGTTAAATGTATTAGGCATTTGGTTGCACAGGATTTACACTAATTTAGTAAAACTATATAAAGAAATAAAATTGTTATGTTATGCAAAATGACTATATAGTGTGGTTTAAATGAATGCTTTGGGAAATGTGGCAGTGAATTCACTAGCTGGCAAGTTTAGTTCCTGAGGCGACCTCTGGCATATGGCATATGTACCCCTCACAGAGGCAGCACTTTCTGCCTACTGCTCCAACAAAAACTGTCAAACAGGGGTGTTTGGCCATACTGTAAGCCAGACGGATACTAGAATCTGGGCCAGAGGGTCAGTCTGCCTAAGGACAGCTGAAAAATAAGTAAAATATACTAAATACAAAGACGGTTGTTGATAAACAACAAAGGACGACAGCCCTCAAAACATGACTGATAAGCCAAACAAGGCTGTTCGTGACAGACATACATTTTAGAACACAAATATAAAATCTCTAAATTGTTTTACTCTTTAAATGTCAAATTAATTAGAAATAAACATAAATATCAGTTTCCCTGAAACATTTTTCATAATTCAGAATATTAAATCTTATGAAGACAATGAAAAACAACAAATACATGAACTAATGTTTCACATCTAACCCAATGTTTACCGATTCATCAATGTGTTTAATCGTCTTTTTACTTTCAGGTCTGGACCCACAATAATTAACAAACATAGGTGTGATGATTGACTGATAACAAAGAAGTTGTCAAGAGTCATGTACAAACTCTTACCTGTGCTGTCATCATACACCACTGTGACCGTTTTCCACTTGAAGAAGTGGACCAGATCTAAAATGGCTCTGCTGAGGGAGGAGAAGTCTGGGTAGAGATTTACATAGAAGGAGTCGCGGTTGTCTGACACCTGGTGCTTCCACTTGGTCTGGATGTGTGGCACCCCTAGAGCATTACAGATGGACTGCACCGCATTGGCTGAGGAGCTGTGGGAAGGGCCAAATATGGCAGCCACACCCAGTGAGAGCTGGTCACAAGCTGTAAAGAGTAAAAAGAATGAACAAGTTATATAAAAAAATCATGTTTTTAAGTGAACGATATGCATTCAAGAATTTTTTCAAGCAACTTATAAAATAGGTCTTATGTGTCAGCAAACTTATCATAAGTAATCATTTCACATTTTGATATCACAGTATTAGTTTTAAAAGCTAAGAAGCAGCATGCTAGTAAATTGAACGTTCACTTCCCTATGTTCCATCCTCCAATCATTCAGAAAAACTCATCATCCACACTGATGTCAGACAAACAAACTCAACAAGTCTTGGTCATGATTTGTAAATAAATTGTGACGTACTGATAAAAATAACTGAGACGTGAATAGTTGATGTTGAAAAAGATACAGCTAAAAAGGAGATTTTAAGAGATGCATGTGCATTCATCTCTTACGCTGTATGTCATTGATCTGACAAGGAGTGAGACAGTGGTTTCAAACTTGAAGATTGCGAGAGCTCGTAGTGGAAAAAAAAGTTTCAGTGGACACAAACCGAAAGAGTCTGTTAGAGAGAAATATGCTCTTTTCTTTGTTAGGTTATTGGAAGTCACTCAGAAATGACATGTAGAGTGTTTGGTAGTTCTCCGCTAAATCTTGGTTGAATGTTGGTTTAATTTAAATAATATATCATTATTTCCATTACTAATGACATCATAGTTATTTTGTATCATAAGTTGAATATGGGGTTGTCACGGTGGCGCATTGGGTAGCACGGTCGTCTCACAGCAACAAGGTCACTGGTTTGAGCCTTGACTGTGTCAGTTAGCATTTCTGTGTGGAGTTTGGATATTCTCCCCATGATCGCATGGGTTTACTCCGGGTGCTCTGTTTCGCCCACAAGAGCAAAGACATGAGGTACAAGTAAATTGGGTAAACAAAATTGTCCATTGTGTATTAGAATGGATGAGATTGTATGGATATTTCCCAGCAATGGAAAGATTGCATAAAACATATGCTAGATGAGTTTGATGTGTCAACCCCTGAAATTAAAGGGACTAAGCCAACAAGAAGATGAATGAATGAAAGTTGAATATGTTATATCAATAATAAAACAGTGTGAATTAAGGATTGTGATTAGTTTCTCCAGCATAAAACCATTGTGTATAGATATTTTGTTATAAGAGTTTATTTTTTTGGCATCACAGTGGTTTTCAAGAAAACGCACCTGGATCCTACTGAGTTATCCAACTATAGGCCAATCTCTAACCTTCCGTTCTTGTCAAAAATATTAGAGAAAGTTGTTATAGCACAGCTCAGCTCCTTCTTACAGAAGAACAACTGTTATGAAGAACTTCAATCTGGATTCAGAGCGCATCACAGCACAGAGACTGCGCTGGTTAAAATTTCAAATGATCTATTACTTGATTGGGATCAAGGAAATATCTCTCTTCTAGTTCTGCTAGATCTCAGTGCAGCCTTCGATACGATAGATCACAGGATTCTCCTCGAGAGACTAGAAAACGATGCAGGCATCCAGGGCCAGGCTCTAAGATGGTTTAACTCTTACCTCTCTGACCGGAGTCAGTTTGTTCATGTAAATGGAGACTCATCGGACACAATAGCAGTAGAGCATGGAGTTCCTCAAGGATCCGTTTTGGGACCCATCCTATTCTCAATATACATGCTGCCCCTTGGCAAAATTATTAGAAGACATGGTGTTAGTTTCCATTGCTATGCAGACGACACCCAGCTCTATATCTCAGCAAAACCTAACGACCCTTTAAAGCTAAATAAGATCTCAGAATGTGTCGCTGATATCAATGATTGGATGAATGAAAATTTTCTTATGCTAAATCCAGATAAAACAGAAATATTACTTATTGGCTCTAAAAAGCAATTACAGAATCTCTCTGCTTTAAATATGGAACTGGGGGGACACACTGTTCATTTTTCCACTACAGTTAAAAATCTTGGCGTTATTATAGATAGTGAACTGACGTTTAAGAACCATATCTCTTATGTTACTAAGACTGCTTTCTTTCACCTCAGGAATATTGCTAAAGTGCGGAACATGCTGTCTATTGTAGATGCAGAAAAATTAGTGCATGCTTTCATGACTTCCAGAATGGATTATTGTAATGCTCTGTTAGCCGGCTGTTCAGCCGCAACGCTACAAAAATTACAGTTAGTCCAGAACGCAGCAGCTAGAGTTCTCACAAGAACAAAGAAATATGATCACATTACACCGGTTTTGTGCTCTCTTCATTGGCTTCCTGTACAATATCGCATTGACTACAAGATTCTGCTCCTTGCCTTTAAGGCACTGAATGGCTTGGCTCCGGCCTACCTGAGCAGTCTCCTATCACGATATATTCCAGCTCGCTCTCTCCGATCAAAAGAAGCAGGACTATTGATTGTACCAAAGGTTAGTAAATCCACAAGAGGTGGAAGAGCGTTCTCATATAGAGCCCCGAAGCTCTGGAATAAACTACCGGATGTTGTCCGCAGCTCAACTACGCTCACAGATTTCAAAACTAAATTAAAAACATATCTGTTTAAACTGGCATTCCAATAATTATCTCTTGGTATTTGTCTAAACAGATATGGTGCCTGAGCACCATATAAATACAAACTGTTTGAAAAAAACAATGTGGTTCAATGTTCCTCTCTAACCTATCCTCATTATTTATCTCTCCTCCTGCAGCTGATGCTGATCACTTGTTTGTTGTCTATGTTACAGTTTACTAACCATTTTCTCCATTTCTTAGTTCCTGTTTTGTCTTTGTTTGTTTTGTTTGTTTTTTGTTTTTCAGGTCCTGTCCGGCAAACCGTTCATCGATGGATTTTTAGTTTGTATGTTCTTTATGCTGGGGAGGTGATTAGCACCTGCCTCAGTCAGCGGGAGTCCCCTCTCAGAGGGAACTCCTGTCTGCTCTGCCTGATCCTCATGGGGACTTTGTGAAGCTGCTTTGAAAGCAATTGCTAAAGAAGCGCTATATAAAAACTGATTGATTGATTGATGGTTTTGGCGCAGTGGTTAGCACGGTCGTCTCACAGCAAGAAGGTCGCTGGTTCGAGCCTCGACTGGGTCGGTTGGCATTTCTGTGTGGAGTTTGCATGTTCTCCCCGTGATCGCGTGGGTTTTCTCCGGGTGCTCCGGTTTCCCCACAAGTCCAAAGACATGCGGTATAAGTGAATTGAGAAAGAACAATTGTCCATAGTGTGTGTGTGTGAATGTTTCCCAGCAATGGGTTGCGGCTGGAAGGCCATCCGCTGCGTAAAACATATGCCTGTGGCGACCCCGAAAAGGAAGAAAGCCAACATGAAGATGAATGAATGAGTTTATCTTTTTCAGCCATCAAAGATGACCCTTAATTTTGAGAACCCACTGGAACATGACGCCTAAGAACTATGAGAATTTATTCATTGAAGGATCTCCTTGATAAGATCTTTCTGCAGAAGAAAGTAGCGGCATCTTTGAACCAGACTCAGAAGTAGACACACAGATCTTAAAGAGTGAAGGACCGATCTTAAAGAATTCTTTGCAATGTATTGGAAACAAATGCTTAAGTAAAGAATAATATGATTGGAAGCCATTGTCTCTCATTTCTATTTAAATTAGTATTTTAAAATTCTTCAAGAACCCCATTGAATGTTGTTGAATCTTCACCTGGAGATGTTGTATCCCTTCATTATTTGATACTGGAGATGTAGGTTTCAAAGTAAAACAAGAAGAGAATGGGGATCATCTGATATTGAAAACCTTTATAGGTAGCACTGGACAGTAAAAAAAGCATTTATATTGGCCTTTTAAAGTTATGTATAGTTCAACTCGATCTGTTTCAAGTACATTGTAATAGTCAAGTCAATCGACATAGGTGGAAGAGACCAACTGAAGGGTGAATTCTTGTATCTCGCCTTTATTGTGATAATTAACAATGGTGACCAATAAAAAATAAATTAAAAAAAACCTATTGTGATATTTTATCTGGTCAAACTGCGCAGTTCTTAAGCCACTAATACATTTGGAAATCCATTATGCTGAGATGTTATTCAAATATATAATATAAATAATATATTAAATTCACCATATGTCGTATACATGTAAATAAAGGTCTTTTTGTTGTTGATAAACCTTTCCTCGTGTTCCTTTTAGATTCTTTTTTCTGGCAAAGCCAGTGTGTTTTAATTGCATCTTTGTGTTCTGTAAATAAAACAGCATGGGGAAAAAGTGCATTTCCAGTGGCAGCAGCTAATGAAGTGTATAATGATTAGAGGAGAATTCAGATGTTTCCCCTGTGTGCAAATGACGGATGATTGCAGCCAGCGAGCCCTCTCAGGGGAACCAACACTTTCCTGAATCGCCCCTTCTGACTCATTACCTAAAACCAATCAATTCTCACCATATATGCCTTAATCAGTTACTGATGTCACTATGTGCTTCAACACATGTGTGCCAAACTGGACTTTTTTTCTTGCAATGTTATCATAAGAATGCTTGTAATATACATGTTCATAATGTTCTTATAAATATAATGTAATAAAGCCTGTCAGTTCATTTAAGAAATTCCATTTTGTTATGTATTAGTAATAAAACCTTGTTGTAGAGAAAGGAGGTATTGCAAATCAGGAATACTAAACTATTAAAATAGAAAGATCACTGGACAAAATTAAAAAAAATACTTGCGCTTAGTAAGCAGGGGTTTAAGAAACAGCAGTCTTCATATTGAAGTGCATTCTCATCACAAATGTCAGGGGTTATATATCCATGTGATGCTCAAAATTACTGTACAATCATTGCAAAACATTCAGAAGGGATAGCTCTGTGTTGCAAACAATCAGCAATTTCCTTTTCATATATACTGACACAAATTGTGTTTTACAAATTCTCAAAACCTTTGGGGATGTACAGAGGTGTGTAATAACCATTTACATTTACTTAGTTATATTTACTTGAGTACATTTTTAGGAAAACTAGTACTTTTTGAGTACTTTTAAAAATCAATTTTTTTGTGAAATATCTGTACTTTTACTTCTTAGTTACATTTTCGTTACATTTTAGCTGCGTTCTCCCATTACTACTGTTGTGGAAATAAATCAAACGCAAGTTGTTTTTGACAATAGTAAGTCTCATGAGATGTCGAAGAGGCTGACGTAGGAAAGTTTGCCAGCTACTGACAACGGTGGAAGATCGAGACTGTCCTCGCTGCAGACTGTTGTGCAATGATGTTATGGATGCACAGACATCATGCATGCAGACAATGTACGTCTGTGCATATAAATGTGTAGTTCACAGTGCATGGGCTCTGTAAAATGTGATTGCAGAGATGCATTATTTGTGTTAAGCATCACGGTAGCGCAGTGGGTAGCACGGTTGTCTCAAAGCAATAATGTTTCAGGTTCGAGCCTCGGCTGGGTCGGTTGGCATTTCTGTGTGGAGTTTGCATGTTCTCCCCGTAATCGCGTGGGTTTGTTCCAGTTACCCCACAAGTCCAAAGACATGCGATATAAGTGAATTGAGTAAGAATGACAGCGACGGGTTGTGGCTGGAAGGGCATCCGTCGCATAAAACATGTGCCAGAGGAGTTGGTGGTTCATGCCGCTGTGGCGACCCCAAAAGGGAAGAAAGCCAACATGAAAATGGATGGATAAATTATTTGTGTTGTGTGTATTGCAGTTGTAGTGTAGGTTTGATTATAGTTTGCAAACGATTATAAGTTGTTTTCTAAAAATGTAACACTTGAAAAATCCTAAAATTCAAGCTACTGGGTAGACTTATCCACAGTAAAACTCATTGTCATCCATTTTTTATATAAATCGGTCATCAACAATGAAACCAAAAAGTTATAGTTTTTAGGACATACATGAGCAAGTGCAACAACATCCATCCATCCATCCATCTTCATGTCAGCTTTATTCCCTTTCGGGGTCGCCACAGCGGAATGAACCGCCAACTCACTGGCATATGTTTTACGCAGCGGATGCCCTTCCCTGCCGCAACCCATCACTGGGAAAAGTGCAACAACATGTAACAAAAAATTCAGAACACAATATATTGTAAGTGGCTTTAAATGAAAACTGCTGTAAAAAGAAGCTTAAGTCCACACAAGCATGGGCCAGAAAAAACTGCCCACAAAAAAGCAGAAATGATTACTACATTATGTAGTAATGACTACTACAGATGTGTGATGCTGAAGAAGGTATAATTGTCACAAAGTATTATAATATATACTGCACTTCCATTAACAGCAAATAAATGAAGTGTAAGTTCATGACCCCTTTACTAAATTGCATTTTTTTTTACATTAACATAATCATGCATACCATGAGATTTTGTGCTTGAATTGTAAGGATGCAGATGTTTTTTGTATCATACGTTTGTGATAACTAATTCATCCATTCCGTGAGATTGGGGAAAACGTTACCTTTCCTGGAAGCCTCAAAGCTGTCGTGGATGTTTATCCGTTGGATGTCATAAGTAAGTGTGGTGTTTGGCAGTAACGTCCTGTTCCTGTTGATTGTATTCAAAGCAAACTTAAAGGCAAGTTCTTCTGCACCTGATGGACCACTTTCAATGGATTCAAAAATGCCACCTATAAAAAAGAGAAAACATGATTTGTATAATGTTAAAACAGCATTATGCTCTACTTTGTCGTTTCACGAAATTAATTAATAAATCAGGGCAACAGAGAGCTGCAACTTCTCTCCATCACATGTGAACCAATACAAAATAAGATATCATAATTGTCCAAAGCAGAACAACACCAAGGCCAAATATTTGCGTTCTTAAAAAAATATATATTTTAATCACTAACATTGAACTTTGGGACAATTTTGAGATGATTTGATATGTTTTGTAAGGAGATAAAATCATGTATGTTAAACTAACCCTTAAAACAACTGTTATAGAGAAATCACAGGGCATTGTTAAGTTTTAATCTTCCATCTACGGTCTGGTTTTTGGCCCATTTTAGGTGGTGACACACTAAACCAGTGTGTGGTGTTGAGGCCACCTTCGGAAACGCTTGCAAGAATTGAGAATATTATATACAGTTAACTTCTCTCAGGGAGGCCCGGTGGGATTTCATCTGCTCCGCTCTGGCTGAGTGTCAGATGTTATATTTATGACAAATTTAATATAATAAAAAATGTATTAATTAATAGAATTAATAAAACAAAATGTATGTATAAAATTATATAAAAAAATTTACACAATTGTTGGTGTTCTGAGCAACACAACTTTTGCTCAACATTGTAAAAAGGATAAATGCCAGGCATGTAATGTTGCTTAATGTTTGTGTAGTTTTTTCAATTTCTTTCAAACAGAGAGCGACAAACTGGAAATTCATCTTCAACCCAATGCAGTGTGGGGAAAAAAAGTTAATCTCAAGTTTGTATATTAACAACATACTATATTTACTGTAATGTTAAGTATTTCTGTCTTTAGTCAATAACATGGGAATCATAAAATAAATGTGTTATCAACCCCACCATGTAAGGATGTTGTAGAGAGGAGAAAAAATATGGTTTGCTTTGACTCAACCCATCCAAGCGTATAATAGAAATATATATCCCAGCTCCCTCTAGAAACCACACATGCACACAGAAGCTTTTCCCTTTGCGAGGCGACTTGACAGGCACTATATAAATGGATGCCTTTAGTGCCGGGGACTGATGTGTTCTGATTGGCTGGTGAATCAATCAATCAAGCCCCAGGGAGCAGTGGAGCAAAGTGCAAAGAGATTGAAGTGTTTTGCTCAGGTCAGTCAGCAGTTTTGCTCCTGTTGACTCGCCATATGTCAGACCGGAGCTCCATTCACTGGCTCACTAACACTCGCTTGAGGCACCAGCAGTCCACAGAGCCTCATAGATTGTGGAAAGGGAAATAAACTTAACAAAATAATTATTTTAGTCATTTGATGTCCTCCTGCATCATGCTTGGAAGTCTAAAGTAAAGCGTTTACAAATTAAATAGTACCCAATTAATAGATCACCCTTCAGATTACATTAATTTGAACATTTTAGGATTCCTAAAATCTGGTTTTGTGTAAAATAATAAAGCATAACGTTTCTCCTGCAGGTTTAAATTCAGTTCTCTAAGGTAATCTAGAGAGCAAAAGAAAAAAGTGATGTTAATTTGCATGCTGAATGCACTTTTTCCTTTGATACTGTTAACATACAGTGCCACCAGAGAGGATAATATTTTTTGTCAATCTTTTATGCATGAAACAAATAGAGCAAACTTTTTTCTGTATTCACATTCATAGTGTCCAATGATTTTGATTAAATAAAGAACGATCTTTGAAAATTGGGGAAACATTAGCAATTATGACCTATTCCAAGATAATTGCAAGAAAAAATGTTGATTTCAACATGACACATAACATGATTTTTAGGGATTCATTGCACAATAAACTAAATATATATATGCTTGCATTATAAGGTTCTGATGGTAACCAGATTATGACAAAAATGGGTGCAAATGAGAAGAGAAAATGAACAGAGAAAAGCTGGCACAAATTTAGCTGAGCATTTTATATAAATGAGAAGAGGGATTTGAGATTGGGCATGCAAATCTCTCTTACACAAGAGACAAGCAAAGATGAAGCAAACAAAAGATTAAAACATTTAAGTTTTTTTTTCATAATGCTGTATATTTAAAAATACCTGTATTTTCAAGTGTGATTATATTATTCCAAAAAATTACATTCAGGCAGTTTGTTGGGTAAATGCTGTAAACAATTCGCATTTGACTAATTATGAAGAGAAAAAAAACGAACTGAGTTTTGCAATTGTTATGATCTTGACAACAAGCGGATGTTTCACTGTAGGAAGTTGATGGATTATGTCATAAAAGCCCAAGTTTTTCACTGTCAGACATTGCCCTTTGTGTTAGAAGACAGATGATGGCTATTTAACAACTGTGAATGCCTCTCTCAGTAGGAAGGGTGTTTTTACCAGCCCTGAATTTTTTTGAGTTCCTTATAAATCAGACCTTTATTAAAACCAGTACATTTTTCCAGTTTCTATTTCGTATCTACAGGTGTCTCCTGATTATTGTGCGAGTTAATAAAAAAAATTCCTGCTATAAATCTGTAAAAAAAAAAATAATAAAATATCCAGAATCATATTGTTTTCACAATTTTCTCATTGAAACACTCTAAAAATTCAAACTTCTGCCTTAGCATGTCCAGAAGTCAATCTTTTTGAGCAATGGTTAACATCATCCTCTACCTTCTGAATGCTACTGCAGGTACCTTTTGTCAACACTGTATCATTTGTTACATACAAAATTACTTACACAGCACTTCAGTCACACTGCTAGCAATTGAAGATTTATGTCAGTTCTAGATTAATAAAGTCTGCACTTTAGAGGAAGTACAACACAGAGGGGACAATCAGGACGAAGAACAAAGAGCATGATGAAAATTGACATCCAACTCCTCCCCATTTCAGGTGCACACAGGCATCATCTAATTTATTTTTGTAAATTAATCACTTAAAAAGACTGTTGTCAAAAACTTAATTCAGTTAACTGATACAACCCTTGATACCTAAGTCAGTCAATCTTCAAGCGAGAACTCTGAGAGTGAGACGCAATAAGCAGTAATACAATTTTTTTAAAGCTTGCAAAATTGCACTAAAATAATCTGTGAAACAGCAAGGACATGAAATGTGAACCATGCTATAGTGTGGAGCTTAACTGTTGCAAGCTGTGTCAAAACACTTAATTTTACTAATGTTCAGCTTTGTAATAATATTAAGTTGTTTCTGAAAATATCAAGCTGCAGACCTTTGAATAAGTCCAGCACCCTCTAGGTCTTTATTAATTCACTGTGAATCAATTCTGAGATGAAGCAAATACTTTTTTGTGGGATAGGGAGACTGGAAATATAAATTTTGAGGTTGGCTATTAGAGAAGGGTTTTCTTTTCTTTTTATCTGCCAGAAGAGAAACAATGTAAAACGCTATGTTGTATGTAGTACAAAGGAGAGTGAGCAGCCATAGAGTGTAGATTACTGGTAGAGTATTTTAGGCCTCAGTCAAACGGAACAAGGGATGACTTCATTACACATACATAAAATCTTGATTTACATGATGACTAATGCAACGTCGAGTTCAAAAGTGTGGCTTGTTTTACAGAAGAGCATGGACTGGCACTGCCTCAGTGTTTCCCTCTCCTCTGGCCAGATGTTGACTAAACAATGTGCTGTGCCAATCTGATCACTACACAGTACCTTGCTCGGCACAAACTGTGATGTATTTATCACACAGCAGCTACACAATCAATGGAAACACAATGCATCCATCTCTGCACCCATGGGGAGTCCTTGCTTACAGAACAACTTGGAGGATATTAGTAAGTAATGGTCAACTTCCTGTCTTGAAGAAAGCAGACTGTCATTTATCATAAAACCAGATCAATTCCTTGGAGCAGTGGGATACCTTACAAAACGGAGCTATAACAAACAATAATGTAATCTTTAAAAATGGAAAGTTGTGAACTTAGTTTCATGGTTTCTAGCTTCGCACAAGAACATCACTTGTTCCAAATGTATTTGATCTGTTACCTCTAGCACCTTTAATAATGTACGTAGAAACTATAAACTACTAAAACTACTAAAAATTTGAATAAAAATACTTGTATGATATTTTATATCCTAACAATAAAAAACTAAGATTCATACTCATATAATTTGAATAAATCTATTAGAACCACACCACAGTTTAAATATTACTTTCTCAGAGTATTGGGTAAATCCTAATGATGATTCCAAATCTTTAATGATTTGCTTGCCAGTTTTGTTCAATAGGGCAGTAGTACAGAGTCATTTTGAGCTGCTGCATTTGCAAGAGATTTATCTCCAAAGACATAAGAGGATTTTAAATGGAAACAGAGCAGTGGTGTGAAATCTCATCTGCATAAATGTCGATTCATGTAGGTTTTATGATAAGCTCAACCACACTTGTACAGCTTATTGAAGAATGCATGTGTGCTGAGAAATGATAACAGAATGTTTGGTGGTCTGCTATTCAGAATGTAAAAAAAGCTCTTTGGAGACATTGATGAAAGGGGATTTAAGCGATTTTCTGGATGATTAAACGCTAGTGTCCAGCTTCAAATATCACCTTTTGTCTTAAAACTTCATTCCCTTTCCATACACTTCATCCAAACCGTTAGCAGCTTTTTAAAAAAGAGAGTTCCTTGTGCAACAATGATTGCAAAATGAATAAGCACTTACTGTCTCACCTAAAATCTTGAGGAATATTTTCCTCATTTAATTTTCAATTAAATATCATTGTGTAATAATGCTAGTAATTTCAGTTTCTATACTAAGCCAATGCTCAAGAAATAAAAAAGTATGTTTAAATTATAAATAGAAGCAGAATGTGTAAGCATGAAGGACACATATTCAGATTTATGTTAGTGTTTGAAACAGAAACTTTCATTTACAACTAAGAATGCCAAGATATTAACCTAAACTTACCATAAATCTTACCGTAATTTAAATACTAACCGTAATAGTTTCATAGAAAAATGATTCCCTAACCAGAGCGTTTCAGAGTGAACGTGTTAGTTCCCTGACCTCACCAATATAGTTTGATATTTGCTCTTGAATAGAATCAACCCAGACATATTATCCCAGACCAGCATGAACATAAATGAAATTATAGTTAAGAGTGGAGGTAGATGATTCATAAACCTTGTGTTGAACATGAGATGATTAAAAACAATTAAAGGCATTTTAGTGAATATTACTCCAAAAGATGTAGATACTATAAATATGGAGATTATCAACAATAAAAGAAATTCCATTCTAAGTTAGAACCTTCATCATATTGCTCCAGAAAGGAAGCAAAATTATTTAACTGAATATTTAGATTTTTTATTTTTATTTGACTGATCAGATGTATCTTTATTATTTTATTGACAAACAATTTAAACATTGAGTCAAATAGTATTTTAAAGTATCAATACATGGAACTAAATGGGTACTAAAGAGAACACTCATGACTAAAATTGTAGATAGTTATTTAGGAATAATTATTAAATTCAATAGTTACTGATAGTAGTGGTAGTTACCACACTAATTACTAGAGCATTGGAAACTGATCAGTTATTAATAACTCCCTAGTAGATAACCATTGTTACTACAGAGTCAACAGAAATGTACCTATTAGCAAATCCCTCACAGTTTTGTGTTAACTAAACACAAGTATTCTAAGGTGTTACTGACAAAACTCCCAGATTCATTCAAAAAAGCCAGCATTTTTTCCATAGTCAGTTAAACGTACACTCTTAAAACTGACAGTGGGAGTCTCTTATTCATGATCTCACTCACTCACGCACACACAAACACGCACACACACACTATACATCACATAATATAGCAACCTCTTACAAAGTCAGCAGTCTGACTGGATCAAGTGGTGTAAAATATCCACCAAATTTATTTCAATGAAAGCCAAACTTGCTCTGCAACTTCCAATGCGTGCCATCTACGCATAAATCTAAACATGAGACGTTTATCTCCAAATTCAGCAGGAGATGAGAAACTACTTACACAGGAAAATTAATTACAAGCCATTTTTACTTTGATGCAGCTGGGGAGGGCAGTTTATTTATGTGGAAAATAAGGTGCTCGTGCCAGTATTTTCTCTCCCTGCTGGTGACAGTTTGATGGCTATCAGTGTCAGATTATCAGCCTAGCATATCGAGATGCGTTGCACAGCATAACAGGCTTGTAGGACACTTTCCATCTTTATCAAGCCCAGAGCTGCGATGCAGGAGACAGCGAGCATGAGAAAGAACACTGTGTTTCAGGCTAGCATCTATAGTTACAGCAAATACCATGTTGGCTTGAAGACATTTGCTTGAAAAAAGAAAATCATGAAAATGAGGATAAAAGAGGAGATGTCACATTGTCCCAGTATCAGCTTGCTTTATCAAAGAAATATCATTATTTGGCCCTCGTCTTGGATGTTTTCATACCCGTCTGAATGAAATTCCATCCCTAAGAGTCAGTAGGTACCGATTTGACTTTATTTGATGTATTCCCTGAAATCGTGTACTGCTCTCACAAAAAAATAGCTCGCCAACATTACTACTTTTTTCTTGCTTTTATCATTTCTTCTAAATATATTATTTTAGAAAATCTTTTGACTTTTTTAATCAGCCAGTAAAACTGTCATTGTAAATGTTTCATGTTATGTTTCAAAACCTCCAATCATTACTTATCCAGCCTAACATCTATTTAATAAAGCAAACAATTACATTTTTTTATATATATGTTACAATGCAAATCTTATTTCATCCATCCATCTACCCATCACTCATTCTTTAGCTATTTGTCCCTCATTAAGGTAACTGTCTTCTGCTGGAGGTTATCTTCAGCTCAGAGAGGCAATTTGAAGTTGACATTAGACACCAGACTCTGAAACGTTAATTCACCTAAAGCATGTTTTTGGACTATGATGATAAACCAGAGGATGCAAAATAAACTAATCACAAGCACAGAGAGAACAATTAAAGTCATCTCAGAAAGACCTCTGGCTGGATTCGAATCGATTACCTACTGAGATGCTGCAGCACTACCCACTGCGCCACTGTGCTGTCCTGTGTTTATTCTCAATTAGAGTAAAAAAGTCAATCTGGACCCATAACAACCATCATTTCATTTGGGAAAAAAACTAGGGGTACACAGTAAAATCTAGAGTGTTAAATTGACACTGCTCTGAGTCTGTTTGTTCCTACTCTAAATAGAATTAAATTAACACTGAACTCATCAACCTAAACCATAAAAAGTTTAAGTTAAACTTTTTTAAGTAGAATTTTTTTTACAACGTGATGAGGAAAGTAGTTGTGATGGGGTTTTATTAATAGTGAAATACAAACGTATATCACCACATATAAGTGTTTGAATTATCAATGGTTTATATGATAACCTCATTGATTATTTAACTCAGTTTAGGTGTTACTGTTTTGCTCTATGTAGAGTATATTTGGTTCTGCTCTAGATATATAGTTATTCTTACTCTCAGGATTTTACTGTGTAAATTTAACTTGACATATTCAAAGATTAATAAGAGGTAATGTTATACGAAGTTGTTGCTCTGGGAATACAAATTTCAGCCTTTAAAAATATTATAACAAAACATGTTCAAAAATTAATATTTAAAAATATAAATAATTTAGATCACTCATTGGAAGTAATGAAGAACTTTACAGTTAGAGATTTGTAGAAAAAAAATCATTATAAATGAATAAATAAATAAATGAATGAAGCTGAAAACTGCAGACTTGAGGTTTGAGTCCATCTCTGCTCATATATAAAATGTGTAAATGGCAATACCAAGGCAAGGCAAGTTTATTTGTATAGCACATTTCATACACAGGGTAATTTAAAGAGCTTTACATTGAAAATAAAGAGTAAAAAGAAAGTACATTTGATAAAATCAAGCAAAAAAGGTAATATTTAAAACTGAAAATTAAAAACATTGATTAAAACAAAGATTAAGCAGGTAAAGATTTACCAGGTAAATTAAATACAGAAATAACAGCAGTAAAAACTTATTCATCCCTAAGGTCAATCACATCCATCACATTGTTCAACAATGTTCTACATTGTTCAACAATTTGATCAAAAACATTGGTTAACATGTGTTAAACAACCAAAAGAGGGCATATGGAAAACACAAAAAGTAGACAGGATCATGTATTTGTGAGATGAAACATGCCTAAGACACATGCCTCAATAAATGTGATTAACAAATATTACAAGTTTAACTGAAAGGGCTCATGAATTGAGAAACCCCAAAGTGCTTGATAATTTGACTTAAAGGAGAGTATCCATCACTAAAACAAGTGCTATTTTAGGCAGCTTTCATTACAACCAGCAGCGAAGAGCTAGAAGATCTTCTGAAAAGTTTTGCTGACACTGACTTGCAGTAGTCCTTTTTTTCACCCTTCCCTAGTGATGCAATATCCACCCAGTTTCACTTTGTGTTCAACTAGCGATGAATTCAGACTACCCATAGAAGAGAGACACTGCTAGTAGTTATACCACATTTCTGGAGCAGTAGAAGCTTGATGTTTTGTAGTTCATATTACTGAAATATAATTTTTACAAGAGAGAATTGTGCAGGCGTCATGGTGGTGCAGTGGGTAGCACGGTCGTCTCACAGCAAGAAGGTCGCTGGTTCTAGGCTCGGCTGGGTCGGTTGGCGTTTCTGTGTGAAGTTGCTTGTTCTCCCTGTGGTCGCGTGGGTTTTCTCCAGGTGCTCCGGTTTCTCCACAAGTCCAAAGACATGTGGTATAAGTGAGTTGAGTAAGAACAAATGCCCATAGTGTTAAAGAGTGAATGTGTGTGTAAATGTTTCCCAGCGATGGGTTGCGGCTGGAAGGGCATCCACTGTGTAAAACATATGCCAGAGAGTTGGCAGTTCATTCCGCTGTGGCGACCCCAAAAGGGAAGAAAGCCAAGATGAATGAATTGTGCATTTTATGGAAGAGCGATTACAAGTATGAAAAATATAGTATTTGTTGACATAAAAAATGTAAACTAAAACTTTTACTCAATTTTTTGGCAAAAGATAATGGTACTCCCTTGAGTGGGACTTGAAGTTTCCTTAAATATCCTGTAACATTATGTTCCCTATCAGTCGGTCACTACGACTTATGTCGGTGACGACTATGCGAAGCTCTGTTAGGGGCGGTCTACTCACTCCACACTGTTTTCAAAATTCCAGTTGTTCCTTTGGAGCCATACTCTTGACACGCAAATGACTCGTGAAAGACACTACAAAAAAGATTGGATTATACCTTGTGTGGATCTGGTGAGTCGAACAGCAACCAGCATGGTTTTTCGGCCGGACGGAAGGCTGAAACCACTACACGCCCCAGACTTCAGTACTTTCACTGACGGATAATATCATTGACGGATAGCCACGATCATTGCCTCGGTTGTCTTGGGCGTAGAGATGCTGAGGCAGCGGTTGAGGGATCAGACTGTGTGGATTGCAAAGTTCTGTCCGGCAGCACACTTAAGGCGAGGTTGGAGTTCTTTCAGTCTACCACCGGAGGCTTTGTAGCTTGCGCCCATAAGGGTACCGCGCACTTCCCACTCCCCAGGTGCGTCCACTATCCGCCACAGTGAGTTATCAGATAATGCGCTGCTTGCATCTTCTGAGGACTCCTGTGCACCTGATGATGCAATCTCCTCTGCTGGAACGGAGAGAGACGCCGCATCTCCCGAAGGAGATGGTACATCACTCTCCACCCCCGGGGGATGGCAGATTGTGCTGCAGAGGAGATGGCCGAGTTGCTTACCTGGGCTGCCAGAGAAATTGGATTGCAGGTGGCTCCGCTTCTGGCACCCGAGATCTCCAGGCTGGATGAGGGGTTTGTGGGGTCGCACCGGGATGATACACTGCAGCCCCCTCCTATCCCATTCTTCTCGGAAGTGCATCGGGAACTGACCCAAACTAGGAAGGCACCTCTGAAAGCGAGCTTGGTCAATCTCCCCTCTCTCGGTCCCCTTTATGACGTGGTAGCCAGGGGGTATGAAGCGATTCCCCAAGGAAGAGCAGAGGCTGGCAGTGCACTTTTGCCAGGGTAACCCTGCCATCTGGCATGAACAGCCGAGGCCTCCATTCCGCCAGCTAAGCCTGTCATTGGACATGACTTTGAGGGCTTATGCTGCGGCGGGTCGAGCTTCCGCTGCCCTGCATGCCATGGCCTTTCAGGTGTTCAAGCCAGGGCCCTGAAAGAGATGCAGGAGGGGAGTTGTGGCCCAGTTCTTACAGAGGATCTGGGGCGGCTATCGACTTCAGGCGACAAAAGTTGCAGCTAGCTTGCTCGGCCACACAATGTCTAAATTTGTAGTCCGCAGCCCCCATCTTTGGTTGACCCAGGCTGACATGCTCCCTCAAAATCGGAGGCCTTTCCTCATATCCCAGATGGCCTATACGGCGTCAACGTAGATGACCTTACGTCGCCGGTCTCTATGATCAGGAATCATAGAGGCATCATAGGAATCATAGAAGCAGGCGGAGGGTCTGGAAGAATTCATGACGCCGCATAGGAAGAGACGTGGCAGATCCCCTTCTAAGTCGACGCCCCAACCGCCTGCTCAACCCCGGAGAAAACCTCCTCAGTCCTCCAATGATTGTCGACCAAGAGCAGCTACAAGGAGTCGACGGAGGAACCCCCAACATCATTAGGGTCATAGGGTCCATCAGAAGCAGCCCTAGGACAGGCCGTCCAGGGAGTCCAGCTGCTGCGCAGGCCTCGCCACCAACCCGCCCCCCCTTGGAGGGAGGGGGTGCCACCACCATCAAGCAGCGGACCCACAGGTCAGATCTCAGTTTCTCATTAAATATGAGAAACTTGAACTCCCTGGGTTATGTGCGCAGTTCTCATCTCATAGGCATATTCAAGGGCGTGGCGTCTGATGCAGTGCAGTCCGGATGGCTCTCAGCTTCCTTGTCGGAGTCAGCCTCGAGTGGGATCTCCTCGGCTGAACTGTAACACTTTTGTCTTTACAAATTTGGAGTTCTCTCTGGATATATGAAATTTAATGTTTCGAACACACTCGTCACCATTATGTAGCGATTCATCATGTCTTAATGGCTTGTGTTTTTTGTCAAAAGCCTATACAGTATGCAATGGGTACTTTTAGTGCCTGGTTGTGTGTGCAATAAGAGAGAAATAATGTGAACACAAGACTGCTTTTCATTTAACATGTTTGCACCCCAGCGCTGGAACTCATTCCTTCCACTCCTTATTGTAGATCTTCAACTGAATTAGGATTTAGTGTGTGATGTTGTCACTGTGATGGGATGATTATATTGTATATATTTCAATGTTGTATCTGCTTTATTTTTATTTGGATGTGGGGTTTGCTTTCAGTTTATAATCTACAACCATTTGGAAATTCTGTATTGACTGAAAATGCTAAACATAACTTAACTTTCCTCAAGTATAAACACCGACATATAATGTAAATGTATTTAAAACGACATTGTCTGTGGGTTAAAAACAATAATCACTCACATAATTGTCCCCTATGCAAAGAACAAAGTAAATAAAATAAAAATTATGGCCCTATAACTCATTTTTTTAATCGCAACAGAAATTGGGTTCAAAAGCCATGCCCACAAGTTGACTGCAAATCATGGAAACTAAGCTTTCCTTACACAAGTATGTTTTTGTCCTCAAGCACAAGATGGCCAAAATCCCCCTTCCATGCTCAAAACTCATTTAGGCCAATCAGAGTAATGAAAAACATTTCATAACCAGCTTTGAAGAAACTGCACACTGAATAGGTAAATTCTGCAAGTTCTCACCTTGTAGGGTTCCAGTGACCTGGCTGATGCAGGTTTGATCCTTGAGGAATGGTGAATAATGTGGAGAATAATTAAATTTTAAAACAACTATTCATAGTTAAGTTAACATCATTGGTATTATTGTTCTAAAATGATCCAAGTAAAAGTAATTTCACTCAGAATTAAAAAAAACTGATCCTGACCACCACAAACTCCAAAACCCCTTATGATCTTATATATAACACAATGAACATTATATGAAGTCGATTGGCCTCAAGAGACTTAAATTTATAACTCATTAGGTCTAAGAATAATCTTTTAAATGAGTGAGGATTATCATGAAATACTGCTAGGTCATAAGCCAAAAACAGATGAAAAGTCAAATCAAAATTCAAATGTGATCCAAATCTCGACAAAAGATCATATAAGGTGCTTGACTGGAAATGGAAAATCAATGGACCTTGGCTAAGTTAAAAAACAATCCACATTAAAAATTAAGAAGCTGACAAAATCCCAGCTTTCTGCAAATTTGACCCATGTGGAAGAGTTAAGCTGGATTGATTTGTATCATAGTTAAGCAGGTCCATATGTTAATGTCTTACAAAATTAAACCAAAACTTTTCTCTGCAATTGTAACTTAAGCTGTGTGAATGCCAGGGCAAAGCAATGAGCTGATAGTCCTTTTTCAGCTTTTGTCTTCTGTTCCCCAGGTGCTTTTTTAACTGCTCCAATTTTATTGCTTGAAAGAAAAGCGGACGGTCAAAGTTTGGATAATGAAAGGGATGGACAAGAGCACATTTGGCTTTTCCACTCAATCAGTGTCTCAATTCAGGTATATTTAATATTTTTTTGAGTAATTCTCTAACACTTAATACAAAAAATACTTGACTCAACGTACAGTTGTTAACCAAAAAGTTCCACATAAATTTCACATTGAGTGATTTTTGTCTTCACAACATTTCTTACTTGGCTCAACGAATCCCTCGGACACAGATTGACGCAACAACTGATTTATACTTACTTTTTAAAAATCCAGTCAACAAAAGCCACTGAGAATGTGAACTCACTTAAAAATCAATGCAGTCAACGATTTTTCAACTAAATATTTACCTGACTGAATTACATTTTGACAATTTCTTGAGTCAACAAACTGTATCTGTTTTTACAGATTTTATTTACAGTGCAGACATTATTCATTGAAATTAGAAATTAAAATTCATTGCATTTTTTTAATTAATATACTTCTATTATTCTATTCTAATTTGAAATAGTTTTTATTAAGGCTTTTAAACTGTATTTGTAACACCATCTGTTTTTTTTATAAATGGATTGGGTCCAATAAATCAGCTGAATATTTTTAAATCAACATTTGATAAAACTATTTGTAACTAAATACTAACACTATTTACACTAACTATAGCTGTCGATAGACTGCAGCATTTGGACAAAACAGTTTTGGCAAATAGCAAGCTGGCAAATATAATGAATCAAACCTCTAATGAATGAGACAGACCAAGAACACTACAGAACAGTTCTTTTCAAGTTTAAACCCTAATTAATTATAACAATCTACAGTTTATAACAAATAGTTGATTTGTTGATAACAAATAATAATCAGCGGAGCTTGTTAGAAAATAAATTACATGATGTGGTCAGTATATCTTAAAAATAAAACAATGAATCTTTACAGTTTCTAAAAATATTTTTGAAAGCCACATGTTCTCGAAGATTTACTAGGCCAACAACCATAAATTAATAATAAGGGATAATAGCTTCAAAACAAGTCTTTATACAGAAATATGTCTGAAAAACACAACTATTACAAAAAAATGTGTTATGTTGTTCAGGATTAATTTCCCTCTGAATTGGGGTCAGTATACTTTCTTTCATTTGAATAACTCTGGAGCAACCAAGCAAAATGCAACCTGTGCACTGCCCGCATGTGGACAGCAACAACTTATTATTATATAAAAGAAATATATACTTTTCCCAGCGATGGGTTGCGGCTGGAAGGGCATCCGCCACGTAAAACATATGCCAGAGAGTTGGCGGTTCATTCCGCTGTGGTGACCCCGAAAGGAAGAAAGCCGACATGAAGATGAATGAATGAATAAATAATGACTACAATTAAATAGAAATATATATATATAATATATATATATATATATATATATATATATATATATATATATATATAATATATATATATATATATATATATATATATATATATATATATATATATATATATATATATATATATATATATATATATATATATATATATATGTGTGTGGTGAAGCAGTGGTATTGTTGTTTAATCAACAATCACTTGACATGCAGGCTGCTTATATCCTGCGATGATGTTAAACATAAGTGGTGCCATCTGTCAGAATCATCCTCCTGCATCTTGATATAGTGACATTTGTGTGACATAGTTATGTTCCAATGAATGTTTAACTCTCCAAAGAAAACTATTTTGAATATGAATCAAAATATGCTCGCAATTGCTTCCTAATACAACACCTCAGAAATCCAGGGAAATCATCAACTTCTTTGAATCACTGTTTGACTAGTGTGAAAACTGTAACATTTGCAATAAATACGGATGTTCTTGGATTTCAAATAAAACTATATATTTTTAATGTAAGTAAATCTCTTTAACAGGAGCTAAATAGCAGAGCTGCGATTTTCTATTTCGTTTTTTGAACTTAAAAAATGTTAGTTGTTTCATTAGATTCACACTCTGGTTTACTGCCTTTCTTGTTTTATTAAAAAGTATGTATAAATGGAGAGTGTAATATTTAGAAGTTTAATTGTGAATCTTTCAGTTTGATTTTAACAATGGTTCATTGTTTTCTTTTGCCAGATAATAATCTTCTGAACTACAGTATTGCAAAAAAAAGAAGCAATCAGACAGCATTTGAAAAGGCATCATTCCTGTTTTCTGCTGGGGAAAAGTACTATCCTAATGAGAGCTTCTAGTTGCAGGAAGAAGGCCTTAATTTTGCACAGAAGGCTTCGATTGGTCAGTCTGGTTGATGAAGTGAACAGAGCATGGAGACGCTTTGTGGCTAATGGACTCCAACTCAGCCTCAAGGTCATGGCCAGGTGGCTTCCATGGCAACAGAGGAAATCTTTATCGTTTTGTAGACCGCTCGAAGCAAGGCCACTGCTTCTGGAAGATTCTTTGGGAGTCTTTGAGATGGAACAAAGTCTGATGGATGCGTTGAAATGAGCGAGCTGTCTTAGTAATTAACTTGTTCCCTGGGACTTTCAGACAGGGATAGATGAGGGGAAAAGTGTTAACTCTTTTCCGACTGAAGATCGCCCGCCGTGTGCATGGAGACTGATTAAAGACAGGAAGAGTGGCCATGGCAACTGGATTCACGTCAATTCCACTTTGTTAACTACAGGCTTTGACAGAGCTTCATATTGCATCCATGGGTCCATTTGAAACATGAAAAGATCACTTTATATGTAAAGATGATCTATAATACACTTTATAATATATATATATATATATATATATATATATATATATATATATATATATATATATATATATATATATATATATATATATATATATATATATATATATATATATATATATTACTTTTTCATTATTATTTTTTTTTACATATAAACCAAATTAAATTATTTCTTGTCATAGTATACATTTAAAACTATACGATCACAACTGTCTACTGCAGTAAGTGTAGAATATATTAGCCTGATATACAATGTTTGTTTGTTCTTTGTTTTGTTCAATGTGATTGTCTATAAAAAAAAACATAATGAAAATCATTTAGCTT
The DNA here is from genome assembly GCA_900490495.1 of Danionella dracula. Classification (NCBI taxonomy): domain Eukaryota; kingdom Metazoa; phylum Chordata; class Actinopteri; order Cypriniformes; family Danionidae; genus Danionella; species Danionella dracula. The sequence goes on along the minus strand of UELW01000378.1, from coordinate 2,553,371 downwards.
CAAGACAATAATTAAAATCAAAACCACAATCCTGCTGCAGCTGGAAGAAGAGGGATTTCCATAATTGGCCAATTTACAAAGACACTGTGACATTTACTTTTGAGATAAAAAGGACACATTTTCTTGAATTCTCATGTGCAGGCATGAATATTAAATATTTTGTATATTTAGTGAAAAGCAAAACTAAATCATCGTGCACTATTTAGTTAGTTTCTCAAGTTGATTTGAAGAAAACAAAAGAATATCATAAGATTTAGTAGAAGCATTTTTATCATAGTCTCATAATAATGCAAACAAAGTCCTATTAATGGATAAAAATCCACTCAGCAACATCACAGTGCTTTTAGTGAATTTAGGTACAATGTATATGACTAATATATGAGACATAGCTCAAGTATTTACCACAACCAACGGGATTCATCACATGACCTTATGACAAGTTCAGTTACATTACTTCTATACCACAAAATGTGTGTTTTAATTTGCAGTATAGTATGCATATATCTGGGTTTGAATGCAGCTTTAGTCTGAATCCATAATTTTAATTCAAAACACTCAGTCCACTGTCCTCCTATTAATCAGAGATTTGTTTATTCTCCTGCACTCCTCCACCCACCTTCCCTCCTTCTGCCACCAGCTCTTTCTGATCTCACTCACTGAGCACAGAAAGCCAGGCATTAATGCAGCCACACAAACACACACCCTGATACACCACATCAAAGATTTGCTCAGAAAATCTACAGCACTTCCCAAGAGAATAACCCGATCGCCTCGGAAGTAAGCACTGACAGAAAATGATCATAAATATTCATAAAGGCTTTTAAAAGTGGCTAATCACTATTGCTGTTCTGCATAATGGTGCTTATTTATTCAAAGCTTGGGATGTGTGGGGCGAAACAACACAGTCTGAGAAAGTGAATCTGTTTTCAGTGACTAAAGTGCTCATTCTGAATACATAACTGTCTAAAATGATTAGAAATTCATTTAATATTATTTATTTTTCAGCTATCCAATTTTTGTTACTGCATATGAACTGCGATGATTATGTGTGTCTAGTTGTGCTTATTTTGACACAAAATGGGAGAGGCCAGAAGCTCTATTTTTATGTTCTTGTCTTGACTAGTCAGTGTTGAAGATTGATCACTATTCATTTGTGGTTAAGTTGAAACTATAGCCTCAGCTGACCACATTTCACCATACTATTTTCTGTCACAATACAGTTGTGTATTTCTGTGTATTTTTGATTACTTCTATAAAACTCCCTCATTATCTTAAGTTCTTAATGTTTGATTGTCTGCACATAGCCCTGAAATGTTGCAGCCACTTTATAATTACAAACAATACATTTGAGTTTGCAAGTGAGGCCGAAGTTATGAGAAATGGTGTGAAAATGGGTCGGACAATAAAACTGAAATGTGAGTATTCTGTAGTACAACCTTTTTTTTTAGGAACCTTTTTTTATCCTTGTCTTCAGAACCGTTCTTAGATCACAACAGAAAAACTTTCCTGATACGCTCATCAAAAACAGCCCAAAGGTACTCAAGAATCTTCAGATCAGTAGACTGCACAGGGCTTGGGTGAGGTTCATCTTCACTTTCATGTCCATCAAGCCAGTCACCAGCTTGAATAACTCTGATTTCTCCCAGTACTTGGGAAATTTATTATAAAGGTTTCAAAAATAAAACCATAAATAATGTTATGTTCCTGCTTAATTTTACTAGTAATGTTATTTATACAGTATGCAGTTTATGTATTTAAGTTCAATTTAAAACTTGATTTTGCATTTTATTTGTATGTTACTTACATGTTAGTCTCTTGGTATGAGAGCATCTGCCAAATACAAATATCAGTGTTTATGTGTGTCTCTCTGTGTGTGTGCGTGTGCGTGTGTGTGTGTGCGTGTGTGTTGTGAGTTATTTCACAGTCACACAGAAACATTATGGGTGATAATTTATGAGGAAACAGCAGCACCTCATTAGATCTCACTCACACTCTGTCAGAGTGACATCAACATCTGAGTATGTCTGTTGAAAAACACACTAAATACACCCTCTAATGCACTGATAAATTTATATTATTATACATACAACTACCATGGAATTTGGTAGACCAGCTCAAACCACTTTAATGAGGAAGCTACCTGCTACCGTGACCCTACACACAGCTTGAGATGCTTGTGGTGGATTTCCATTAGGGAATTAAGCTAACCTTGTAATATTGTGCATTAGAAGTATTCAGTATCCTGCAGGAACCATTGTTTAAAAAACAGAAAATGTCAAAAATCAAAAACATTTTATTTATGTGACATGTTATTCAGTGCAGACTGCACCACATTAGCGTCCAAATGTAAATGTCAAAACCAGTTTATCCACATTTTTGTTAATTTTTCTAATTTACAACCAATAATGAATAACCACTCAAGCTTATGATTTGCTTGTTAATTCACTCTCAAAGGAAACTGAAGTAACGGGAGAAACCCCTCACTGACAGGCAACAGTGCTTGCACATACAGTTTATATTTTTTTACTACATTCACCACACTGATTAATCATAAGAAAAATACACTTCAGTGACTTCTAATTTAAAAAAGACTACAGTCACACTCTGACATTGCAATGGCACATTTTGAACCTTTAATGGTGTGTTCACCTTAGTTAAATCGCGCATTCAGCCATAAACACCTTCCTCATCCACAGCTTCACATCGACATCAGTCAATGCCTAAATCAATTCAGAGTCAATCAATCAATCAATGACTAAAATAAGCACACTGCTCTTAAACCTGGGTGTTTACTAAGACCAAGACTGAAAGAGGCAAAGCTGGAGTCACTTTACAGCACAAAGACCTTTGAGGACAAAGCTGCCATAAGGAAACAGATGTGGGACAAGGTTATGATTATTTATAGGATGTCTAAAAATATTGAACCATATGTTTATGGCACCGTTTGTAAATCCACAGATATCAGAGAAGAAAATTATGCTATCATAGATGAAAATACTGGAAATATCTATTAAGGAAATATACAATAATGAACTGTCTTTCAATTCAGAATTTTTAACTGTTGTGGATTCTTTATTCATTTTTCTATGCTTGCCTTTTCCTAACTATGGACATAGGAGTTTGCTAGGAGTCTTCAATTGTTCTTGTTTCGCTCTTTTATGATACATGATATTTTGAAGATTTAAATGTTTGATTGGGTCATTGTTTAAAATACAGTCAAAGCATTAATATCTTTACATTATAAAAGTTGTATTAGGGTATCAAGAATACTGCAAATAGGCTTATATGATTTCATGCCGAAGAAAACAATTGAACTCTTTGTAAATAGAGTTTTAGGCTGCCTAAAATATATACTGTAAAATCTTGAGAGTTACATTTGGTTTCCCATATAGTGTTACATTTAAAAGCCTTTGTGTGCAAGTTTTGATGAAGAATGAGCTGTATAGATGGAGAGATGTTAAAATGAATTTTTATGTTAAAATGAAATTGTGTGGGTTTTTTGTGAATTTTTCCAACTCTGGATAGAGTCCATTTTTACTTAAAAATTTGACTATGTACAAAGATATAAAACACACTGTATTGTTCACATGGTTTCTGACAAGATTATGTTTCAATCTATTTGCAAAAATACAAAAAGATACAAAACACAAATACACAGTTTCTCTTGTGTAATAACAGTATTGTCATCATAAATACAGAATGGTAAAATCCCTACCATTTCTCTTTGAAATATTGTGTTCTTAGATTTGGTCAAATGCTTGGTATGAAATGTTAAATAATACCTTTTTAGCAAATTATCATGAGTCATGAGTGTTAAAGAAAAATAGAGTTAAAACTGCTTGGGAAGAGATCTCACAAATAATCTCATATACAGAAACATCCCTCCATTAAAAAATCCTACTGCAGCACTACTCTTCTGAGTAGACTGAATATTTCCTAAAGTGCTAAGCTCCCCAGGAAGTTGTACTGTAAGAAATGGTGTTAATCCACTGACCAAACCTCTGAGCTCCGTAAGCCTCTCTGTCTGGCTCCTCCTGCCATTCGTACCCTGCCACGTCTCTTCCATTCAAATAAAGCATGCTCCAGCATACATCTTTAATGAGGCACAGATTAGAAAACTGGATTTAGAGTCTGTGAAAGAGGATTAATATTTAAGCAAGGAGCCAATTTCCCCTCAATGAAGTTGAAAATTTGGGTAGGTTCCAAAAAAACAGCTGGTGGTAAAAAAAAACGATTAGTAGGACCATTGTTATCCATATTATATTACATCAATCTGTTCAATTTCTTATGGAACTAATACCAAACTCTTAACATGAAAAAGTTCACTAGAAAGCTGCTAAACTAAACTAGTATCATGTTATTCAGGATGTGTGTGTACAGTCATTAAAATGTATTTCTAATCCTGCTGGTATAGTGCTCCCTGTTCAGTGACATATAAATAGCTATCTATGAATTAGACTTACAACTTAGTAATAATAGATTATTATAATATAAAGAATAAAATAACTTCATCTACCACCTCTTCCTGTTCTGCATCAAAGTCACTCCCTTATCACTTCCGTGACTGCCAACACATACTACTCTGTTGTGTCTACACTTCCTGAGCTCCTTCTTGTTGAGATTTCTTGTTCTAATTTGACTAGTTCTCAAACTAACTAGGCAACCTGTATAACTAGTTTGAAGCATTCTTGAGATCATTCTATGTCATCCTCACTTCCGGTGGGAGTCCTCTATTAACCGTTTAAGTAGCGCAGCATGTTCAACGAAGTCACCTATTGGTTCTCCTGATCCTTAAGGTGGATTACAGTGTACCCCAGGATCCTAACTGTGTTCGGGCCAGCTAACCCATCTAATCTATCACCCCCTCCACTTATCGTTTAGACACCAACCTGAAGATGCCCGGTGGGCAGGTGTTTACCTGGACTGATCTGCTCCTCTATCACACTCATCTTCTACCAGTCATCTACTTATCCTTTTTACATGTTGTGTTGGATGTAATCTTACTCTGGTGGGGAATAAACTCTTTTGACCACCCATTGTTGTCCAACCTTGTATTGTAACACTAGAATCGTAACTGCACATTACAACACAGTACAGAAATATGAATTATGTGTAACTAAATTACTATATAGATCAAATAAACCCCCTAAAACAATATTTGTAAGGTTGTTTATTGTCATTTAGAATTTTGTTTACTTCTTGAGCGAATGTATTTTGAGTTAAACTGTGTTTCACAAGAAAGTGAAAAACTGTAAACTGGTAACATAAAATCCATTTTAAAATCTGTTTAGAGATTGGTCTAAGGCCAGAGTGGTTAGAGATAAAGGCAGTGGGGCTTACACATTCCTTCTTACAACCTGTCAAGCAGGAAAAATTCAATAGGCCAAATGAATAATTGAATGTGTCCCGTCAAATGCTGTGTTCAGATCTGTCAATATCACGTTAAGTCAATAGTCTGAGCAGTTGCTGTGTCAACTGTATTTAAACTCTGAGGAAACAAAGTGTTTGTCCAGTATAAAGTCTTTAAGTAAGACTCAAGGCAGGTTGTTTATAGAGCCGCAGAGAACAACAATGATGACAGAATGAGGTCACAGACATAAATCAGCCTTCAATGATGAACTAGCTGTTTTTTATCTGCTAAAACTGTTTCTAACAAAATATCTAAATTGCTTAGCGGTGGGTTGAAAGGAAAATTGCATTAAATTTTAATGTCATAATGGTAAAATAACATTTAATCAAACAACTGAACACAGTATTTAAAAGCTGCAGAGACAGCTTAAAAAGCATGAAACATTGATCATCCTTAAAGGACCACACAGTAGCTAAACATGAAAACGCTTAATGCTTGCAGGTTTACCTACATGTGTTTAGATCAAATTAACTTATGTACTGACACTGTAGCCTGAAGTTGGTAGCCCATGTTCTTCCGAAGTTGTTGAATTATTCTAAAGCAGATAACTGTCCGAATGAACATTTAGTATTATTCTCTCCATCTCATGGTTTGAGAAGGTATCTAACTCCATTTGTCAACCAATTTTGACTTTGTTGTCTTCATCTCATCAATAGATATTTACAACATAATGTTGTTAAACTGTTGAGAAAATGGTCAAATTTTTCATAATTAAATTTGCTCTTAAATTAATAGTTACATTTATATCTGATATATGTCCATAAAAATTGGATTTCAGTCTGAATTCAATTATAAAATGTTTACAACTGTTGACTAACTGAACAGATCTGACCTTTATCACATATACCATTTGAAATTTTCTAACACTTATTTTAATAATATCATTTGAATAAGGTCTAACTGGTCATTTAAACAAGGGCTTCAGATGTGCCACCGATGTGGTATTTGCTTACACTTTAAAGTAAACTGTACGGATATAATTAATTGTCATCACTTTTATATTTAAAATAACTGTAGTTTATGACTGACAATATGTTGATGATGTTCTATGTTGGGGAACTTGTTTTCTGTACAGTAGAGGCTATAAAATACAAGGCCATTAAAAACGATCTATTCTTAAATCTTGTGTTATTTTGCAAACTGAAGTATCTGCTTTGCTTATAAATTTACAGGAAGCTGAGATTTCCCCTTTTTGCTTTGGTTATTTTGGCTACAAACCAAATCTGTTCAAACACACACCCTGTTTAAGCTACTTATTTTTTCATATATAAAGAACATCTATCATCAGTCCATACGGGTCCTTGGATGACAAGAATGCTGTGTTGGCATTTTCTGTTTAATGCAGAATCATTCATCTACTCTATAAGGTTTGAATTCCAACACAAACTTTACTTTATTAGCTATTGTTGATTGTATTGTTATGTGTTGTCTGTCTGAAATTGAACACAATTCACACTATCCAAGGATCTTGGTTTGCTTTTTAGCTAAAGTGTATCAAGTTCTATTGTTAATAACAAGGTTTCCCTCATGCAAATTGCAGTTTGCATATTTCCTTTTGCTTGACTTATTTTGTTGACAATCATATTTATACAGACCAACAATTAAGATAATTCTTCCCCATAGTGAACGTTTTTGCTGCAAGCAAGTGTAGAACATAATTTAGCTTGTTGAGTTTCTTCACACTTCTAGAAGCAGACACAAGCATTGGTCAAACATTGGACATGTACTGGCCATTCCTGCAAATGCCAAACTCCTCATTAAGATTTCTGTCATTTTTGCTCCCTAGTACTGGTAGTAGACCTGCTGTCATTGCATCAGCGTTGTCAGCTGCAGATAATAGGTAATTGCATTCAATTTTTCGGTTTCAGGCGACCTGTGGTGACCTCCCTACCAATGCATTTTGACATGGTGTAATTTTGAACTGTGCTATTCTATTTTAGCTGTTGCAGATCCTCTGTTTGAAAATGGAATACATACAGTGGCTTTCCTGATAAAACTTTCCATTTATATTGTAATATATTTTTACATTTTGATTGAAAAATGAAACATTTAAAGATAGATGAAGTGGTCTACATATGGGGTTTTCCCATGGTTATGCTATTAATTTATTCTCAAATTAATGATTTCGTCACCAATTCCTTAAACCAAAGTTCAGTAAACCCATTTAGCTCTTTCTGGGGTTAAAATATTTCTATAACGCTACATTGTAGGACCAGAAGTTGGACAACCATGTGTGAAAAAGTAAAAAAGTCTAGTAAACCTAAAAAAAATCTACAAAAACTCTAGTAAACAAGACAGAAAAGCATTTTTTAAGACAATATGATTTTTCCAGTTTGAAAACAATGTGAAAACTTCCCTTTTTGAGCAGTATGATGGCAGCTGATAGTGCTGCAAGAAAGATCCTTGAGCCGTGCTTCACTAGAGGTGAAAGGGGTTTGGAATGGAAGCTCTTCTTCTACTTGATTGGGTTTTTATCAAAGTAGGCTAGGAACTGATGAACAAACATTTGGTCCTTTGTTGGACAACTTACAAAAGGGTTGGATGCAAACTTTATTTTACTTAATTTTTTGACAAAGTTTGACATCATACCCAGCTGGGAATGATTTTGCAAACTTTATTTTACTTAATTTTTTGACAAAGTTTGACATCATACCCAGCTGGGAATGATTTTGCAAACAAGCAGCTGAAGTCACAAAATCCTTCCGAGGCTTTAGACTGAGAGTGAGAAAACAAAAGAGTTGCATAGGCCATTGGGTTTGCTCCACATCAGATAAGCTTTGTTCAACTTGAAACCAGGGAAAATCCGCCTCTATAAACCATTGTCCACATATTGGCTGGAATCCATTTGTTTCAAAACAATTCATGACCTCACAGGGAGGAATTTAGCAGAGATGTGTTTCCACATAACCTGTTCAAACTATCCACCATCAGCTGTTCATTAGCATCTGGTAAATTCTTACTTCACTACATCATCGATCAAACTATAATACTAATCTTTCTTTAAACACAGAATTGACCTTCCATTATCCAATGCTTTTCAGTCAAAAGCAGGCCTTCAATCATTTTCTTTTAATCCTTGGTTTAGTACAGATTTCATTTAGCAAACGTTTCAAGGGGTGCCACAATATCAGGCTCATATACTCAGATGTATTTTGGTGAAAGAAGCAAATCAATGAAGATTGATCTTCTTCAAGTATTCATCAAAGTAATGTCTAACAAATGCACAAATTGACAAAGCAAGCACTCGTTCTCTTTTAGGAATGCCAACTAGCCTGATAAGGATGTCTGTGATTTAATAAGTGTTTGATCCGATTGGGTGTTCATCCCAAAAGAGGACCTCTCTGTAATGGACTTGCAGAGTCAAACCTACTTTATTAAAATCAATCTAACAAATTTCAACACATTCTTCAACTACATCATTTATGCATTACTTTTCCCTATCATACTCAAAGAATTGCGGGATTAGATATCTTGCCTGTGCCATCAAAACCTGTTCTCAATATCATCTCACAAAAATGGATCAGAATGATAGGAACCATTACTAATAAGAATGTCGGGCTTGTGCTTGTTAAGGTATAAAAGACATGTGGAAAGTGAAAACTGGCTCCTAAAGCAAACTACTGAGAAAATGTCAGCAGGGACGATCTAGAGGAATATGTTATGATTCAAATGGCACTTGTAATGATGAAACCTCTCTGAGTGTAACTATTCAAATTATTCAGAAGATGATCATAGGTCCTTTTGATGTGATATCGCACAAGCAAGAAAGATAACTATCTTCTGAATGCTTGGTTGCAACTTTACTGTTGAGTTAATCTTGATTATAAGCCAGTTACAGTGGACTTTGAGATTTCCAGCCACCAAACAAGTAACCTTAAATAGACATTCATGTCACGTCTATATTACATTGTTTGGTTCGGAACTAGTAAAATTTACATCCTGTTCATGTTGACTACTCAGGGGGATAGTCTCTGCATGGTGGTGTGGTATGTATAACCCCATTGTGTTTGATAAATTGCAATTAAGTGTTTAATTCAAGTGTATTGTTTTCATCTCCCTCAGCACATAAAGGCCACTTTATAGTCTCAGATCATCAGAAATGAAGATTCAGGTCAGGCTTGAGCAAATTTTGTATCATTTTAGTACGGCTCAGTAAACAAATAAACGAGTGAAAGACACAAAGGACAAAGAAAGAGAAACTTGTATTTTCTAGTATTTTCTAAGATTTTGGTTTTTCCATCCACCAACGTTGAGCTAAATTTGAGGTACAGACCTGCATTCACATGGGAGTACCCAAAACACCATACGGAGCATCTGATGGACTTTTTGAATGAACCGGATGTGGGAGAATAGAAAGATTTACAGGACTCATGCTTATTGTGCAATAAGAACAACTAACATAAAATTTTAAGCAATGTAGTTAATCTAGCAAATTATCAGAGAGCTTACTTTGCTTAGCTGATAATAAACATTAACCTCTTTTGTTTTGCATCCTATAAAATCTAATAATGTATGCTAAAAGTTTGGATAGATTAAAGAAAAAAGTATAACACACTTTCTAAAGCTATAGTAGGCCAAACAATCTTCTGAGAAATTAGCACATGTTTAAATTAAAAGAGTATGAACTGTTCTGATTTTGTGTTCTGAAGTTAAGTTGTAATTTTCACATAATTGCAATATTTTTATGCTGAAACTGGTTTTTTTATATTTATATACACACACAATATTTATTCAGACAATTCCTGTGAAAGAAGTCAGTTTTACTATTTCCATCAGTAACAATATCAGACAATTTTGTATTATCATACAATGACTAGTATGGCAGTAAATAATGAAATACCTCATCATATGATTATAGTAAGGAATGTAGCTTGATTTGACCTCAAATTGTATTAATTTAAAGAAATAAATATGCATCAAATCCAGTCTTTTATAAAAAAAAAAAAACACACAGGACTGAGTTAAGAAGTACAACTCAAAGATATCAGTTCATGAAAAAGTGATGCATTGACTGATAAAGCCTATATGGTTTCTTATTTAATATCACAATGTCATAGGTGATAAGATGTAAAAGCGAAAGGGATGAGTCTTTGATATTAACTTCAGTCCGTCTCTATGGTTACAAGCTCTTTCTATGCCTATTACAATAAATGACATTGATAAAAAACATGGACTTGAGGTATTCGTCATGCACAGTATTTAAATGCATGAAAATAACCTGTTAGTAAAACTCAGACTCTGTCAATGTAACCCCAGTGAACTGCCGATATAAATACCTGCAAGTATTCTCTGTTTTATACTCTGTCCAATCTCTTTTTTCCTCTTACTCTCTTTTATGCAGAAGAGCCAGCATTGTGGAAAAGTGCCACTTAATAGTGAAGTGGTTATGTAAAACGGCAGTGGCAGAATGATTCCAGCTCATGGGTCGACCATCAAATCCAGTCACAGAGAGAAACGTCAGACTTATACACTATTGCACCAACGACACTGATTGCAATTGTAGGTCAGCACAACCTGATCCTGGATCAAAAAGAGTTTAGTCAAATCCATTTTATTTAAGGTACCTCATTACTGAAACACAAATCATTACACCAAAATCCCAGCATGCACTGTTATACATTTGAATTACAGAGATATTGAATGCCCCCGTCTTCTAGTGTGTTCTAGGCACCTCATGATTAAACCTGTTACATCTTGTGGGCCAGGCTGCTCAGTGAATTTAATGAAGGGACTAGACTGCATAAAAATGGGTACAAGAGAAGATATGTCAGTCCAAAGGATTTCTTTACTCAAAACACCAATAAACTATATGAATTTAAGGGAAAAGGTTCAAACATTTATAGTTATTAATTAGCTATTATATTGCACCTTTCACAATAGCGCTTTCTCCTTATGGTGTAGCCTTTACTAAATCTAGAACATTGTGCAAGATATTTTGATGCTCTTGACATTATTTAACATTAATCTGCATTTTAAGACAGTGTGTAAAAGGGCAGTGGAGCACTTAGAAACTATAAAAAATGTATCTTGAACACAATAAAAACAAAATGCCTTAATGCTAAATATTTGCCTGAATGCAGGGATCACAATCATGATTAACTTGTGAGTTTGAAAAAAATAATAATTAAGTTGAGTTTTTGAATTGTGTGTGTGTTTTTTTATTTTTTAAGGTTCCTAAAGAAAAAACTCAAAATCCTCACAGGCACATGCGTTCACAAACAATAATTTATCAACCATGTACAGACAGAAATTGAACTGCAGTATGAGGGATAGTGTTGGGTGTAGTCGGACTGTATGCTGTGCAAGGGGAAAAAGAACTGCACAAGTAAAAGCTTCTCTTCACCCTGCATGGTATAAACTGAAGGAATGAAGCAATCTCCTCTGCTGTTTCTTCCTAAAGGTTTAAATCAATGTGTTAAGGGTGCTATCTCTTTCAGAGGTTCTTTTTTGTGTGTGTTTTTGTAAGGGAGTGGGGCCGATAGTCTTAAAAAGGTTTATGTAGTATATGTTTGACTATTATGTACATATTATATATTATTTTTATTTTTATGTGACTGTTTTAATGTCAACATTGATTCCTGTCCAATTCACAAACGCTGTTTAGTTCATCCAACTAGGATGAAGACATTTAACTACTAGTATGATTGTTTTCGACCCATTTAGTAACTGATCTTTTCAACAAAACTCTGAAATACAAGTTTCTTATTGGTGGGCAGGTGTTGAAAAATGTTGAATAGCCCCACACATAGTCCGGGTTGGTTTGTTCATTCAATATATCCTTGCGCATCATTAATACCCATAGCAACAAACATTTGCCGACTCGTGCGATGGACCACAACTAACAGATTTGCCCAACTTGGATTTGGCGATCGTTTTAATTAAGTTGTAACAGATAATTTTATATCTGTAGTGATAACCGTGATAACATTAATCATCATTTATGCAGCTCTACAGAATTGGATCTGATGGACATTTGATTAAAGTCAGTTTGAAAATAGATGACAGAGACAAAAGCTAGCTACATATTTGAGTAAAAGGAAAACATGGAGTGACATAATTTCACTTTTCTTTTTATGCACATTATAGCTCATTAACAGCAAACAAAAACCTTAAAATCGGCCTTCGACTGTTTTTATTGATGTGAATACACTAGATTGTTGTGAAGTTCTACATTGTTGGCGATTGTTTTGAATATTAGGTGGTAGTCACTGCAGAGTGCTCCCTTCCTCAATGGGAACTCCTCCAGTGTGCTTTAAAGTTAAACTGACATGGGTGTTAGTGGAATATTGAATTTGTTGGGGTTATTGTAAGTTATACAGGACAATTATTCCAGTACATAATTTACAAAAAAATAACACAAATAAATATACAAGTAAATCTGAAATGAGGAAATTCCTTGTAACAAGTATAAACAGAGCCTACTATGGGAAGGAAGGGCCAGATTGAAGTAAAATAATGTTGCTGTTTAAAGAATAAAGCTATGTGTGTTAAAGTACGTTTCATAGTTTCTCAGCTGATTTAGAAATCATTTATAAAGAAATGTGAACAATCAACCATTTATGAAGCATGTGAGCTCTTTTTAGACAGCTATGTATGCTAAAGAATAGTAATGTCTCTCTAATAAAAAAAATATTATGCATCGATCAGAACAGATATTGTCTAAATTGTCCTAAGTTGTCCAATTCTTTTTTTTACATAACATATTTTATCACCAGCCGTCTAATCAGTTGAGAAGTGCAATCTGGGATATAGGAACACCATTGTTGTCCTTGACTGTCATGAGCAAGAGGAAGAGAAACTGACAAAATTTACCACCATCTTTACCCTTTGAGTTATGTACTGCACAACACTTCTTGATAATAACTATAATATGCATACGTTGGTAAATACTAATGGCATTAACAGTGTAATCTACATCAAACATTCAAACTTTAAGAAACACTACCTTTTCTGTGTAATCAAAGCAATGTGGACTAACTGACAAGAATGACCTTCAATTATATTGCTTTACTAATTTATTGCACCTCAGATATTCAATATGTGTTTTGCAAAAGACCATGGCATAAAAGAGATATACAATGGTTAGTAGTGCATTATTCAGTTATAAATTATTTGCCTCCTGAAAAATGCACTCTTAATCTCTGCATATCCTTTACACATTTTATTTGAACTTTCCCTTCCAAAATGTTAAATGGCCTGAGAAGTTGACAGGTGGTGACCTATTATCACTATTTCTGTAAAAAATTACTCTATTAGCTGTCTCCGTCTCAGTAGTGGGAGCTTAGAAAATGCAAACGAGAAGCTGCAGATGTTTTACAGAAGATCTTTCCGTCTGCCAATAACTCCACCTACTGCTTTTTCAGAGCTCAGCAGAAACTACCAAAACACACACAGACAAAAACAAACTCAGACCATATCAATCCCTTGCTGGAGAAATATATTTGCCTTTTTCTTAAGGTCAGTGAATTCAGCAGTCTTTTACTCTTCATCTTTCAAATGTAATCTGATTCTCAGCAGGCCTTGAGGCAGAGGATCTCAACCTGCTTCTGACTCACAGCTCTCATGCTCTTCATACTATGTCTTGCCTCTTTCCCTTTGTCATCAGAGACATTTAAAATAATAATCACATATCTATTAAATAAGATGGTTCATGGTGCTATTTCACTTTTAAATAAAAAAAGAGACAAAATGTGGTTCAGTAAAATACTTTAGGCATACATAGCCACAATACACCATAAATACTACTTAACACTAGAGGCCAGATCTATGGTCGCCACAGCGGAATGAACCACCAACTCTCTGGCATATGTTTTATGCAGCGGATTCCCTTCCAGCCACAACCCATCGCTGGGAAACATTCACACACACTTTAACACTATGGACAATCGTTCTTACTCAATTCACTTATACCACATGTCTTTGGACTTGTGGGGAAACCGGAGCACCCAGAGTAAACCCGCGCGATCACGGGGAGAACATGCAAACTCCACACAGAAATGCCAACCGACCCAGCCGAGGCTCGAACCAGCAACCTTCTTGCTGTGAGACGACCGTGCTACCCACTGTGCCACCGTGACGCCACAGCGGAATGAACCACCAACTCTCTGGCATATGTTTTATGCAGCGGATTCCCTTCCAGCCACAACCCATCGCTGGGAAACATTCACACACACTTTAACACTATGGACAATCGTTCTTACTCAATTCACTTATACCACATGTCTTTGGACTTGTGGGGGAACCGGAGCACCCAGAGTAAACCCGCGCGATCACGGGGAGAACATGCAAACTCCACACAGAAATGCCAACCGACCCAGCCGAGGCTCGAACCAGCAACCTTCTTGCTGTGAGACGACCGTGCTACCCACTGTGCCACCGTGACGCTCACTGGAAACTGACAATCACTCATTTTCCTGTTATAATCAGCTTAAAAGTAAAAGTATGATCTAAAGACAGAAGATTGCATGTGGATGTTTTAACTGGATACTGCACCTAAAAAATGTGAATGCTTAAATGCTACACACATAATAGCTTTTCTCTTCGACAGTGTACGCTTTATATGTCAACCCTCATGTGACACAGAATTTCATGCCTTCAAACAGCATTTAAAACACCATCAAATGTCCCCATCTGCTAAGACAGTTTCATAGGAACTGACATGACACACCTTCTGATCAGAAATTAAATTAAATTTGAAGACTTAAATTCACATTATCTGCTCTTCGTCAACATAGACAAAAAGCATGTGCTCAAAGCATCACAGATTTGTGTCACAGCATTACGCATGTGCAGCACTATATATATATATATATATATAAATATATAAATATATATATATATATATATATATATATACACTCACCTAAAGGATTATTAGGAACACCATACTAGTACCCCCTTTCACCTTCAGAACTGCCTTTATTCTACGTTGCACTAATTCAACAAGGTACTGAAAACATTCTTTAGAAATGTTGGCCCATATTGATAGGATAGCATCTTGCAATTGATGGAGATTTGTGGGATGCACATTCAGGGTACGAAGCTCCCATTCCACCACATCCCAAAGATGCTATATGATGACACAATCACAGCCTGCACGTGCTTGTCGGAAGCAATGGTTTCAGCAAGACGTGATTACATGATGGAACAGGACTTGTTACATGCTGCAAAGCCTCTTTGACCAAAAGCGAGCCTTGGCTGCATATAGTTCAGATCACGATTTTCCCGCGACATTCACTGGACACCTCTAAATAGAGAACATTCTCTCTTATTGCCCCCTTTGAGCAGCTAACTAATGTGATCAGCTCTGTACAGGACGTTGTTCCTTTAATCGCAGCACTAAAGCGTGTCTTAACCAAAGAGGTTGAGACAGACCACACAGTGAAAGCAATGAAATGTACACTCTTAGAGTCTGTCATCACATGTTTCACTGAGATCTATTCAGATCCTCTGCAATTCATCACGACTTCTTAAACCATTATAAAGATCATTACTTGTATGCGGAAATAAAGCAGCGTGCACGAGAAATGACTCAGAATGAAGTGAATGCGGAGAACCTTCAGAGAGACGGAGAGTAAGAAGGCCTGCACATTATTATTGAATGTAAGCATTAGTGCGGTAAAGTTAAACATTTAAGTTTGAATTTTATTTTATTTTTTACAAATTTACAAATATTTTTGTAATTTGTAATTGATTTATTCTTTGAAACTTTATTATGAATTTATGCAATTGCAATACCTTGATTTTAGTAAGGTTAGTACACAGTCGTAGCCATAAATGCAATGGTACCAATAATTGGCAAAATTTCTTTCAGTTTTTCGGTTTTCGGCAATGGTTTCACTCTTTCCCCCAAGAATGTTCATTTTAATTTTGGTGCATCGCTAATATATTCATGCTTTCAAAATGCATTAAATGAAGTATGAATAAGACGCTTGAAATTGGATTTATTTGGTCTAACTGTGTCTAAAACTGAGGAACAGCAGTATGTGGAGACATGTGTGGATCATTGCTTCGAAGTGGCGAGAGAATGGAAAAGGCGAGGACAAGTTAAAGCACATTTACGGTGCTCATATTATGTTTGCTGCCACGAGGTTAACGTTACTTCCGTGAAAACCTGTCCTGTACGGGGTGCGTGCGTGTGCATCCGCATGTGTGTGTCCACTGTCAAGGTTTGCTGCATAAAATAAAAATTAGTTCAGAGTAGTGTAAAACAATATTAAAAAGTTGAAGAAGAAATAAATATGTTGTTGAACAACGTAATGTAAATAAAATATTCTCCTGTTTATTGGTAGAGAGTCCTGGAAAACAAGAGTCTAAAGAAACCACAAACAAACAGCCACCAAAGAAGAGAAGCAAAAAGTTAATTTGGAGGATATTGATTGTTTATTTCAGGTATGTTGTTTACATGACAAAACCTGTAAAAAACAATAAACAATCATATTTTTAATTTAATTTAGTTTTTGTTTTGTTTTTCTTGTAAACCAACAAGTCATGTTTTAGTTATATGCACTCACATGCATAATCAATATAAAAGGGAATAGTTTGCATTTATAGAAAATGTATGCATGTTATTGAACCTATACTTATTTACTAAAAACATTACTGTAATTTCTTGACTATAGCATGCCCTTTATTAAAAGCCACATTGTATATATTTACAAGGGAAGAACAGAATGATTCATTTATGTAAGACGCTGCTGTCTGAAAGGTGTCAATAAAATGTATTTATTGTGTCAACACAGAAGTACAGCAAAACATGAATGCATTAGCTTAACTTAGACTGTATACATCAACCTGACACACACAAGTGCCCCAAATGTGTCCAACTCTGCAACCTTCACTTAAACGTTAAGTACAACTTAATGGAAAAAAAACAAGCCTTCATCACAGTACAGGTACAACACAAGCAACACAAATATAGATATCTAAACACATTTTAACCATACTTTCTTGGAATCGCTGGTAGAAAACAATATAACTGTTAAAAGTAAGCCTTTTATTTTCCTTCTTGACTTTAACCACACCACATACGTAGGTATGCTGTATGCAGCAACCTGTATGTGGTGTTTTGTGGCACCTGAGCAAGCCCTGATTGGTTGATGAGAGTGTGCCTTCATTGACAACCAGATAAAAAAGGTTATATTTTCCTCCTTAGTTTTTCCTTATTATTATGATTGTGGACTCAAACTTGCATCTTCTTCTTGGCACTGTCTCTTATCCTCTGGATTTTCTTGAGAGAATGCCCCAAGATTGCTGTTTAATGTGTAATTTGCAGCTTTATTTTAAAAGCTGCAGAGTTCAAAGTGTGAAGGAGCATAATGAACACAAGAAAAGGGGGAGACTAATTTAGTCATCACATAAGTTCTTCCACATGCTCTAATTTCTTTCGCAGTGACATCAGGTGTATTTGGAAAAATCCACTGCCTCGTGGGCCGATGAAAGCCGCCTTTTTGTCCCTTCACACATCCTCCTTCCCCTCCCCCTAATTTCCTCTTACTTCACACGCAGAGCTGTGAATAGGCCTTTATCTCTGCGTTCACTGAACTCTTATCGGGCGAAAAGAGGAAATCATGATTCCGATCCCTCCAGTTCCATTCTCTTCTCCTTTTTGTTGAATCTATCTGTCTCCTCGCTGCCTCCTCTGTAATATATCCCCCAACTCATGTGCTTTATGACTTTATTCCAGCATGTGCCGCCTGAGGGATCTGTTTTGATGTTAATACTTTCATGAGTGGGATTCTGAAATGATTTTCTGCTCTTTGGTCACTCTGGTGGTACATCTGAAAATATTAGTGCCTGCTCTCTAAAAACGGCTGGGTTGTTTTAACACAAAACTGGGTCAAAGATGAAATGCCCCAGCCATTGTTCGAACTCCGAGCCAATGTGGACTCTTTTTTTTTTCTTTTTCTTTTTTTGCAGATCATTTTTCTGGCTTTTTAATGCAACCGGTATTATGTTTAACAAGGTTTAAAAAAAAAAGTCTTAACATTTAAGTAATTTGACTATATGTAGGCCTATATTTTAAAAAGTGTCATTAAAGTTTATTGAAAGCCTTTTGTTAACCTAAAACGATTTTGCATAAACACTTAGTTGAGTGTGGATAGCAGCACTGTAAAAAAAGGGGAGTGAGTGTCAATAACAACTTCTCATTGGATAAGAGTGCTCTGGCTTGTGAACAATTTAACGAAAATGCTTAAAGCTATTCGGCACAGTAAGAAAAGTAGATTCTAAGCTTGAAAGTAAAAAATAACATCAAAATAATCAAGTTATTGATCTAGTTAAAAGACAGTGAAATGCACCTAAATGATGTATGAAGCTAGTTTTGAAGATTCTGATTGGCTGATATAACTTCAGGGTTAAAGGCCTCTACACATCCAAACTGAGATTCACATGAATGTTCGAATGGCTTCTTTGCAAGGTGCATTTCTTAAGCTGTGGCATTCAAGTGTAATGCGTTGGAAAGATTGAATCATTAGTAATAACTCTTTTTGGGGAATTAATCGTTTTATTTGGTGCGTGTGGATTATGCTGTTAATCAGAATGGTCTTTGTCATAACAATTTGTTAGTAGATTTGATTTTCCCATATCAACAATATAAATTAATTGTTCAAATGAATCATTCCTTTAAATGAACAGTAGTCAAAAGAATGAAGGAAACTTCCCATCCCTACTCAGAAGACAACAGTCACACACATCCGCACCAATAGTTTGGACAGATGTGTGAGCTTCCATGTTTTCGATCGAAATGTGTTTATACATGAAACTTCGGACCAAATTTTTGGATAGATTTTATAGAGGCCTTTAGAGTCAACTCCTGCCTATTGAATCTGAATATTCTTTTCAGAATATTAGTGTTTTAGCTTCTTTTTTCTTTTACCTTGTGCAGACCCATTTTTTTAACAGCATATGGGAAACTACATGGGTGTTATATACTCTCCCTAAACATGTGTGATTTTCCCTCTTTTTAGAGAAATGTCAGCATTGTGTTTGAAATACCAGAGACTATGATCTGATTCCCAGGGAGGGCAACAACTGATTAAATGCTATGTATAAAATTTTTGTGTACGTTTCTACAAAATGCATAAACCTAAATAGGATTAACTTACTTACTAGACATAAACTAGGCATAAATGATCAATAGGAAAATGCATCAGATAATCACATCACTTCAGATACCTGGTTTGTCTCTATAACAAGATACTCTGGAGAATTTCATCTAACAACAAGGAAGCTGAAACATAGATACTTTGTCTCATCTGCCATCTCTCTCTCTCTCTCTCTCTCTCTCTCTCTCTCTCTCTCTCTCTCTCTCTCTCACTCCTTTCTCGCCTTCAACTCTCTCTTTCATCAAAGGTGAGAATTGTAATGTCTTTCTTCTTCACCTCAGGGGAGGAAATAGCCAGCCTTTCTCCTCAGCGGCTAAGCAGACATTCTCTTCTTTTGAAAGCAAAGGTCAAGTGCTAATTTCTGTGCTAACGTCCTTAATGCTTTCTGACATCTATTATTAAGAGCTCAGAAAGAGAGAAGGAAGGAGACAAGTTAGTCCACAATTAAAGCAGATTTGAGCGGCCAAAGTTAATGATAGCTGGGAAGAGAAGAGCAGGAGAGCTGTGGAAATAATATGATTATTGTCCAACTGTGTCGCTGGAACTGACATCAACATCTGCTGTGGAGTTAATAGGCCTTAATGCAGGAAACAGGATGTTTGGAGCACACTAAATTCAAATCATGCAGCATATGCAGAATTTAAAAGCCTACAAAACACTGCATAAAACATGAATTGGAAACAGCTTGGCAGTTGAATGTATTAAATTGTGTCCAACAGTTTTGTAAACTGAAAAAAGTTAAAATTGTGTACTATTTTAAAACACAATAAGTATGTTGAACTTCAGAAAATGAACATTTTTATCTTTTCACTTGGATTTCAATGAAAACTCAAAAACTAACATTTTTAATACAAAAAAAAAGGAGGGGGAGGCTTCACACAGACTGCTCGCCTAGTACACTTCTTCATTTCCCACCAACCCCACTTACAATACAAGCCGATTATGAGCAAGAGCAAACACGTGAATGTAGGTGTGAAATGTGGATTAGGGTATCCCAAACCATAATGCACATAAAAAATGTGTCCGAACGGTACCCAGATGTGTACTTTTCCAGTTAGATTCTGAAGTGCAAATCGATGAACGCTCAACCAGCTCCCAGTAATACAATTACGTTTTAAAGAAAAAGCAAAATACATAATTAATAGTAATGAAGAGAGTGTTATATTTATTATTAGAATATTTTTGGATGAAGAAATGGAAATCTTGTGTGTAATGACCTGGTACAACATTTTAGATTGTCCCAGATCATCCACACTCTCGTCTTACACACTAAAAAGGGTGTGCATTTTCTTCTGAAAATAATTATCTACTTTAAGGGATCAGTGTAAGTGTTCAGATTGGAACTCAGCAAAGGTATTCTTTCATGCTGATTACGGCTGTCATGGAGGTACAACACTCTCTACTGCCACCTGATGTGTATAATACAATAATTGAACAGAAGTACCAAACTATTTAAATAAATAACAATCCAACCAAATGTGTCCATATTTTTTGAGAGCTGGAGGTCAAGACCCATTCCCAGATTACAGGACCAAAACATGCAAACAAAAAATATTTAATTGTGTAA
The DNA here is from genome assembly GCA_900490495.1 of Danionella dracula. Classification (NCBI taxonomy): domain Eukaryota; kingdom Metazoa; phylum Chordata; class Actinopteri; order Cypriniformes; family Danionidae; genus Danionella; species Danionella dracula. The sequence continues at coordinate 2,532,289 of UELW01000378.1, read as the reverse complement.
AATGCTACATAGACGGCAAGATGTCTTTTTCATTGTTTGATTTCTCAAACTGCCAGATTTACTTCACATGTGTCCACACGTTATATTTTACCCCTTGATGCATCAGAGTAAAAGTAATTTAATTTATCTGTGCTTGACTATTCTGCATCGATCTGTTCACCCACCAAATCTGCCTGGTAACGCATGTGAAGGAACAGAGTTCTACCTGATGAACAGAAATACCAACAAAGTCTGTTCTTTGGCAATCATGTTTAGCATCTTCCACCAAACACATGTTAATAAAGTTACTTAAACATGATAGTTTACTGTAATGATCAAGTGATGGCAATGTAGAATGTTTAATGCCAGTAACCATTTGAAGGTTGAAGATTTTACCCAAAAACACAATAGATGTATATTTTATATCTCTCAAAAACAAACAGTTTAGATCAGTGAAGGGAGATCTATTACGACAGTAATCTTTAGTAAACGATCCCTGATGCTTTATTTCTGTGAAAAAAAATACAATCATTACAAATACAAAAGTGTGTTTGCCTGGAATGCATTTGAAAACTCCTGCGTGCAGGAAAACATGCCTAAGTCAAAGTTAATACTTTGTGTTTGAGAGTCTCCAGCAACAGGTTGATACTCATGAAAAATAAATTCAAGTCAATTATATTATTATATGCTTTTATTTTTACCAGATATTTACAATGTACCTGATTTTCTTAAAATCATAACTTTCAAACCCCTGCAGATCCATCAACACTACACTGTTGTGTTGTAAACAATACAATGATGTGAATGAAAAGTCAAAATTGTTTAATTGTTTACAAACCAATATGACCCGCATCCGATGAGAAAGATTACTCAGTTGCCAATGACAATTTAAACATAATTGAAGGAAGACGTCTCTAAATATGTACTATTAAACATCTTTTTCTCCCTTACATTGCAAACACAGTATATTCCTGACTTAATGAGACTGGATACTACTACAATGTTTGAAGTGGTAAGTTTAATTTTTGCAAGGTCTTCCTGAAACATAGAGCTCCATGAATACATAATCAGAAGACAACTCACCAATATTTCCCCTGTAACTCTTCAATTTATTTTTTAGGAGCAACAAGTAAAGTTCCGTGAACGCAATTTCGGGAGGAGCGATCAGATAATTAGCGAAAAATCTACAGGTGTTTCCAATCCCTCTGCCCCCTCAAGAGATAAAACCATAACCACTCCACTTCCAATTCGACGATGCAATGCAAATTCCCTCCGCCACACCTTTCTCCACATTTTATTGGGGGGGGGGTTCTCGGGTTGAAATTTGATTGTTTTTTTCTTATGAAGAAAGCTTGATTTTTGGTAACAGATGAGCCTCAGTGGTAATGTGTAAGAGTATGTCAGGTGCTTCTATGTAAGTCCAGTTTGTGACTGACATTTCACTCATCAAATAATCCCACTGTAATGGTGAACTGAGTTCTCATCAATAAAGTGGCAGTTCGTTCCCTCTGAGGAGATTTTTAGGATTATTCAACCTGTGGAATTTCATATTTTAAATGACAATCGCAAAGAATTATCAAAAATTGCATGTGCTTGGAGTAGAAGACAATGAGAGAGAAATAAGTGGTGCCTGCTTGGAATTTTAGCATTACATATTTAACATTTCTAAACATCTATTGTGAAAACAGTATGTAGAGTTAGATGAAACTAAAGTTTCTCAGTCATAACAGTATTTTTTATTGTCATGAAAAAAAATCAAGAACAAGTGTTAATGACGTGTTAAAAACATTAACAATTCAAAAGATCCAAACAAGAACTTAAACTAACACAAGAGTACCTAACACAATAAGATGATAAAATTAAGGAAGAATCAGGAAGTGAGCAGCTTCATAATAGAAGATCAAGGCCATAATCTATCTATGATTGGAGATCTGGGAATAAAATGTTAAATTATTATTTCTTATCATTTAAACCAAGAAATATTGGTATTTAATTGACTTAAAGGAAACAAGTAAATCTGCAAATGGTGAGTGCACTCACCACTATGATCCAAACACATGAGTAATGGGAAATGTTAGAGCTCAATGTGTCCCAGTGCCATTTACTTAGGAAGCTGACTCTTCCTCAACGCTTGAAATAAACAAATTGAGTCTAGAAATATGCATAACTATCACCTGTAGCTTCTTCAACAGTTGATTTCCAGTGAATTCTTCTATAATGTTTCATAATGTCCTTCTTAATGTATTCCTAATTTTCAGCAAAGAGATCCTTCCACTCATGGAGCAGAAGCCTGAATAGTTTGAATTATGTAGCAGGCATCATCACCCATGTAATAATGAGCTGTGAAAGAGCCCAGGAGCTGTGACCTGAGCGCAATATCGTGTAACGCTCATTTACCAACAGCAAGAGTTCAAAGATCAGCCGTCAGGAGGGGAAGAACTCCATGTACTTGCATAGCTTTCAATACTAATGAAGGAATTCCATTGAGCAGAAAGGTCTAGGAGGTGAAAGGCGAGCATCAGCCATTTTAAACTATACAGATCTTGTCAGGTATGGCACAAAAGATCTGTATAATGTTCAAACATGATTTTTTTTTTCTTCTCTTGTACAGTTATCTTTGCACTTTTTATTTGAGAAAGTCAGCACACATTAATTTTACAGTTTGCCATTTTACTAAAGTTACTACCATTTGTGTTCACTTTAACGACCATCATATTTTCACTCACAAGCCTCAATCAGTTCCTGTACAAAAAATGGGAGCTAGTTTAGCGTATTATCATGCCACACAAAATATTTATTGACTAGCTTTATCTTGGACTTGCATTAACACTCCAGGCTTGACAGCACTCATTCATCTCTGGATGACCTACAAACCATCAATATTTATCACTGTGAGCTTGATATCGATTTTCTTGCCATGTAATCCTTCAAAGTTAAGAAAACATCCATAGATTATATTTACTTTAGCTTTATGAAATGGTTTTTATTTGCAAGGGTTGTTTTTTTTTTCATTGGCATGGCAAGAATCACATAATTAACCTTCAAATAAACGAAGCTTATCATGAACTTTCTTTAAATGACATTTTCATCTTGTTAACACAAGTTTCGAACAATTTTGGAGAACAGTGTTAAACATAGGGTCTCACAAACAAAAATTAAGATTGTACTGTTTTAATTCAACAGCACATGAGAATCAGGGGAAACTCCAACACCATTCTGAACTCTTTAGTGCAGGATTTGTGTGCACCTGTGTGCATGTTTCTGCAGAGAAAGAGCCAAAACTACTGCAACTGTTCACAAAATACATGAAATATACTAGTAGCCATTCACACACAGCCACTCTTAGCAGCTCAAGAATTCTCAGAAAAACTAATTGTGAATAAATAACAATTGAAATCTTGCAAAAATTGCAATTTATAAAAGATGACAAAGCACTTAATTAAACAAGTTAGCTATGCAACTAATTGAGGTTAATTATGTAATTAATATAAGTACGGGAGGAGCTTAGCTGAAAATTGACTAATCATTATCCTATCATGGTCCCTCATACCCATATAATCTCCAATATAAAAGGCACGACCAAAGAGCTAACATCCACATCGTGCAAGCTATCCCTCCTTCCACCCCTTCGCCAGTCACCATGCATGTTTCACCTCTCTTCTCCTACGTAGACAGTCCACGTCTCGTTAAACTGCAGTAGCAGTGGAATCAGGGAGGGCTTCCTCCAAGCCCAGGATCCCCTCCTGGTCCTGGACTCCCCTCTCAGACAGCTCGCCTAGTACGCTTCTCTATTCTCGCCAATCACACTTGCGATACGAGGTAATTATGAGCAGAGCAAACTCAAGAAAAAGTAACTTATTCGACGAAAAAAAAATGTTAATTAAAAACTGGTGTCAATTTCAAATAACATTTAGCTGTACATTGATACATGAGGTTTTAAATGATTATTTAGTTCATTGATTATTATACATTGTATTATTTTGGGCTATTACAGATTAGTGTGATTATATTCGCAGCATATTTCCTCTGCTCAGATTAAGAAACATGTATAATTCAAGTCAATGTAATTGTTAGTGCATATTTTATCCAATATACTTGCCCCCCCCCCCTTCACCACTATAGTAAATCTATAAATGTCTATATCTATTTCACTAAAGCAAATCTATCTATCAGTGTATTGTAGGGAAAATTAAGAAAGTGTGAAATGTTATTTAGAAAGCCACTACTCCATTTTATTCAAAATAGGTTAGATTGTTTACAACAGAAGAGAAAAATCCATTTGAAATAACTTGAGGGGAAAAAATAAAGCCAATGTTTTAGTTTAGGTTGCGCTGTGGCTTTAAAAAGAATCAAAACCTTGTGTATGATAACAAGCACAATACGAATCGTTTCAATGTTAGCACTAAATGTTCCATTACAATGCTGTAGATCAGTCAAGATTTTTCAACATGAACATGCTCTCAGAAGGAATCCCAGTAGAATACTTATTTACATTTCTTAACACTTCACTTTTCCTTCTGTAACGCTTGAGATGCTCTCGAAAAAGAACACACTCTTAAGTGGAAAAACTACCGAGGAATCCCCTAAGCCACTCAAAGCATTTTAGAACTATGTTTAATTTAATAGCAAGCACCCTTCATTTACCCCCCTACCCCTAACTAACTAACTCTCTCTCTCTCTCTCTCTCTCTCTCTCTCTCTCTCTCTCTCTCTCTCTCTCTCTATCTCTGTGCAATGTCAATTGCAAACTATATCTAACCAAAGCTTTTGTCTCTAGATACTCTTGAATTACATTGCACTGTCACTACACATGCAAATTTTACTGATTATCATCCAACACCCTAAACATACATCAGCCAATTTTACTTGCATTAGCCATCCAACTGTTTGAAATGCTAAAACCATACATAAAAGCTGTGCACATTATTTCTGTGCACTTGGTTTCAGAATTAGTGAAAAAGTGTTTCAAACTACTATTATTGGCAGTGCAATACAAGAATGGCCTGATTGACACATTCTGGGGACCAAACATGAGCGACTGTGCTCAATTATTCTCAGAAACCCATGAGAATTTCAGATCTGGTGGTAATCTTTCATAGATGAAAAACCAGTCAGTTAAATAACAAAGTTATTTGGTTTAATTCAGACTTTTAAGTATGGAGTATGTGTAGTCATTCTCATTTTAGTTGGTACTTAAAAACTAGTTCTCACAGCAGTAGCAAAAACCAGATGCATTATTACTATTTAAATGTAGGCTAAATCTACATTAAATAATTAAACTTAATTGTTTTAGGTATTATAGAATATTGAAATATGATTCATAGCATCAGTATATTCCTTTGTTCTAAAAAAAGAATACTAATAAAACAGGTATGCATATGACTTGAAAATGAATTACTCATAAATCTAAATAAGTGGATACAATTTTCATAGAGTGCTTTTAAGTTATGAGAGGCCATTGAATCAAATTATGGTTTGGGTGGTATAAATTATTCATACTTGGTAGAGCTGCTTTGCTTGCTGTTACATAAAACAGCTGTTCTCCAACAAAGTCTTTGCAAATGCAGAGGCTAACTTCACCAATACAGTAGCTACACACAAACATACACTTGACCTTTGTAAATGAAAGGCTGTCTGATGGAAATGGCCTGGAATCTCTCATGAAAGTGCTTACACTTTGTTTGACCTGTTGACATTCAGAATGTGAAATTTCCTCTCCACAGAGCTTGACCTGATAGGCAGAGCACATGCTTTACATTAGATCATACTCACCTCAGGCCAGTCAGAGGAGAACATTTCAAATCTTTATGTTGTTGATGTATATTTTCTAAAGCTTTTTAAAACATCACATTCACAAAAATAAGTTTTTCAAAAGTAACAGCATGTTTATACACCTGTTGTGGAGCTGCCTGAATGTAAAAGCTGGTTTGGGAATTAAATAATAGTTTTTTTAAACATAAATTGTATTTGAATCCTTTATAATTTAGATTTTACCCAAATGTAAAATATACATTTTAAAAAGGTTTAAACAGAAATGTATGTTATATTTTAACTAGCAGGTCTGAAATTATCGAACTAATCATAAGAAAAAACTTTGTTTGGCTATCACACACTTATCTTCATTTGAATTATGTCTTATCATTTGTAAAAAGTTAAAGTTTTGTTCCTCAAAAACAAATCGTGACTTTAAAGTGACTATTTCAAATCTTTCTAGGGATGACTTTACTCCATACAGTGCATACGGTTTGTAATTCCAATTCAAATTCCTCTCAGCTAAACTGGACAAAGCTGTCAACTCTGGCTCCTTGAGCAATTAATTCTCCAATAAAGATGTGATCAGTTCTTTTGGATCTGTTGATTAACTCGAATCAGTTCATTCACCATGTCATGGAACTTCATCAGGTTTTATGTTGTCATCTTTTACGTGTCTTAGCCTACTTTTGTTATTTCAAGTATAACAAAATACTTATATTTCAGTATAAGTATTTCAGAGTATATTTCAGATAGGAAGAGATGCTTAGTTTGTGTTATTTTATTAAATGTATAATTCTGGGTGTTTCTTTAATAGTTTTCTAGATTTGCTATTAATTGAAACCAGATTGAAAGATAACTAATAAAAGATTAATTATCTTTGGTGAACAGGTTTTCAGGGTTTTGAAAAAAAAAACCCTTTCATTGTATTGTCTCACTTACTTTTGGCAGGAAAAGAAAAGGAAATGTCAGTCAGAACTAAACTAAAACTGCAGAGTAAGTGTTTATTAAGCCCATGGTTCACTCACATCTGCTGGTAAATGTGATGATTGTGTTTGGTCTGCAGGGTTCTGGACATACTATTGATTTTGCAGTATCAATTGATAACGGGTGAGGAAGTGTAAGGAGACGGATGGAAACAAAGAAAGGATTATAGATTTTTCCCCAGTGGAATAGGAACTGCGGAGCTTTTATCAGAAAATGCCCTCATTTACACTGACCTGAAAAATGAATCGTGGTTTATCCAGCAGTTTTAGGCTAATTGTAGCCAGAAAACTGTTAAATAACAGGTTTGGAGGCATAAATGGAGTGTCTTATTATTTTTAAGTGGCATAGAATTTTCCAGTGTGATCAAAAAATGTTTTGGTCTACATTAATATAAATGGTCTACATTTTGTTCAAGCAACTATGACTTTTCTAACAGTGTTATGCTGCGTCTTAAAGTTATTAGTTACTTATAATAATTAGTTACTTTATTACTGGATAGTTTAAGAAACATTTTATTAAAGAACATGTTATACAAAATAAGTCATGCAATAGAAAACTCTTTTATATGCCACAATGTACTTAATTCTTATTCTTGGTGGTTACATATAATTTTTTGTTATCTGTCCTACACTGCAAAAACAAATTCTGTAAAAAAAGAGAACGCATGGAGAAAATACGGGTGGAAGATTACTGGAACCTTTTCTGTTTTTTGTTTGTTTTGTTTGTTTTTACATGTTGAATACAAAACATCAGAATTGTAAAAACAAGTTTACAAACTCAATACAAACATTTTTTTAATATAGAAACATGTTTAACCGATTCTTTGACCAAATAAGCACATGCTTTACATACTACACTGACCTAACCAGGATGTTTTCATGACGGAGAATAGTTGCTTTGTAAATCTTTGGATTGTTCGCTTTGACAAAAAGTCATTCATTTCCTGTATACAATAACATTGAGCAATATCAACAATTTCCCTGCATAACAGTAATATAATATTTTTTGAAACGTTGCCTCAAATAGAAGAAAGAAGGCTGCTTCAATACCATCATAAACCTTACTTCCCCAGAGAACAGCTAACATTCTAATCTCAGATCCAACATTTAATATGACATTTCAAATTGGATTTATAGCACATCAGCAGAAACTCCCAAGACTAGCCACTCAGAGAGAGAACGAGTGGCTTTCCAATATCTCGCCATTTGGCTTTGCATCCACATTGATTTTAGAGAGCAGATTTTAAACCATGCTTTAGTAGTGAACAAGAGTCTGAGAGCACATACCCTACAGTAAGATTATTCTAATTTTAAGGATGAATTATTGACTCGAGATTGAATCATGGAACACTTGAGTATGTATGCTAGTCTCCATAGGCCATGTCTTCAATATCAACCAACCAATGAAAGCACAAAATGACATTTTTACGATGCATGTACTATTTGTCTTAAAAAAGTTATATTTAAAAATTATTTTCATTATGCACTTCTTGCAGCAAAATATGTAAAGGTGCATTAGGTTGCTCCCTACTTTCAGCATTTTAGGGTAAACTGGAGAAAATGTATGGGTGTAATAAACTTAACACATGGTATTTATATGTTTATTTTTATTCTTTATTTACAAGGAAGGAAATCATAACCAGCACATGCATAAAACATATCCCAACTAACAACATGATAACCACAGATGAAGGACTTAAAATATAACTGAAGAATGTGCAAAGTGTAAGTATGAGATAATGCTCACAACCATTATTTTACCAAAATGTGGCTGAAATGCATTGCAGTTGTTAGATACTTTTCAGTGAGATTGAGTTAATAGACTTACATAGAGAAAAAAAGTCAGTTTTTATATTTATTTGAAATGAGATGATAATATTTTATGTAAGACAAAAAATCTGCCTTCCATGCACTCTTGTGCTAGCAGTCTCCTCATAAGTGATGAACTGAACATTGGAATGCATGCACTTATAGGGATCTTGAAAATCTTGTGAGCTCAAATGGAATTACTATTTGCTCCATCGCCTCCAACTCTGCTTTTGAAAGCAGTTCCTGCTGAGGAGCCAGCCGGTTCTCTTCTTCTGCTTCTTACTCTACTCACTGCCAGGAGAGAGCCGCTGCTGCTAGCTTAACTATTGCTCTCTTTCTCTCTCCCACAGTCTCTTGCTCTGAATTTGCCAATTAAGTGATTGTTTTTAAACCAGTGATCGGACAGTACCTTTAACTAGGCATTAAAGCATGGTAAATGCATGAAATATTTTATATTAAATAAATATATTAAAGTGTGCTGAAATATGAGACAAAATTATCCCTTGCTGTTGTTTAGAGTAAGAGTAAATCATTTAGGTTTAAATTTAGGCCAAGGACAATAAACTATTAAGTCTGTCACCAATGTAGAGTAGGTATGTTTGTATAAACAGTGCCTCTGTACTTTTATATTAACAAATGATAGGAGGAGAAACACTTCCTTAAAGAAAAACAACAAAGTAGTACAACAAACAATGAAAATAAAACTTGTGTCCTTACCATCACATATTCTATTAGGTCACTATTTTGTCCAAGGGCTTAAATCTTAAGGGTGCATCCTTTAAATCAGTTTTGAAAGCTTCAGAAGAAATGAGCACTTGTGTAATGCAATCAGCGATGGATCTGATGGAGTGAGATGAGAGGGAAAAACCACAGTTTAAGTCTTCTCGGATTTAACAATCGTTTCGCTATTAATAAAGTACAATAACTCACAGTTTCTGAGCAAGTATTCCAGCATTTTGACTCCATGTTCTACAGTCATACTATGCCATGAGATTCTGCCTGCAAATTGCAGCGGCTCCTGTTTCTTTTCCCTGTGGCACATTGCAATCCTCAGGTTCACCCCTGTGCTTAGTTCAAAACAAAACTCATCTGAAGAGTGTTATTCTCTTTTAGAGGTTTTGAAACTAGACCTGTTCAGAGAATGCAAGATCAAAGTAAACTATCTAAATTTTTTAAATGTATACTATAGACCGAAAATATTTCAGTTATACTTGAAAATGCTGATTTATGTGTTGCCAAATAATCAGTTAGGCTGTAATTCATGCTCACTAACTCCTAGGATACTGAGGATAACACATTGAAAATAACTATAAATATTAGAAATAATATAAAAAAAATTACATTGTCAAAAAAGTGATTAGTCCAAATAAGTGATTAGTGATTAGATTCTAACCAACCCCTAATCTTAAAGTTCACAAATTCAATTTTCAATAAAATGCTGTACTATACAGAATAAGCGTAATTATATCTTATTGTATCTTCCATTGCAATAAACAATTATTAATATTGTACATGTTTTAAAGATTCTTGTTAGAATTCTTTCTCAAATTCAATTCTTATATAAGTAAAATAAAAGAAAAATATTTTAAATATATGTTTTTAATATATGTAAATGCACCTAAATGTCTAAAATGCATCTCAACAAATTAAGCTTTGTTCTTTATTGTTACTTAAGTTTTTTAAGTTTACTTAATTGTAAATGAAGGTAGTAACTAGTTAATAAATAACTTACATTATACATAATACATTATTTACAATACATTTTCAACATGTTTGGTTGTCGAAGATGAGAGAGAATCTGTGGATGCTGTGAGCCAGGTTTCTACTATTGCAGCTGTTCTTGTGCAGACTGGGTCAAAAACCTGGATGTGCAAGGTCACTGCTGGGAATTTTAATGACTAAAATGAGTCAAAGGTTATTTGGATGGACTGGAAATCTCAACCAACACAGCAATGTACAGCATAAAAAAGATCGTGTTCCAGACCATGGCCAATCTTTTTTATTTGTCATGGGTTTTGTGCTGTTATAATGATTACTTCTTTTGCTGTGTGTGTTTGTTTTAGATTCAGATTTTTAGATTGAAATAGATTTCTATAAATGCTATCCAGCTATCATAAGAAAAATACATGTCATTTTGGCAAAAAGCAAGGTGCAAATACTGACAACACTACCTAATACCGAAACATATTCTCTGAAAGATTCCAAAATATTTGAATCGAGGCGTCAAATGTTATTGATGTTTTTAGTTTGAAGAGTAAAAAAATGAGCTCGAAATGTCAATAAAAAATATATATTTTATTTACTAGATTTATAGTTACCACAGTCACAAATCTATATCTATACATTCCTCTACACTGGTAATAGAACAGCTGTGTGATTATTTTAATTCAGAATAGAAACAGAAACTGTGGAATCCAAAGAAAGATATTTTTTTGCAGAAACAAGCACTTTCAAAGGTCTGCTTGGGTTTAAAATGTTCCGATACTGAGTGATATACTGTAACAACACACTGTATGTCTTTAGAGGGGACCTTGAAACATGAGACATGAACTTTAAGCTCTGTACTCAGCAAATCAACAAATATAGATGCCAGTGATCTTCTCTCCTTTGTCTCTGAAGGTCACATGTGCCCTTGATGAAGCCAGGCCTGCATTAGAGGTCATGGAATCAGTGCTGGATTAAATGAATAATCAGCATTACTGAAGGACAGCATACAAACTGCCTGATATAGTAACATTTTCAGAAAAATTGTTAATAAGCTTTTCTGAGATCTACACTTGATTTAATGGGAACTTTTAGGAAACTCTTATGGGTAAAAGTCCTAGCATCAACGTCTACACAGACTGGCATGCATAATCATTAAAGAGGTCACCATTTGCAGGCATTTTAAGGGTTCCTGTGATACAAGATAAACTAAACATAGAAGATTCATTCACTTGTGAAGAATTTCTCACTTATAAAAAAGTTATCATAACTGTATTTTCTTTGCATGGCAGCTTAAACTTGCAGGCTTTTGTAATAAAGCACCTTATTAATGTTCTTGGGGTTTTTTTTGTTGTGTTTTTCAGATTATGCTTTTCCGGAGATCAGTTGCCATATAACCTATTGTTTTGTACAGAACATTTGTTATCAACTATACTTTTTTGTTTCTCATTTCAAACCACTTTAGTATGATATGAAAAAGCCAGGAATTACTATAGATTAATTTTAGAGTTAGAGGGTTTCTCTTAACCTATCTTTTTTAAATATGGAAAAAATGAGTCTATTGTTGCCCAGGACTTTTTAAACGGAGAGAATCAAGCAACATGGAGAAAGTTCAATAGTGTTTTGTTCAGGACCCTCAATTCCAAGACTTAAAACTAAGAAAAGAACATACCAAAGCTGAGACAACAATATGACAAGGCAAGATTGGGTTTTAGTCAAGGCCGAGACCTAAAAAACAACACAATTTCAAGATCAAGTCTACAATTACTTTCATAATCACATAACTTGACATTTACTTTTATTTAATTATTATTAATAATTATATTATTTTAATTATATTAATAATTTATTTAATTTTATTCATTTTGATTTTTACAAATCTACAAATGCTAGGAAAAATCTGAAACCTAAGCACACATGAAAAGTTTTGGTTTGTTAGAGACCAGTCTAAAAATGCATCCTTGTTCAAGTCAATTTTGCTCAGTACATTGTGATGAGAAAATGTAAGCTTTTTAGGGTTTATTTTTGTTCTGGCTTTTTCTTAAACTTTAATGCAATGTTGTAAAATATTATAAATTCTCCAGACAATCAGTGATCAGTGGATTTCACACATCGTGTTGATTAATGTGTAGCTCAGTGCTAACAAAAAACAGTCGCTAAGTTAATTTTGGAGTAGGTTTAAATGTCAAAAGTAAGTAGCACTGAAGTAATGTTCATCCAATATAAAATCATTCAATAACCAAATGTGTTTCAAAATGAATGAATGAATGAATGAATTCATGAGACATGAGACATACAGTATATTCCACCTCCGTGCTCCTTTAACAGCAGGAAGAGGGTCTTTAAGTGTCCCAAAAGCCTGGCTGAGCTCATTAAGGGTCTACTCTGGTGTATTTTTCTGTATTGCGTTTGATCAAACAGCTCTTAACGTGCATTTAATTTCTGTTTTGTGATAAAATCATCCTTTCTAGATCTAGATAGAGGAAAAGTGTTGCTAATATTTGCCCAATGTTTCTCTCTGTGTCTTGTTTGCTTTCAAATGTTTTTTTTTTTTTTTTTTTGAAAGTAAAGATATAATAAGCGATACTGAGAAACAAATATGCCAAATTATTCTTCATCCATCAATATTTTGCTTAAGATCTTTTAAGACCTAATAATTTACATTTCATTATATTTGTATATTTTTATTCAAACAATTAATTTCAGTTAAACAACTCAATATCTAAAAATGGTCATTGTGGTTGACGTTAAAAATAGCTTGAAGTTCACTTTAAGATCCACTGGGTGAAACAATAGTAACATGGATGAAGACTATGTAACATGTATGAAGAAATGAATAATTTCTATGACATGTGATATTACAGCTCAGTAACAAAGTTGCATATGAATTTCATGATACATATTCACTCACTTGTTTCCAAACAATTATGGAAGAGAATGCTTTGAATGCTTAAAAAATTCACCTCAAAGCACAAACCTTTCTTTCTTATTTTGCTAATTATACAATCCAGCCGAATGACAAATGAAAAATGTGGATTTATTTTCTTTATGTTACATTATTTCCACTCTTTAAGATGACATCTAAGTAAATCAACTCTGACAGGAGTTATAAAATCCACAGTTTAAAGCAGAGATCAATAGCACTTTAAAAGCATGGTCCTATTATTACCAAAACATATTTGGTATACGGTCGTGTTTGTTTGTGTTATATTTCAAATATCAGCATTGGCTGAAATCTCATACTTTACATTTAAGCATTTTTAAGTATTGTTAAATATGATTACATTTGAAATGTCAAAATATGAGATGCCTGATCCTTAATTTTCTGAATACAAGGGTCAATAAAGGGTCATAGGGTTCCTCTAGTGCCATCCCCAGCTCACATTACGTACGTAAAAGGAAGGGCACACTCTGAATACTGTCTAATGGGGAAAGTAGAGTTCCCATGCAAGTGTCTCATGTCCACCAACGGCCTTCCTTGAACTTGCATTCTTCTGACTGAGAGAAAGCTGTGCCAACCACTGCATTGCTGCTGCTTATTATTCAATTGTAATAAAAACTGAAACTTCAGTGAAAGACACTAAAACCCCTATAGTGTGTTGAATCAAAAAGTTTAAAAACTAAAAGTTCATTTAAATGAACTTAAGTTTTTAATGACTATAAATGCATTAGAAATCCTTCTGAATTCAATTGAATTAATGGAAGTCAAATGAAAGTGAATTGATCAAATTGTAATCAAACAGAACGGAAACTAATTGAATCGGATCATTATAATAAAATGTTAATTATTCAGATTTAATTGGATAAGAAAAATATATATATTTTGCTGAATCAAAATTATTTCTTAAAACAATATTATTTTAGCGGAATTTAATCTGAAAATGATTATAATGTTTCACCAGATCAAACTGAATTTACCATAAATTAAGTGAAATTTCAGCTGAAGTTTCATTCAACATAAGTGATGTTTAAAAAAAAAATGTTTTGGGAGTAGCCTGCACAGTCAATCAGTGCAGGGCAGTCCCCCTATTAAGCTGGAGTTCCACTCTTTATAAGTCTTCAGTTCACCCAGTCTCATTGAGCGAGCAACTGCAAAAAACCCTCCACCCCCCTTCGCCTCACTAAGGGGGATATTTGGGCTTCAATTATTTCCCGAACTTGAAGTCCTCCGACGGACAGCTCACCTGGTATGCGTTTATGCACGCTAATTTCTGCTTACCAAGGCTAATTTATGCAAGTGCGTCCTCGTGAAACAAACTTCATTGCATAAAACCAACTCAAATAAACTAGACCAAATGAAAGTAAGTTGCACTGGGTCATAATTGTGGGTGATCAAGAGTTTCTCACTTAATTGAATTTAGTAACTGAATTGAGCTTGAATTTCCTTGATCAGAGTTGAATCAAACCATTAAACTGAGGCAAATCACACAGAATTGGCTAAACGAATTAAATTAAACTTCATTAAGTTAAAATGATCTAAGCTGAACTGAAGGCTAAACCTGGATGTTGGAAGAATTCGTTTAAGCCATAGTTTGGTGGTCAAAAGCAGTTTATAAGATCCCATAATTAAAGGCAGCCCTTGGTTTCATGTGGTGGAAATCCCTAAGGTGCATTCGACATTATTTGATTGTATTGATTGAGACTAGAAATGAAGCACATCAGACAGGCTTCACCACAGAGAGCAATATCATGCTGCTGATGTTGTATTACTTTTTGGAGTCTTCCCTCACAAGAAAAAAAAAGTTTTTTTTTCATCCCAGAACATAATAATATGTCTGAATGGAACAGGCTTGTTTGCATTAAAAAGTACATGTCTACTGTGAGAGTGACTATGACTCAGATCCGAGGTGATGCTAAGCTTGGCCTTCCTCAAAGCATTCATTAAATGGTTGCTAATGGCAACATGCTGGGGAGCGTCTATGTGTTAAAAGGCTCCACTAAATCAAGTCAAACTTTAAACTTTTCCCCATGTTTAAAGCTAAACATAGTCTTGGTCTAGATCATTATTCCATCTATGCTCACATATGAGATGAGAAGCCTGGTTTACATTATTCACTTTAAACAACACAGAATAGAATGTACTATTTACTTAAAAATAGGGAAAAAACGAATGAGTGTAAATGAAAACACAAATGTTCTATTTCTCACATTTAGTCACAAAAAATGCACATGACACAATATTTCAAGAACCAATCAGAGAGCACGATTTAATAAATCTGGTTACTTAAGTCAAAACAGAGTGCTTCAGGCTAAACTGCTATGTATGCTGCTGTCAATCAGAGACATACATATTTTGCTTATAAAAAAATACATATAACTCTTAAAGGAAAGTCAGAAATGATGTCATTTCACTTTCTAGCACAGTTGTCAGTCTGTGTAAAGGGAGGATGAAACAAGAGGAAGTGGAGGAAAAGGCATATCTAGACATACATGTGGTGCTATATAGAGACCCTTCTACTTTATTGTTACATATCTGGCCTTATGACTTTTAATGGACAGATTTCTTTGTAAAACAATCTCAAAATGTACAAAAAAAATCCAAACTATGCATTATTGTTCTTTATTTTCAGTGTCTGATGTTGATTTATAGATTGATTTAGTTGATTTAGTTGATTTGATTCTCTGGATTTAGTTCATCGTGTTCAAATTCTAAATATTGTTTCTTTAACTAGACAATTTTGAATAAAATTATTGAATATCATTGATTAAACATTTATCTCATAAGACAAATGCTATTTTTAAGAGAGAGAGAGATAGAGAGATAGAGAGAGAGGGGGGAAAGGGAGAGAGAGAGAGCAGTCAGAAGGCACTAGATGGATTTAAATTTAAATACTGTGGAAAATTAGGAAAAAATATAAGTAAAAAGGTAAAATAAAGTAGAATCTATTATCTGAAGTCTAGAATAGAATAGAATCAATTTTAATTAGATGAGACACTGTGATAAACGTTCACACATGTCACCATTTGATGCTGCTACTGATCAATTCATTATGTTTCTAGACACTAAAGTATAGAATAGAATAGAATAGAATCAATCATTGATGACCGATACATAAAACATTGAGAAACCATACGAATAGTTATAATGCGACTCTTCTTCAGAAGATCCAAATATGTGCCCTCACTCAACAGCTCTATGCTTCAGATACAACCTGTGAACAACTGGTGAATGTCTACTCCTGCATCACTACTCTAAAAAGTTGTGTGTTATAGCATATAACGTTCTTTCCATGTTTACCTAAAAAAATGCGCGACTTTTAAAAGCTTTTAAAAAGACAAGACACGATGTCTAACAAACAGATCGTGTTGTTTAACAGGACAGGTTCACGCACTCAAAAACACTAAAGCATCACGACAGTGGCGGAAAAAGATTACAACTTCAAATGTGATGAAACTCGCGCTCTTACCGAATCTTAACACATGTGGCATCCCGTGAGAATATCCCAGCAAGAGTAAGAGCGTTAAGAGCCCGAGCCATCCCTGGTTAGTGTCCAGAGAACACATCTTCATCCCACCAGCGACACACCGCATCTCAATCCTTGGATGAATGGATGGATGGAAAGATGGACGGATGGAGTCAAAGATTCCCACTTTATTTCAGCTTTGGGGGTGTTTTATCAGCGGCTGGATCACGGCATGGTCACTGAGCCCGAAGCGGACGCTTCATCGTGGGTCCCTCTCACTGCGCAAAGGAGCAAGCTTCCAAACGGGCGTCCATGATAATCAGAGCTGGGAAATCCGGGAGGAATCCATGAATTCTGAACGAGTGCCGGAACACACGGGGGATGAGAGGAGAGATGCGCTCGTGTGCAGAATCGCGGCGGAGGAGCGCGCAAGCTGCTCGCGCACTGCTGTCTGCTGATGCACTGCTGCACTCTCTCACACTGACGTCGAGCCGAGCGCAACGCCGCAAACACCGCGCAACACTCACATCGCCTGCTCCAGATCCCCTCGGAGCACGTGTAGAGAGCCCGGGATTACGAACAAAACTCAGATTTTGGATCAAATACGACGAAGTTAAACGTGGACAGATAGAGTGGTTCGCTAGTTTTAACTGCGCTTACAGCCACCTTGGTTTCCTGGTGAATTTCACATAATGCACTTTAATTGGCGCACTAGAACGTTTTCGGGTTTTATTTTGAACTTTTTCAACGCCTGTGCTATTCTCTGGATTGATAACTTTAGAGAATACAGTAGGAAAAACTCCCAACTAATGCACTGGTGCAAGATTTAACGCACGAGAGAACATATTAATAAAGCAAGAAATTAGATCTCGCTTTACTTATGTTTTAAGCTAAATTTCTTGCTTTGCTGGTTCTCATCAATTGTAGTCAGTTTTCGAGGTTAATGGGGGAGATGTGGATCATTTCACTATAAGCGAAAGATTGAGCGTTCGGTTTAGTCCCGTTAAGCTCAATGTCTTTCCAGAATAAACGGATCTCACCACTTTTAACTTTAACAGTGTTCCATAGAATGCAACCTAAATTACCATTTGTTTATACCGTTTTACGTTTTAGTATAAATCAGTACATGTCAAGTGCATTTACAGTATATTTAAAATGATGCACTTCTGTTGTTTTTTTAAGATATTCGCAAGCTGTACATTAAATCTGTATTTTGTTTCTTACTAGAGCTGTTTTAACTTGATTGTAAAGTTAAAGCTGCCAAGATTGTCAAGTTAAGCTGTCTTGACGTGATTAGACAAGTTTGGGTGATTCATAAATTCCCCATAAATTTTTTTACAATCTATAATAAAGATTATAGTTTGAGCATTAAGTAAATTATTCTAAAAATAAAAATAGAGAAAACATAACAGGTAACAAGGGACACCACTCATAAATAAATGGTGCAGAAGTGGATTTCCCTTTTTCAAGATAGATCTGGGGTAATTCAGCACCATGGAGAGAGACCCTCACTAGAAGGAGCATCAAGCTGTCGATTTTAAAAAACTCACGTGCCCTATTATCTGGATCTTTATTTGTTTTATTTCATTCCAACGTTTATAAAATGCATTTGATTATTTGTTATTTAAAACGGCAACCTATAGTTTTCTGTCAATCAACGTGAGCTCATTTCACCTGCAAATCCACCCAGTGACCCACGTATATAAACCCCATGAACTTTTGTTCAGTTCAGCTGTCTAAACTTTTTTAGTGTCATTTAAGCTAAAATCTACTTTTTTTCAATTCTTTTTAGAAATTGTTAATAAGCTGTTATTATTGATGTTTGATACCAGGAGGTGTTTTTAACGTTCTTTTTGGAGTCTCTATGGAAAAAATATTTTACATGTAAATATGTTTACTGTTGAGTATATGCAAACAAATGTATCAAATAAATGTATCATTTGCAGTAGAATATTCTATATCAAAATAATGATTTTGTCTTAGGTGAAGTACAGAACAGTCCAAAAAGGGAGAGAATCTCCGGATTAGAACACTAATGTCTCTATTTTTCTTATGAAGAATATTTGAACCAACCATGACAGGATGAGGTCTTCTAAAGGACAATCTTTCTTTGCATAAGAGAGAGAGAGAGAGAGAGAGAGAGAGAGAGAGAGAGAGAGAGAGAGAGAGAGAGAGAGAGAGAGAGAGAGGAAGTGATGGAAGCAAGGCATCTCATTGCTTTTCTCCTCTCTCTTTAATTACAAGCAGTCTAGCATATCGGAGAGGAAATTAATTATTCACCTAATCTGCCACGGGAAGAACTACATGTCTGATGGAACAGCAGTTGCACCACAAACAGAAAGATGAATCGAACAGAAAGCTATAAATAAATAAAATAGTCAGGAAACAGTTATTAATGGACCTGAATGAAGAAGAAATACTTCATCTAACAGCATATATATATATATATATATATATATATATATATATATATATATATATATATACATACATACATATTCGTGTCTATTAAAGGGATGTATAGATGATGGATAGATGGATGGACAGATTGGGCAGACTGATGGATGGGTGAATGAATGAAGGGTTGGATGGACAGACCGATGGATGGATGGATGAATGGCATGGATGGAAGGATGGAAGGGTGGTGGGATGGATGAATGGACACATTGGTGAATGGATGGATAGATGAATGACTTAATGGACAGACTGATGGAAAGGAGGATGGATGGGTGGATCAGAACAGAAAGAAAGAGTGATTAGATTGATGGATGAATGTAAAGATAGATCACGGGGAAGGAAAAACTTATAGATGAGTGAGTAGATGGAGTGATGGCTTTTATAAAACCAGTATATTTCAGAATGAGCAATAATTCTTATAATAAAACTACTGTATTTTGTTTAATTTGTTTGTTTTCATTTGCCTTCTGTCTACTTAAATCCAGGTTGTTCACATACCCTGGGAGTGCTCACCACAACAACCCCCATATCCATATTGCCTCACCTCCGAAGGTAAACAGGTCTGAGCTTGGTTAGTACCTGGATTGGCCAACTCAAAGAAGGTTGCTTTGGGGAATAGCGCTAGTAATACCTGCAGGGGGTGCTCACTCTTACCTGTGGTCTTTATGTGGCAGGTTCTAGGGCAGTAACATGGATGTTGCAAAAGACCACTTTCATTCACTTGAGATCTTAAACTGAAGTCCTTACTCTCTGTGGTCATTAAAAATAAAAAAGAAGCTATAATTTCGAAAAGAGTTGGTGTGTAGCCCTTACATTTTCTACAAAAGTTATATATGACCCATAATGATCCCTGTATTCTATCAAATTACATTACTCTGTTACAGGCTTCATATGTCTCCTTTAAACCAATAACTGGTGTTGGTGAGTGTTCTACACACTGGTGGTGGATTAAGACACACTCTTCTCAACATGTAAAGCACTTTAGGGTTCTAGAAAAGCACTATAAAACTGTCATAAATCTTATAATACCACCAGTAAAAACTATATCAAGCAGCTACTCAGATGTCTGATCCTGTGTGATGAGAGCCAAATTTCTAGTTTTGAATGTCTGGTTTTCACACCAATTATTTATGGTGACATCCCTATTAAGATCTCTCTCCTGCTTTTTGAATTAGAGAAGCGCTAATAAGGTCTTTCAGCAGTTTATACACTGCAGTCTATAGACTTTAATGAGCCCCTGGTCGCCCCTATTATCCCATACAAAGATAGAGGTGGATTACGGGAAAGGCTGGATCAGCCCAGGCTCTGTGACCCCCTGTCATTCTCTCCGGAATTTTACTGAGGAAACACAAACAAGTGCTGTGATATTTACGAATTCTTGTGTCATTCCCACATGATTAGAAATGTGCTGTGTCTATGGAAATGGAGAAAGAGCTTGCTAGTTTCAACACTGAGGGAAAAATCCAGGATATTGTAACCTTTTCATTATTTCATCCAGAACCTTCTTGCTTTTTCTCTTTCGAATTGTCTGATCACCAACAATTATAGTTGTTACCAGGCTGTTGCTATGTTTTCTTGGTAAACGTACAGAAAATCAAAAATCCTCATAATTCACACCACAGAATAAGAAAGACATGCTGGTTATGCTCAATAATATGAATACAGGTTTACAATTTTGTTGGATTGTGGAAAAATAAAAATATATTAACATAGATATATATGTTCGTGTGTGTGCGTGTGTGTGCGCGTGTGTGCGTGTGTGTGCTTGTGTGCATGCGTATGCGTGTGTGCGTGTGCGTGGGTGTGTGCGTTTTTGTGAGTGTGTGTGTTTTTGTGTGTGTGTTAGTTTATAATGTTCTCTCCACTCAGTTGAAGTATTATCAAGTATTTGGAAAATGTCTATCCCAAAAAATTTGAACTTAACACATTCATTTAAGCAGGATTTGTATGTGTTTTGAGTGTTTATGTGTATTTGCTTCTCTTTCATTTCTGATTGGTTTTGCAGGAGTACAGTATTTACTTTTTTACTATTGTAAATGTAATTCTTACTTTTAAAATGTATTTGCTTTTATTGCCTGATGTCAGGAACCAGCCTAGAACCCGGGTCTCTAGAATCAGAGTCTGAACCCTTAACCCCTTAGCCACACAATGGTGATGAGTCCCACAGCGAGATGGTCCTTGCACTCAGAGATTTATTTACAATAATCCAGTTTTTGGAACAAAGAATAAAATAATGCAGAGAATAAAATAATCTTAGTGAACGGGAAGAACAAAAGGTAAAACTCAAAAATATCACGAGAGAGATAACCAGGGTAAGCATTAACAATAACCAAGCAAAGAAACAGTGAAAAATAGTCCACTTAAATACACCTGGCCAAACAGGGCACATGTGAAAACAATCAGATAATTACTGGATTCAACTAACACATCGGGAGAAATGTCACTAAATCATTACATGTAACAAAAATTCAAACAATGACAGGTCCTGACAGGACCCCCTCCTCTAGGAACGGCTCCTGACGTTCTTGTTGGGAGACCTTGACTTTAGTGAGTGAAAGTCTCGGATCAGATTGGGGTCCAAAATGTCTTTGGCCTGAACCCAGGAGTGCTCCTCTGGACCGTAGCCTTCCCAGTCCACGAGATACTGTCTGGACCTACGCACATGACGGACATCCAGTATTCGGCGGACTGTGTAAGCGGGCTGGCCCCCAAAGTAACGAGGAGGAGGAGGAGGTTTGTCTGTCACAGAAAAAGGAGAAGAAAAAACAGGTTTTAACAGAGACACATGGAAAGTGGGATTTATCTTTAAGGATTTGGGTAAGTATAGACGGTAGGTAACAGGGTTGACTTTCCTGGCAATCTTGAAGGGGCCAATGTACTTCTGGGAGAGTTTCCTTGACTCCAACCGAAGGGGAATGTTCTTAGTGGAGAGCCAGACTCTTTGCCCAGGGCGCAGAATGGGTGCCGGTCTGCGTCTGCGATTGGCCTGATGTTGGTGCTGTTGAGAGACTTTGAGAAGTTTGAGGCGGACCCTCTTCCAGGTCTGACGGCAGCGTTTAATGAACTGGAGAGCCGAGGGAACTGCCACTTCCATCTCCTGCTCAGGGAACAGTGGCGGAGAATACCCGAACTGACACTCAAATGGAGACATGCCCGTAGAACTTGAACGCAGTGTGTTGTGAGCGTATTCTGCCCACATGATAAAGCGAGACCAAGAAGTAGGGTTGTTTGCTGCCATGCACCTTAAGGTAGTCTCCAGATCCTGATTGAGCCTCTCCGTCTGACCATTAGATTCTGGGTGGAACCCTGAAGATAGACTCACAGTAGCACCCAGGGATTGACAGAAGGCTCTCCAAAATCGAGAAGAGAATTGGGGCCCTCGATCAGAGACGACGTCCTGTGGAACACCAAAGATCCAGAAAACAGAGTTCATTATGAGTTCAGCAGTTTCTTTAGCGGAGGGTAGTTTGGGTAGGGGAATGAATCGTGCCGCCTTGGAAAATCTCTCTACAATAACTAGGATGGTAGTGTTCCCCTGTGATAAGGGGAGGCCAGTGATGAAGTCCATCGAGATGTGTGACCATGGCCTGTGAGGTATGGGAAGTGGGTGTAGATGTCCCTGGGGTGAACTGTGGGGAACTTTACTCTGGTTGCAGGTATGACAAGCTTTAACGAAAGTAGCAACATCAGTTTTTATGGTGGGCCACCAGAACCGTCTCAGGAGGAACTCGAGAGTGCGAGAAGACCCAGGGTGACAGGTAAGTTGAGAGGAGTGCCCCCAATGAAGGATCTTAGCTCGGACAGCTTTAGGGACAAACAGACAATTTCTTGGTCCTCCCCCGGGATCAGGTTCTTGGTCTTGGGCCTTCCTTACCATGCTCTCCATGTTCCACTGGATAGGAGCAATTATTTTACCCCTGGGAATGATAGTGGCAATGCCATCTTCTTGAGGAGATTTACCGTAAACTCTGGACAGAGCGTCTGGTTTCAGATTTTTGGTACCTGGTCGGTAAGAAAGAGTGAACTGGAAACGATTGAAAAATAGGGACCAACGTGCCTGACGGGGTGTTACGACCCCAAAATGGTGGTGGTGTCTAGGGTCGGGGTGTAACAAAAAGGTGGAGGAACAGAAATGAAAACGGGAACAACAGGACACAAACAATAACTTGACAAATCAAATGTGCTTTAATTAACAGAACTGGTGTTACCAATGGTAAAATAAATCAAATACAAATACACACACTCCAGGGGCAGAGACTAAGGGACGCCAGGTAAAACAAAACATAAACTAACTAGAAAGTGCAGACAATTCTAAGCTAACTAATTAACATACACAAAGCTAGAACTAATCTACACTAACTAGAAAGTTATACAATAAACAAACCTGGCGCACACCGCTAAACTAGTGTGTATAACAGAAATAATCCTACGTGCAGAATGTATGTCACGTGACATACTAAGCTGTCTCTGAGACCCTGGAAGTCAGAAGACAACGAACGTGACACACCGGGTAGGTAACAGAAGTGAACTCAAATGGCAACAAACGGAAGCAAACACAGGGAGCAAGGACAAACAAAACGGGCGGCAACCGAGTGGAGCCACTCTCTCCACGCCGCGTGAGCTAAGGACTCCGCAGAGCCCTCCCTCTCCCATCAATGGCAACATATGGAAGGAAACAAAAAGGGAGCACAAACGAACAAAACGGGCGGCAACCGAGTGGAGCCACTCTCTCCACGCCGCATGAGTCAAGGACTCCGTAGAGCCCTCGCTGCTTCCAATTCAAGCTGCTTCAATCTTATCTCCTTCTCCATGTCCAACTCAAGCTTTCGGATCTGCAGCCGTAGCTTCAACTCAGCTTCGCGGGCATCAGCTTTTTGCTGAGCCTCAATCTGCAAGCGAGCGACCCGTAGCTTTAGACGTAAATCCTCACGGACAGGAGACCTATGTGAAGACGCAGGACTTTGCGCCCCTTCCTCATCAGTGTCAGCTTTCGTCTCAAAGTTGATGAACCCATTGCCATTTTTACTCGCTACACCCTCTCTTCGTGAGAGTGGAGTACCTGCCACATCCTCCGGATTGTCTTTCGCCTCAGCACTCGGCTGTGGAAGAATCTCTAAGACAACCAGTTCCTGCACAATAGCTGCCCTTAAGTCTGCTTTACGACTTTGCCGATTCACATTGAGCTTAAAGTGCGAAGCAATCAACAATAACTCATCCTTTTTACACTCAAAAAGTTTATCAATGCTAGGATTGTCTGCAAACTCTACCAAGTTAAATCCATCCATCCTAATCACTGCAAGTAACAGTCACAAGCAAACTGCCACGCCCAACGCTGCCAAACACAAATCAACTTTCGGACTCAACCACTCTGAAAACAGTTTGGAAATCTTTGCAAAATCTTCAGAATCTTAACTCGTTTTGGATTTTTGGATTGTAAAATGAAAAAGGCGGATGAGCCCCCTAGAGATGTGTGGTCTCTTTTGCTTCAATGCAAGTTAGTAGGGAAAGCGCAAGAAATATGTGCATCCTTAACTTTAGAAGATAGTCTGAAATATGAATGTTTAAAAAGTGCTATTCTTCGTGCTTATGAACTTGTTCCAGAAGCATACCGACAGAAGTTTCGTAATCATAAGAAAAGCCCAGATCAAACTTTTGTTGAAAGCGCAAGGGAAAAAGGACTTCTATTTGATAAATGGTGTAGCGCCAGCAAGGTACATGATTTTGACTCCCTGAGAGAGTTAATGTTGCTGGAGGAGTTTAAAAGAGGATTACCAGAGAAATTGGTAATTCATTTGAATGAACAGAAAGTGTTGTCGCTGAGTCATGCTGCTGTTCTTGCAGATGAATTTGTTTTGACTCACAAGAATGTTTTTACTCCATCCCACCTGACTAGTTCACATACCATAGGTCCAAATCCAGTTTCTAGACCCAAAGCTTCTTCACCACGTTTACGTGAAGACAGAGAATGCTTTTACTGTCACAAACGAGGTCATTTAATTTCGGATTGTTTGGCTTTGAAAAACAAACCAAAGAGTGTTGGGTTTGTGAAAACTCTGAACAAAACTTTAAAGGAAAATGAAGTTGATGTGAGTTATCATCCATTCACCTTGAAGGGGTTAATTTCAATGACTGGAACGCCTGAGGAGCAGGTTGAGATTAACATTTTGCGTGACACTGGGTCACAACAGTCATTTTTGCGGAGTGACAAAATAACATTGCCAGAAGAATCCTACTGTGGATCTAGTGTACTTATTCAAGGTATTGATATGACTATTAGTAAAGCACCTTTGTATATGGTACATTTAGAGAGTGAATTCTGTTCAGGATTGGTTAAGGTAGCTGTACGTTCAGTTCTACCTGTCAAGGGAATTGATTTTATATTGGGCAATGATCTGGCAGGAGGAAAAGTGATGCCTTTGTTGGAAGTTGTGGAGGACCCACAAGTGTCTGAGGATGTCACTAAAAACTCTTTTCCCAATGTATTCACTTCCTGTGCTGTTACTCGTGCCCAATCTCGTAGATCTCAAAATGAGGTTGATTTGTCTGACTCTCTTTTCTCACCTTTATTAGCTGGTGTAGTTCCAGAAATCGTTGTTGCAAAGGCTGAGAAGGAAGTCTCGACTGAGTCAAGTAAGATATTGAACAAGGAACATCTCAGATTACCTGTCTCTCGTGAAAGAATCCTCATTGCTCAGAAGAAAGATAAGTCATTGCAATCTCTATTTCTCAATGCATCTAAACAGAAAGTGGTTCACAATTCAAAGAGTGCATACTTTATTGAGAATGACATGTTAATGCGTAAGTGGTGTCCAAATGCAGCTTTAGATTCTGACGAAAATGCTGTAGTTCAGGTTGTTGTCCCATCTCTTTATCGTGCTCATGTTCTGTGCCTAGCCCATGATCATCAAATGTCAGGCCATCTGGGGATAACAAAAACATACCAGCGAATTTTGCGACATTTCTTTTGGCCTGGCCTGAAGCAAGATGTTACCAACCATTGCCGGGAATGCCACACTTGCCAGCTAGCAGGTAAACCAAATCAGTCTATTCCACCTGCTCCATTAAATCCAATTCCTGTCATTGAGGAGCCATTTGCACATATTATAATTGATTGTGTTGGCCCTTTACCTAAAACTAAATCTGGTAATCAGTTCCTATTTACTATTATGTGTAGTACTACCAGATTTCCAGAGGCAATTCCACTGAGAAGAATAACTGCTTCTAATATTATTACTGCCTTAACAAAATTCTTCTCTACTTTTGGCCTGCCTAAAGTCATCCAGCGTGACCAGGGAACAAATTTTATGTCAACACTGTTTAAACAGGTGTTGCAGACATTAGGGGTTACACACCGAGTTTCAAGTGCTTATCATCCTGAAAGCCAGGGGGCCCTGGAACGCTTTCACCAAACCTTGAAGTCCATGCTTCGAAAATATTGCCTGGACTCTGCCAGAAATTGGGATGAGGGAATTCCTCTAGTTTTATTTGCTGTAAGAGAAGCTGTTCAGGAGTCTTTAGGTTTTAGTCCGGCTGAATTAGTTTTCGGACACCAGGTTAGAGGACCTTTAAAAGTTTTAAAAGAGCACATGTTAAATGCTGAGCCGTCTGCTAAAACAAATATCTTGAGTTATGTGGAGAAGTTCCGAACTCGTCTCCATGCTGCCAACCAGTTAGCAAAACAGGCGCTAACAAATTCACAGAAAGTCATGAAGAGGCAATATGACAAGAAGGCAGTAGCACGTTCTTTTCAGAAAGGAGATCAGGTTCTTGTGTTTCTACCGGTTGTCGGCTCTGCTCTTTCTGCTCGTTTCTCCGGTCCGTACACCGTGAAAAGAAAAATAAGTGAAACCAACTATGCTATTCACACCCCTGATCGTCAGCGTAAAACAAGAGTATGTCACCTCAACATGCTCAAAGCTTACCACCCAAAAACAACCAGTGTCATTTCTGATGAATGTCCTACGGGTGTTGTTCCGGTTGTTACTGCTGTTGTGGAATTAGCTAATGTTGAAACTACTACTTTGCAACCAAGTGATGAAGATGGTTTAACCTTGAAAAATATTCCTGAGTCAGGTGTGAGACTAACAAATTCTGAGATAATGAAAGATCTCTCTACTCATTTAAGTCATCTTTCTTGTGCCCAAATGGCGGATATTTCTAAGTTGATCACTGAATTTTCTTGTTTGTTTGGAGATGTACCTTCTCAGACTAACGTTTTACAGCATGACATCGAAGTGACCGCTGACCGCCCCATCAAGCAGCATCCTTACCGTGTGAACACAGTGAAGCGGTCAGCTATGAGGAATGAGGTACAATATTTATTAGATAATGGTCTTGCCAAGACAAGTTACAGCCCATGGAGTTCACCGTGTCTTTTAGTTCCCAAGTCTGATGGAACCTTCAGGTTCTGTACAGATTATCGAAAGGTCAATGCGATAACAGTGCCAGATTGCTATCCACTTCCAAGAATGGAAGACTGTGTTGACAGAGTTGGTTCCGCTCGTTATGTCACAAAGCTTGACATGCTCAAGGGATATTGGCAAGTGCCTTTGACTCCTCGTGCATCTGAAATCTCCGCTTTTGTGACACCAGACTCGTTTTGCCAGTACACTTCGATGGCATTTGGATTACGCAATGCACCAGCCACATTTCAGCGTCTTGTAAATCTTGTGTTAGCTGATGTGTCCAATTGTAGTGCCTATCTCGATGATATTGTTGTCTATACAAAGACGTGGGCAGAACATGTAGCAACTCTAAGAAATGTGTTTGAAAGTTTTGCTAAAGCAACTCTCACTTTCAATCTCGCTAAGTGTGAGTTTGGTCAAGCCACCGTTACTTACTTAGGAAAGCAAGTTGGTCATGGTTCTGTGCGACCACTGGATGCTAAGATCACTGCAATCTCTCAGTTTCCTGTGCCAACCACTCGCCGAGAGCTGAGGAGATTAGGAATGGCAGGTTACTACAGGGGGTTTTGTAAGAATTTTTCCACTGTTGTTCATCCGTTGACTTCTCTCCTTAGCCCATCGAATGATTTTTGTTGGAGTGAAGCTTGCCAACATGCTTTCGAAAATGTCAAGATGCTGTTGAGTAGTGCCCCAGTTTTGGTTGCTCCCAACTTTAGCTCACCGTTTAAATTAGAGGTAGATGCTAGTGATGTTGGAACGGGAGCTGTGCTCTTACAAGAAGATGCAGAAGGTGTGGATCATCCAATAAGCTATTTTTCCAGAAAGCTCAATAAACATCAGTTGAATTATTCCACCATAGAGAAGGAGACTTTAGCTTTATTGTTTGCATTACAGCACTTTGAAGTCTATGTTGGTTCCAGCAGCTTGCCTATTGTGGTCTTCACTGATCACAATCCGTTGGTTTTCTTGTCACGCATGTACAATCAAAACCAACGACTTATGAGATGGTCTCTAATGGTTCAAAATTATAATTTGGATATTCACTATAAAAAGGGTGTTGAGAATGTGTTGGCTGATGCATTATCACGAATATAATTGTCAGAGGGAAAATTTTAAGGGGGGGGGAGTGTTACATAGAATGTCTTGTTTTTCTAGAGTTTGTTTGTTTGTTGTGTGCATGTGCTTGTCCTATCCGTTTCCAAATCCAGGTTCCACCCATTACCTCTCACCACCGCTCCAGTCACTCTGCAATACGTCGTGAGGGATGTCAATCACCATTAAATTGATGACGTCACCACATCACCACCCAATCCGGTTGCTTCAAAACGACCTGATTTAGATAAAGGTCTCGACACACCACCATTGATCAGCTCTGATCAAGATCGTAGGCTCTTGTGCGTTTTGATGTTGAGTTGTGTACTTTTGTATAAGTTGAGTTATTGTCACGCTGCCAGTTGTTTTGACTACTCTGGTTCTCCAGAAACATTGGCTCGGTCTATTTTTCTAAACCTCTGAAGGGAGAGAAAGATAGATATCACGTGATATACATTCTGGGACATTACACGTAGGTAAACCTTTTGTTAGTACACTAGATAGGTGATGAGCGCACTTGTAACTAAGATTAGAGTAGATTAGAAGTTAAACAGTACTTGCCTGATATTTATGTTTATACTTTGTGCTAGTTTAGAGATATTATTTTCCTGGGGATATTGCAGGGAACCGGCGCCATCAAGGGGAGGGACTCTCTCTTCAGGTTGGTTGGGTTTTTGTTTGATCTGTTCATGTTTGTCTGTACACTAGTCTTGTTGTTTGTAAATAGTTGTAAATAAATCAATCACTCTGTTTAGTCATTTGTTGTGCTGTTGTCTCTTTTGGTTTCTCCACTCCGTTAAACTGTTTAATTTTCTTTGCAAAATAAATGTTACGGTCAGAGTCATTTCCCATCTTAAAAGAAACGTAACACGGGGGTTGAGTCGCTTTGCCTGTTGGATGTACTCGAGATTCTTGTGGTCCGTGAGCACTTCGAAAGGGTGGTTGGCCCCCTCCAGCCAGTGTCTCCATTCCTCCAGGGCTAACTTAACAGCTAGTAGCTCTCTGTCACCTATGTGATAGTTCCTCTCAGTAGGCGTGAGGCGGTGGGAGAGGAATGCACACGGATGTAGCTTGTTGTCATCTCCTCTCTGGGATAATACTGCCCCAACACCTACATCCGAAGCATCCACTTCTACTGTGAAGGGTCTGTCTGGGTTGGGAAGAAGAAGGACAGGTGCAGAGGTGAAGCGACTCTTAAGGTTGTTGAAGGCCCGTTCGGCTTCCGGACCCCATAGAAAACCTGCCGTGCTTCCCTTAGTGAGAGCAGATAAAGGAGCCGCCACAGTACTAAAGTTCAATATAAATTTTCTATAAAAATTGGCGAAACCAAGAAAGCGCTGTACCTCCTTTATCGATGAAGGGGAAGGCCAATCTTTAACTGCCTGGATTTTTTGAGGATCCATCTGGATTTGTCCAGGTTTGATGACAAACCCCAGAAACTTAACTTGGGACACATGAAATTGACATTTTTCAGGTTTGACGTACAGGTTGTTATCAAGGAGGCGCCTGAGAACCTTTTTAACATGTAGCACATGCTCTTGGAGGGAACTTGAGAAAATGAGAATGTCATCCAAGTAGACGAACACAAACTTGTTGAGCATGTCTCGGAGGACATCGTTAATGAGGGCTTGGAAAACAGCAGGGGCATTGGTGAGACCGAAGGGCATGACCAGATATTCATAATGGCCAGTGGGCGTGTTAAAAGCAGTTTTCCACTCATCTCCTTGTTTAATGCGCACAAGATGGTATGCATTGCGCAAATCGAGTTTAGAGAAAATTTTGGCTTCTTGCAGAATTTCAAATGCAGTGAACATGAGAGGCAATGGATAGCGATTACGGACTGTGATTTTATTGAGACCCCTGTAGTCAATACAGGGACGGAGTCCACCATCTTTTTTCCCCACAAAGAAAAACCCAGCGCCTGCAGGAGAGGTGGATGGCCTGATAATTCCAGCTGCAAGAGCTTCACCAATGTAATTGTCCATGGCAGTTCGTTCAGGGAGAGACAATGAAAAAATTCCACCCCTAGGGGGGCAAGCATCTGGGAGCAACTCAATGGCGCAGTCATAGGAGCGGTGGGGTGGCAGGGAGGTAGCTCTCCTTTTGCTGAAGACCGCCTTGAGGTGATGGTATGGAGCTGGGACTAGAGACAGATCTAGGGATTCTTGAGACTCGAGAAAAGGTTCGGAGGTTTTCTGACTCAGACAAGTGGTTTGGCACGTGGGACTCCACCCCACAACTGTACTCGTGGGCCAATCGATATGCGGGTTATGCTGAAGCAGCCAGGGGTGCCCAAGGATAACTGGGAACTCAGGTGAGTGTATCAAATGAAAACAAATCTTTTCTTGGTGCTGACAAATAGAGAGAAAACTAGAGCAGAATGGGGTCTTAGCTTTCCAAACTGCAGTGGCCCATGAAAGCGCCTTACCAGACAACAGGGTGATTACATATGCAATCTTGGCCCGATCTGAGGGGAAGGTAGATGGCTGTAATTCGAAAGTTAGAGCACATTGGGTTAGGAACCCATCACAAACACTCGGATCACCTGAGAAGCATTGCGGTGGAGGAAGGCGAGGTTCTGTTAGGGGAGAGGTCCCTCGAGTCTCAACATTGGGTAGCGAGGCCATAGAGGAGGCAGGAGTAGAACTGGAAGGTAGCCTGTCGAAAAGTTGATGAATAGAGGTCATCATGTCCGAGAGTACCTGTGAGTGCTTGGCCATGAGTGTTTCTTGCTGAACCAGGGCTTGCTCATGTCACTCCACTGCTGAAGTGTGCTGGGCCACTGTGGCAAGAAGGTCCTGAGGACTGTGTGCCTCTGGGTCCATGTTTATTCTTGGCTTGGTTATTCTGTCAGGAACCAGCCTAGAACCCTGGTCTCTAGAATCAGAGTCTGAACCCTTAACCCCTTAGCCACACAATGGTGATGAGTCCCACAGCGAGATGGTCCTTGCACTCAGAGATTTATTTACAATAATCCAGTTTTTGGAACAAAGAATAAAATAATGCAGAGAATAAAATAATCTTAGTGAACGGGAAGAACAAAAGGTAAAACTCAAAAATATCACGAGAGAGATAACCAGGGTAAGCATTAACAATAACCAAGCAAAGAAACAGTGAAAAATAGTCCACTTAAATACACCTGGCCAAACAGGGCACATGTGAAAACAATCAGATAATTACTGGATTCAACTAACACATCGGGAGAAATGAGGACATCTGGTGGCGGAACTAAATCATTACATGTAACAAAAATTCAAACAATGACAGGTCCTGACACCTGATATATGGTAACTATAATCTCTTTAAGAAACATATTATTTGATGCAATGAAAATTATCGATTATTTTTTGTGTGTGTATATACTGTGTGCAGAATTATTAGACAAATGAGTATTTTGACCACATCATCCTCATCATGTATGTTGTCTTACTCCAACCTGTATAGGCTTGAAAGCCTACTACCAATTAAGTATATTAGGTGATGTGCATCTTTGTAATGAGAACACACACTATATCAGGTGTGCATAATTATAAGGCAACTTCCTTTCCTTTGGCAAAGTGGGTCAAAAGAAGGACTTGACAGGTTCCGAAAAGTCAAAAATAGTGAGATATCTTACAGAGGGATGCAGCACTCTTAAAATTGCCAAGCTTCTGAAGCGTGATTATCAAACAATCAAGCATTTCAATCAAAATAGTCAACAGGTTCGCAAGAAACGTGTAGAAAAACCAAGGCGCAAAATCACTGCCCATGAACTGAAAAAAGTCAAGCGTGCAGCTGCCAAGATGCCACTTGCCACCAGTTTCGCCATATTTCAGAGCTGCAACATCACTGGAGTGCCCAAAAGCACAAGGTGTGCAATACTCAGAGACATGGCCAAGGTAAGAAAGGCTTCAAAACACAAGCTGAAACGTCAAGAATGGGCCAAGAAATATCTGAAGACCAATTTTTCTAAGGTTTTATGGACTGATGAAATGAGATTGAGTCTTGATGCGCCAGGTGGATGGGCTCGTGGCTGGATGGGTAAAGGGCAGAGACTCAGACGCCAGCAAGGTGGAGGTGGAGTACTGATTTGGGCTGGTATCATCAAAGATGAGCTTGTGGGGCCTTTTCGGGTTGAGGAGGGAGTCAAGCTCAACTCCCAGTCCTACTGCCAGTTTCTGGAAGACACCTTCTTCAAGCAGTGGTACAGGAAGAAGTCTGCATCCTTCAAGAAAAACATGATTTTCATGCAGGACAATGCTCCATCACACGCGTCCAAGTACTCCACAGCGTGGCTGGCAAGAAAGGGTCTAAAAGAAGAAAAACTAATGACATGGCCTCCTTGTTCACCTGATCTGAACCCCATAGAGAACCTGTGGTCCATCATCAAATGTGTAATTTTCAAGGAGGGAAAACAGTACACCTCTCAACAGTGCAGTACAACAGTGTCTGGAGGCTGTGGTTGCTGATGCACGCAATGTTGAAAGTGAACAGATCAAAACCCTGACAGAATCCATGGATGGCAGGCTTTTGAGTGTCCTTGCAAAGAAAGGTGGCTATATTGGTCACTGATTGGTTTTTGTTTTGTTGTCAGAAATGTATATTTGTGAATGTTGAGATGTTATATTGGTTATATTGAACATGGATGTTGTTCCATAATAAAATTAATACTCAGAAATACAACTTGCCTAATAATTCTGCACTCCCTGTAAGTATATGCATGCCATGGAAAGCGAATGCTATTTTTATTAATACTAATATATTGCAAAAGTATTCTCCTGACAACAGGCAATGATAAACCCTATCGACTAGTTGGCTACAGTGACCCATGGGTAGGGTCCAAAACAGGGCCATCATGTCCAAGGACACCATTGAGAGCTGCACTTTTGTTTTTAAACAAAAAAAAGAGTAAAGCCAAAGAATCATATCTGGAAAGTTTTGGCTTCCTTGAGAAAGCACTACTGGCAAGACCTTCACTGAAACACAACAGTCAGTCAGATCATTCCTTTTTGTTGTATAATCAGGAACACTTCATATTGGTTAGCGCTGATTTGGTGGTTTGATTTTTGCAAAAAATATTGATTCAAATAACCCAAACTAAAAGGATGGCGACACTCACACAGAGATAGTGAAGTGAATTCTGTTATTTAGCACCGTATTCAATAGGTGAATACAGTTCGAAATACAATGTTGAAAAAAATTGTTCACAAAATTTGTGAGCAAAAATCTCTACCCACAAAATCTGCTAATCAAGAATCTTTTCTCTACAATTCCTCACAGATTAAAAGCTCATAGTAGCAGAGTTGATTGCTGAAAAAAACCTAAATGACAGTTCAGGCAAGATTTAATTAGGCCAAGCCCCTCCCCTTTTCAAAAATAGATATAAACCCACACTTGAGTGTTTATAGATCAATCAGTCTCTAAAGAGTACATTGAAAATTTTGACCAGGGCATTAGCAAAATGACTGACTCATTAGGTGTTGACAGACAGATTCTGCAGATCCACCACCATCTGAACCAAGAACTTTACAGTCATGAATGTGGTCTTCAAAAACAACTATTTAAACTCTACTGACTTGAGCACCTTGAGGAGGAGCTTTAGCATGTAGTGTCATGATCTGTCAAGTATCTATTTTGTAAATCCTTGTCTTTAGGTGACAGATCATCGACAGTCCTTTCTTCTGTTGTGGAATCATTCAATCACAAAAAAAAATTTTGTATATACACAACACTGAACAAGCCTCAGATGGAGAGATTGATAACCTTGGGGACTGAAGCTGCTTGGTACCTCAGAGTAACTTGACTGTTCTGCACTCTAACTCCACCATGTCTATGCTCTATACCTGGATTAATATCAATACAACAACAACAGGGCAACTATGAGACACTCTATGAGGGTGACAAAGACACTACCCAATGAACCAACCCCATTTGCCATCAAACCCCATTTGCCACTAGCCTATTCAAAGGCTTGGACTATAGCAGTTGGCAGGTTCCAGGGGTCCTTCGCACATTCCTCATCCCTGGTCTTGCACAAAAGCTGAGCAAGGAGGCTCACTGTAGAAATGTATACTTGCATTTTTTCCTGAGCCAGCTCTGAGCAAACACATCTATCCCAGGAGCCAACGATATGATGTAAAAGAGATGGCAAAGGGTTTACCTCTGCCAGGGGCTACCTCTGCTCTGGTTTCCTTGGAAAATGAGAATCGGCTGCTTGGTTCACCACGTATTTGAAGGGCCCTCGGAAACAAAGTCCACTATTGATTCATAAAGAATCAAGAGTGAGAGAGAATCAAGTCATGATTCCCCACATAATTGTCAACTAAGTGAAATTAAATAAAAAATATTGTAATACAACAATGTGATAGTAAGATACTATAAATAGGAATGTAATAAAAAAAACTATTGATACCAATATGATTTATTTGATTGGATAATGTGCTGATGCTTTGTTAGATTAACTGTTTCTTTGCAACAAATTGAAAAAATCAATTAAAACGTTCCTCGTGGAAAATATAAACTTAATATTGTGCAGTAAATATTTTAAATATGGTAAAGAATCTTCATGGATTATTGTATGCAACCTCTAATTTACAGTCTTGGTTGCTTGGATGTGCTATTTGAAAAGCATTAATTACATTAATCTATGTTATTATTAAATTTTTTTTATCAATGTTTCATTCTGCAATGGATGCATTATAACAGTAACCATTTTGTGCTCATATATCATTTACAGTGTCATGAGTTCATTTACTAATTAGCTGAAATGCAATTAATGTAGGCTGAGAAGGATTGGGTCAAAGGATAGTCAGCCAGTTTCTTGGACAACGTTCACGGCATAGCATGTAAGTCATCATTCTAGAATGTCTTAATAAGGCTGGTTAGATGCTGGCTGTCTGAGGGGAATAGGATTACAAAGAGCCAAAGAGGTAGAAGATTGCTCTGAAGAAGAAGATTGCAGTGCCCTCATCTTCCCCTGCGTCCAATAATTGTATGAAATCGCCAACTGGGGAAAAATATATGTTAACCATGGATTGTGGATGAGAAGCGACTGGCTCTAGGGGTTTGCTTTATGTAATTTTACTTCTACAGAGAACTCTTAATTCAGATTTAATCACCAGAGAGGGAAGTGTAGTCTCTGTGATTATGGACTCACTGTGTAAATCGATGCCCTTGTTTGGAAATAAAGCAACAAAATATGCAGAATCTCAATAAATAGGGATCCTGCCAAATTTTTGCACCAGAAACAAAACATTTTTGTTCTTATACCATTTGCACTAATCTCAAGGGCAACCAGAAAACAAGCTAAGAGCAACTTGGGTAGCACTTTATAATATCTGTACTATTACTACTAATCATTTATAAGGAATTAACAAATAGTTAATAAATAATTTATAAAGCAATGTTTCTCACTTTAAAATAGCTCACAAAAACAGTTACAGATCAGCTAGTAAATTATTTATAACTAGCTGAATTAATCATGAATTACTGTAGGAATATGTGTTAATAAAGTATTTATTATCAACTGGCTTATTGTTACTATAACTCTGCATGCTAAGATGTATGAGTGTGATTTCAACTAGTTTAATAAAAATGTATTAGCATGTTTTAAAAGATCTCAATAATCATTTACAGCTAATAACTATATGCTTTGTAAAAAATGAAAAATCAATTTATAAATGATTAACTGATCCTAAATGAAGCATGAAATTAGTGTTTCTAGGTAATTATATAGATGCTTATAAACCAGGAATAAAGCCTTTAAAGTTATAAACACCTTATCAATGTGCAAAAACATAAAAACCATGCTTTATACTATATCAACAAACAATTTGCTAATGCTTAATAACAGATTAGTGGTGTGCAGTTACAATAAAGGGCTACCACAACTGGGTATACAACATTAAGGTATTATGTAAAAAAAAACACACAAAAAAAACAAGTACATGATACAGTATAGTAAACAGTTTTTACTGAGTCTTGGTTACAAATATACTTTTAATCAAAATGTAAAAAAGCCGGGGGTTTTCTCTATACAGAATTTCAGAAATTTTCTGATCTAAAATCATTTCTATTGAAACAAGCTTACTAAAAGTTATTTCACTAGTTCACTCTAGCTAATAGGAGCTGAGTTGTCTGAGTAAAGGAGGCAAGCAGAGGGATGGAACATCCAAGGAGTTACAAAGGGATGGAGGTAGGATAACTTGCGCAAACATTGAAATTTACTGTTTGTTTACTGTTTGCTCGAAACATCCCCCAAAAGCAGCTGGAGGACACTCACCAGATGTGATATACCCAAAGATTGAGCTTTGGCGATTACAAAAAAATGAAGCTCAAGGTTACAATGACTTAACATATTCTTAGGCTACTTTCAGACTGCAGCCCAAAGCGATATAAATCTAATATTTTGTATGACAGTCTTAAAAGCTCAATTACATAGTTCATTGTTTTTTTAAATCTGACCCAGGTCTCTTTCACATGTGATACTGAATCTAATACAAATACATTTTTTTCCAATGCAATTAAAATCTGCACACTAATATTGCATTTCTCTATGTTTTGTCATTGAGACCTCACACTTTCTCACAGATACGAGTCATTATTAGTATTAATTTCCATCCCAATCTCTTCCTTAACACTATTTAGTACTATTGAAGTTAATTCTGTTCAAATATTTATTCCAACAAAGCCCCAAGCCTGTCTTTGTGTCTGAGAGGATGTGCTTCAATGTTTACATCCATTAACAGGGTCTTCTGGGGATTTTAATGATGATTATAGAAATATTGGATTTAGGGAGCAGGGCCTTCTGTGGGGAGTAGTGCATATTTAAAAATTTTCAGTTAAATCATGTGAGATTAAAAGTTAGGTTTGGGTGGTTGATGAGAGATTAAATGTGTTTATATCATCACTGTTACTGATTTAATTAATTGTATTTTTATGTAACTTTGGTGAATACAATTTCTTACTAGTATTTAAACAACCTAAGCCCATTTTGTCTTGATACTTACACCAAAACATCTTGCCACTAGCCCCTTTCACCTCCCATTTCTCATAGAGAGGTGAGTTGTGGTATTTTCGGACCAGGGGCGCTTCCAGGCTCTGAGGCCCTCCATTTGACTGCTCGCACAGTAGGCTTCTTATTGCCTGCCAAAAAATCTTGGTAGATTATTTAACTCAAATAATAAACATGTATCCAAAACTGATCAAAGGAACCCACAGTACAAAGTTTTACTTGCCTTCATTTGTCAGAGTGCCGAGGACAAAGCAGATAGTAAAACCAAAATCAATTAAACAAAACATGGCTGATGTAATATGCACCTATAAAAACTGTAGAAATAGTAACTAATAAACTATTACAGTGCAGCAATTGGACAAGATAATGCCTTCCAAAATTTTGGAGCAGCTCTTAAATTGAAATGTTGGTGTACAGCTGTCACTGTTATTACTGAACTATAGATCTATTGAATGAATTCCTCTTCTAAAGAGTCAAGCACAGATTGTGGTGTCTGCTATAAATTAAACCAAAATGAAACACAATACAACCCTTTAGGACTCCAACAGGATGATATTATTTAACATTAGAATTACCTCATTTAGCTCTCTTTTATAGTATACAACATCCTTTGATTTGTGAATTCTATAGTCTTTTCATTTATATACTAATAGGAAAAATGCAATATAAATAATTTGAAAATGCAATTTCACAGAAAAATGTAGTGGAAATATACTGGAATATTAATAGGTGTGTGGCAAAAGTCCTTGATTTTAATACTGTATTCTCTTTGATTTCTTTTTTGGGTGGATATTTTTCATCAAATCAAAAAGGTAAGAAAGGTCGAACCAATAGAAAACATTTCAAAACCACAACCACATACGTTTGTTGAAACCATTCATCTTTTTGATTTTAGTTGGTATTTTGTGTGTTTTTTCTCATGCAGCAGTTATTTTTCTGATGCCTTTCATACCTCTCACAAACGAGAGAAACGAACCTCTCCTGCATATTTGCCGTCCCCCTCCTCAACCTTGCTAAGTAATGTGAAATTAAAAGCTTCTTCACACTCTATAATTAGTTGACCCTGACACTAATTAGAAATGCTCTGTATGGTGCCACTTCATATTAAACTGAATGGGATATTCTCTTTCATTTGCTGCTTCTGAACATTAGACCATATCAAAGGCTAAACCATTCAGAGGCAAAGAGTATAACGCATGCATGCACGAGCCTCCAAATGCCCAGAAAAAACTATTTCAACGCCTGATAAAGTCAAAATACTCTAAGGATAAAGTTTACACCATTTTACTTCATCTGACATGGGTTAACATCAAAAAGCAGATTTTTATTTGCCATGTTTATATGCTATATATTCCATATATTTTCACAACGATTTGAATTGTACTATTTATACATCTAATCTAAACTTTTAAATTCATTAAACCCTGTGTTACGACCCCAAAATGCTGGTGTTATCTAGGGTCGGGGTGTAACAAAAACGTGGAGGAGCAGAAATGAAAACGGGAACAAAAGGACACAAACAATGACTTGACAAATCAAATGTGCTTTAATGAACAATAGTGGTGCTACAATGTGTAAAATAAATCCAATACAAATACACTCCAGGGACAGAGACTAAGGGACGCCAGGTAAAACAAAACATAAACTAACTAGAAAGTGCAGACAATTCTAAGCTAACTAAATAACACACAAAGCTTGAACTAATCTACACTAACTAGAAAGTTATACAATAAACAAACCTGGCGCACACCGCTAAACTAGTGTGTATAACAGAAATAAACCTACGTGCAGAATGTATGTCACGTGACATTCTAAGCTGTCTCTGAGGCCCTGGAAGTCAGAAGACAACCAACGTGACACACCGGGTAGGAAACAGGATTGAACTCAAATGGCAACAAATGGAAGCAAACAAACAGACTCACAGACTATTTCAGACTCACAAACTGTATTTTTCATTAGCCTCCAAGAACTCATAATGGATTTTGGGGGTTTTACAACAATGTATCAACTGTGTTAATTCTTTAATATAACTAAAAGTTTTTAAGATAATAAAACATCAGAGCAAACTCACTGTCACTGCTATCTAGAAGAGTCCCCTCAGACCATCCAAAAACTAGTGATGCTGCTACAAAGTAGGGATCTCATTCTCAATCTTTTCTCGTTATGACAAATAACTTTTGTTGTAATTTTAGGATTTAATAATGAAACTTTGGTGCTATGTATACCATATATTCCATTCTTACTGCATATTGCTTCTTGTATGCTTCGTTATGCTGTGCTACAAAAGAAAACTCATAATGTAAGCATTCTGAAAAAAAACTTGTTATAATAAATAAGCTGCTTTGGCTAAATTTAACTTACACATAAGAGCACATTCCAAAACATCATGTATTGTCCCAAAATTTGCCTTTTAAAAATATAAGATCTAAATTGCTTTTTAACCAAAATGTAAGGTAGCATGTTTAGGAGAACCAGAAGATCAATAGACATAAAAGGGAATAAT
The DNA here is from genome assembly GCA_900490495.1 of Danionella dracula. Lineage (NCBI taxonomy): Eukaryota > Metazoa > Chordata > Actinopteri > Cypriniformes > Danionidae > Danionella > Danionella dracula. The sequence goes on along the minus strand of UELW01000378.1, from coordinate 2,492,208 downwards.
AGATTTCCTTTAAAGATGGTACAAAGTAGACTTACATCTGCAAATATGAAAAACAGATATGCTGATAAAGAAGAGTATAGTAAATTCAAATGGTGGTAGATTTTAAAATTAATTGTTCAAATAGAAAAAGTCAGTAAATCCAAAAGTTAGATGATGGCAAGTGACAGCACTCAAGAAAAACACATTTCTTAAGATTTTTATTAATGTTTGCAATTGGAACAGTTCAAACAGTCAAGTTCTTGAACATATAGATTGACAGCGTTTAATGTACCGACAATAAAAAGCCTGTTGATCTCAGCAACATTAAGCATCATGAAAGAGAGGGGAAGAGATAGAGAGAACAAAATAGAAAATGACAGAAAGAAAGAAAGAAAGAAAGGGAGGGGGAAGAGAGAGAGAAGAAAATAGAAAATGAAAGAAAGAAAGAAAGAAAAACCAAAAAGAACAAACATCCTCAAATAGGCTGCACTTTTTCTCTCAGTTCATTAATATTAATCATGTAATGTTAAAAGGTGGGGTTAAGGTGTCACACCTCCTGCACGTTCTATCAGCCCCGATCACCAGTCACAGTCTCCAGCCAATACACGACGCACTCAATCACCCGAGTACTAACCAGACACACCTGGGCACTCATCACCGTCATCTGTTCCAGTCATCAACAGCACACTATAAAGACTCACCCACGCCGTTCACTCACCGTCAGGTATCATCTACACTGGATCATATCTCACTCCGTCTTCTCATCCCGATCTTCTGCCAGGAGCTTCTGCTACTCGTTGCACCCAGAGACTAACCCCTGTCACCGGCTTGCTCTGCTCGAGGGAAGTAACGCTACTACCACCTAGACTCTCTACTTTGAACTGTCGCTCGTACGTCGGTACGAAGACTAATGTGTTGAATAAACACTGTGTGAATCACACCCTTTGCCTCTGCCTTCTGTGATCCGTGACAGGATACCTGACCGAACAAAGATTCCCGGAACATGGACGGTCTCGCTAACCCTTCCGGGAGCCCCGCTGACTCATACCCGGGTATGGCGGCGGCGCTGAGCCAGCAACCCGCGAATCCGCTCGCGATGTCAAGCTCAGCTCTTTCCCGTCCCGCCAGTTATGCTGGCGATCCTCAAGCCTGCGCTGGATTCACTCTGCAATGTTCGTTGTATATCCAGACTAACTCCGCCTCCTTCCCCAACGAGCTCTCCAAGGTGGCCTTTGTAATCTGTCTCCTCACCGGTCGAGCACTTCAGTGGGCAAACGCACTCTGGAACGCCAACAACCCAGTCCTTCACTCCTATCACTCCTTCACCGAGCACCTTAAAGAGGTATTCGGCACAGCACTCACATCACTATTGGTCCACGACGAACTCATCTCACTCACCCAAGGAAAGCTAACCATCCACGAGTACACTCTTCAGTTCCGCACTCTCGCAGCCAGTAGTGGGTGGAACCACGTAGCGTTGTTAGCCGCATACCGGCGCGGATTGAACCCCAACGTTCGTCGTCATCTTGTTATTTACGAGGATAACGTGGACCTTGAGGTGTTCATCCGCAAAGCCATCAGCGTCTCCCAGCACCTCAACGCTTGTTCCATCCCTACCATTCCCCATGGAGCACCATTTCATCCTCACCCTTCACCATCACTCACCACCATTGGAGCCCCTCGTCTTCACCCTGCTACCTCACCACCCGACTCGGAGGAACCTATGAGCACGGATGCCTACCATCTCACCTCCGCGGAACGCCACCAACGACTCAGTCTCCAACTCTGCCTGTACTGCGGAGAAGCTTCCCACCTACTCTCTTGCTGTCCAGTTCGCCCTCCTCGTCCAATGGTGAGTGCCTGTTCCATCACTCCATCAATGTGTAAAATTCCTCATCTGCAAGCCACGCTAACCATGAACTCTTGTGACTTCCCCGTTAATGTCCTGGTGGACTCCGGAGCCGCTGGGAACTTCATCTCCACAACCTTCATCAATAAACATCGCCTCCCGACAGTCATCAACGAAACCCGGTATCGTATATTCACTATTCAAAACTCACCATTGGGCGAAGGCCAGATCACCCGTCGGACCCGTCAGGTCAAGTTAACGATTTCCCCAGACCACCGGGAGAAACTCTACCTCTTAGTGCTGCCCAGGGCCAATGTCGATATTGTGTTGGGTCGACCTTGGTTGGTCCAACACCAACCCACCATCGATTGGGGCACTGGACAGATCCTCGGCTGGAGCAAGACCTGCAAGGATCACACTCATCACTCATCGAACCACCAGTCATCTCTTCCCCTTCACTCAACCACCTTAGACCCCTCTTCAACGGACCTCACTCGGCACGTTCCTTCCACCTACCACGCCTTCCTAGATGTCTTCAGTAAGGAACGTGCCGCACAACTTCCTCCTCACCGGCCCTACGACTGTAGCATCGACCTGCTGCCCAATGCCAAGCTACCGCACGGTCGTATCTACCCTCTCTCCCGTCCTGAACACGAGGCGATGGAGAGCTACATTAACGAAGCCCTCAGCCAAGGGTTCATCCGACCATCCAAGTCCCCTGCCGCATCGAGCTTCTTTTTTGTAAACAAGAAGGACGGAGGACTCAGACCCTGTATCGATTATCGAGGATTGAATGAGGCTACGGTAAAATTCGCTTACCCGCTACCACTTGTACCCGCAGCTCTTGAGGAACTTCGGGAGGCGCGAGTGTTTAGCAAGCTGGATCTCCGCAGCGCGTACAACCTGATCCGTATTCGAGAAGGAGATGAGTGGAAGACCGCCTTCATAACCCCCACAGGGCACTATGAATACTTGGTAATGCCCTATGGCTTAGCAAACAGCCCATCAATTTTCCAGAACTATATGAACGAAATCTTCAGAGACCTCCTCCACAAATGCGTCATTGTATACATCGACGACATCCTCATCTATTCCCGTAATCTGGAAGACCACCGTGACCGAGTCAGCCAAGTCTTGCAACGTCTCCGTGAGCACCGACTCTACCTGAAAGCCGGAAAATGCGAGTTCCACCGATCCACCATCTCCTTTCTCGGTTACGTGATCTCCGCTGCGGGGGTCCAGATGGAGAACGCCAAGGTGGACGCCGTAAACAACTGGAAGGTACCCCAAACCGTCAAGGAGCTCCAGCGCTTCCTCGGATTTGCCAACTTCTATCGACGCTTCATAAAGAACTACAGTACCATATCCTCACCCCTGTCATCACTCCTCAAGGGGGGTCGGAAAACCATCGCCTGGAGCTCCGAGGCGGATCGCGCCTTCCGACTCCTCAAGAGCAAATTCACCGCAGCACCAATCCTCAGGCATCCTGATCCTACACTACCCTTCGTAGTTGAAGTCGATGCGGCAGACGTAGGAGTGGGGGCCGTACTCTCCCAGTGGGCTAACAAACCCAAAGCTCTCCATCCGTGTGCGTACTATTCCCGGAAACTCACTTCTGCTGAGCAGAACTACGGCATAGGGGACCGTGAGTTACTAGCCATCAAGCTGGCCCTCGAGGAATGGCGACACTGGCTGGAAGGAGCCAGATTCCCGTTTACCGTTATCACAGATCATAAAAATCTACAGTATCTCCGGAATGCCCAACGCCTGAACGCCCGCCAAGCTCGGTGGTCACTATTTTTCGCAAGATTTAATTTCTCCATCACATACCAGCCGGGGAACAAAAACTGCAAAGCGGACGCCCTTTCCCGCCTGTACTCACCAGATCCCGTTCTAGATGCTCCCGAACCCATACTACCACCCTCCATCTCCGTCGCTCCCATCCTGTGGAAGATTGACGAGGAGATCCGAACTGCCACTCTCGAGGAGCCAGCCCCTCCGGATCTACCACCCGGCTCAACTTACGTTCCGTCCAGTCACCGTCTCACCCTCCTCGAAAGTACGCACACCTCCCTCGGTTCAGGACATCCGGGCAGCAGGCGAACCCTCTCGCTCCTACGTGGGAAATACTGGTGGCCGGGTATGGCCAAGGACGTTGCCCAGTATGTCCAGGGATGTTCGGTCTGTGCCGTAACCACCACTCCTCACCGTCTGCCTGAAGGCAAACTCCAGCCACTACCTATCCCCCGCCGACCCTGGACCCACATTGGTGTCGACTTCGCTACAGACCTGCCTCCATCGCGGGGTCACACCACCATATTGGTGGTCGTTGACAGGTTTTCCAAGCAGTGCAAGCTCATCCCGCTCAAAACCTTACCCACTGCTTTGGAAACCGCTGAAGCACTATTCAATCACATCTTTCGCAACTATGGTCTTCCCGAGAATATCGTTTCCGACCGAGGACCTCAGTTTATTTCCAGGGTCTGGCGGGCCTTCTTCCAGTTACTGGGCACATCCGTCAGTCTTTCGTCCGGCTACCATCCACAGACGAACGGCCAGACCGAACGGAAAATTCAAGAAATCTCTCGCTACCTCCGGACATACTGTGCTCATCACCAGAACACCTGGAGCCAGTACTTACCGTGGGCAGAGTATGCCCAGAATTCCCTTCGCCAGGCCTCCACGGGACTAACCCCCTTTCAGTGTGTTTTAGGGTACCAACCGTCACTGTTTCCGTGGACCGGCGAAGTCTCGGAGGTGCCCGCGGTAAACCATTGGTTCCAGGAGAGCGAGAGGGTATGGGGCTCAGCTCACGTCCACCTCCAATGGGCAGTGCGGAGACACACCGAAGCAGCTAACCGCCGCAGGTTACCCAACCCGGTATACCAACCCGGGGACAAAGTGTGGCTTTCAACCCAGAACATCCGTCTCCGACTGCCCTGTAGGAAGCTGAGTCCCCGCTACATAGGGCCATACACTATCCACTCCCAGATAAACCCTGTCACCTACCGCCTCAATCTGCCACCTCATTCCCGTATTTCTTCTGCCTTCCATGTTTCACTCCTTAAACACTTCACTGATCCTGTCTCTCCTCCTTCCACAGACCCAGAGCTGCCTCCCCCTCCAGCACAACCCGAAGTCGTGGGTGAAAACATCTACCAGGTCAAGGAAATCCTCGACTCCCGGCGGCGGGGCGGCCGACTCCAATACTTAGTCGACTGGGAAGGATTCGGTCCCGAGGAGCGGTCATGGACACCCCGGGAGGACATATTAGATCCCTCTCTCCTCGAAACATTCCACCAGCAACATCCCAACCGTCCGGCTCCTCGAGGTCGTGGCCGCCCACGTCGCCGGTCCAGGGTGCCAGGAGTCACCCGTGGAGGGGGGGGTACTGTCACACCTCCTGCACGTTCTATCAGCCCCGATCACCAGTCACAGTCTCCAGCCAATACACGACGCACTCAATCATTCGAGTACTAACCAGACACACCTGGGCACTCATCACCGTCATCTGTTCCAGTCATCAACAGCACACTATAAAGACTCACCCACGCCGTTCACTCACCGTCAGGTATCATCTACACTGGATCATATCTCACTCCGTCTTCTCATCCCGATCTTCTGCCAGGAGCTTCTGCTACTCGTTGCACCCAGAGACTAACCCCTGTCACCGGCTTGCTCTGCTCGAGGGAAGTAACGCTACTACCACCTAGACTATCTACTTTGAACTGTCGCTCGTACGTCGGTACGAAGACTAATGTGTTGAATAAACACTGTGTGAATCACACCCTTTGCCTCTGCCTTCTGTGATCTGTGACATAAGGTCACTTAGCAAATCTGCATTGGATAATTAATATTAATGTTATGATGTCACTGCTGGCATACACCCTCATATCCTGACAACTTGCCCAAAGGCAAACTTGTTGGAGCCTTAGTATATGGTGTTTTATTTAGAGTACAGGTATTAGCTGAAAGCACTACAGAGTAACGCAGATACCCTCAGAGAAATGTCACAAATAACACAGTAAAAAGCTTTATTAACTTAAAGCTGACAGCTAGATCTGAGAGTAATGGCTTCAGCTGAGAGTAATGGTTTGAGAAATGGCGAAGGTGGGAAAAACGTTGCGTCTTTCGCACAAATCCTTCAGGGAATGCCGGTTTTGATGTATTTCAGAACATTCAGCATCCTAAGGCCCCTAATTAATAGAATGGCTCTGAAATCTGACAGCAAAGCTTTTTACACTATGCATCATGCCGTTGATGAGCTGTCTGCCTCGTAGCTTTTCAAGTCTTTGCTCATTTTCAACTCGTAGCTTATTTATTAAAAACACGCTGTGAAGTTTAAAGTCTGCCTAAAATAGATTTCACAAACTGTTTATTTTCATATTGTTAAGCAATGGAGCATGATTCGATTTAATCATTTTTTTAATAAATGGGATTGTGACGAATGAAGATGCCTCAGCAGAATGATTCACAACAGCATAAGTGAAATAAAATAGGATTTGTTTAAAGTATGCAAGCTAATGAATCAATATTCATCAGCTACTGTTTTTCTTTACAATCCCTGCAGGTACTGACAGGCCATACAATATAATCTTTATGTGCCGTAAGGCAATTAAAAATTAAGTCGTCTACACTTGTATTGCTTTATTTAATGAACTTGCTAATGGGATACAAACATCAGGTTTTTATCTCTTCTTGTCTAGCCACCTTAAAATTCTTATATGTAGTTTTATATGTATCTTTTATGATATTTCATGATTTAAAAACAGTGGCTCTATGAAATTTACAGGGGGTTCAAAAAAGATTTTATTAATTGTTCACTTTCATTCATATGTTTTCATTTTTCAATTATACATGATTATTGATTATAGGAATGTTAGATATGAATGGATTTTCGAATAAATAGCAGCTGATTACTATAGTGTAAATGGTCCATTTTGTCTACGGTATCCATTTTCTTGATTTTGTTTTTCAATAAGAAAATGGTTTAATCTCTCCCTAAATGGAAATTGTTTTTAAGTCGCACAAGTGTTTTTAAGAAAAATAACATTTGAAAAAATACCAATATTTGATTTAAATTGTTGTGATTGAGATTTCACACGACTCTAGATACGTCTATAAATTTACGAGTATAAATTAAAAAAATAAAAAAAATAAATAAAAAAAAATACCTTCTTTTTTCCCTCCTCTGTCTTTATTTTCTTCCTCTACTTCCTCACTGCTTAGGTTTATTGATCAGTTGATACAATTCTATTATGAGAAGCTGAGATAGACTTTGATGGTGTAACAAATTGCATATTGTCTCTCCCCTAATGTAAGTCGCTTTGGACAAAAGCGTCTGCCAAATGCATAAATGTAAATGTAAATGTTTTTATGTACAGAAGAAAACACAACAAATATGAAGACTTGTAATCTGGAAATGTTTTTGGGAGGGAGTCCATATTAGACACAAAATCTCATCAATTGAGCTTATGTGGGAAAGTTGTAGAGCACCAATGCAAATCCCCAAGTAGCTTCATATAAATAAAGGTGGTTTGGAAGACAAAAAAATAAAGACCATGGATATTTATCCCGAAGACAAACAAATCTGTGTGGATTCTGGAGACGAGGCCAGCAGAGATGCGATTAAAAGTCTATTGATCCATTCTGCAACCACTTTCTACTTCATATCAAGCCATATTTGATTGCAGTTTGAAGGCCTGCATTGGATAGGATGTAGTATATTCATTTGGAATTGTTGTCTTCTGTTATTTCTGTTTTAATTCTTCATTTATACATATATAATTTGTAAAATATAATTCAATTCATATAATTAGATATATTAACTGCTTTGACACCAAAACACTTGAAAGGCACTGTTACAATAAACAAAATATTAATTAAAGTTAAACTCATTACCCTATGGTATTCCAGGTCATCACCACCGAATCACAGACAGGTCTCAGACAGATGATAACCCAGCTCTCTGTCTCTCTGATTTATCCCATCATTGTTGTTTTATTCTACCTTAGCACTGTTCCCATCATACAAGGTTTTTCACTCTCATTTCCAACAAGGTGTTGGATATTTCCAGTATTTGTGTTGCAGGTGGAGACAAGGATTGTAGTGCACTTTTGTGGATGGGTGGTTGGCTGTGGGGACATTTCTTAAAGAGGGCAGGTTCATACTTAGGTGTGAGTATGTCTTATTGTAAGAGAGTGGATTTGTCTCCAGGTGTTTCTAATGAAGGGGCCTCATTGTGCCCCTTCATCACTGCTGGGACTTGTGCAATACTTTTCACAAGTAAGTAATTATTGTTGAGCATAACAGAGAGCACTTAAAAGCACAAGGTTTACTATAAAGCCAAACCATAATTGCCTCAAGTGGTTTCAAACATTGGGAATCCCACTGCAAGTTCTTGAGGGGATTTTTAATGTTATGCTTAAAAGTAACTTTTCTAATGAGAAAAAATTCCATAAAATTACAGATTATGAACCACACCATTTTATTTTACTAAGTACAATTTAAATCAAATAACAAATAAAGCAATAAAAACAGCTAATCAAAGTACAAGTACACATACTGCTTTCATAAACAGATGACACATCCATAAACCAGTCCAAAAATGATCTACCCACTATTTTTTAAACTGCCTGAAATTGTAATTATTTTGCATTGTACACTTTGCAGATGTTTGTTTTACATAATTTGGCCCTTAACCAAAAGTATGTGGATATACCAGATAACCACTGTGGATATACAGTGTACTGTCACCTAGCAAAGGTCACTAGCTGGCGCTTGCTTTTTATTTCAAGAAGAAAAATGCAGCAGCACGAGAAAAAGATACGGTAAGGTGGAAAAGAAGGCTTAGTGAAGAGCAGGAACACAGGAATGAAACTATGAACGTAAATGAAAAAAAAACTTGATTGAAAGTATTCAAAGTTGCCTGGAAAGGGAGCATGCCTTAATATAGACTAGCTTTAAAAACTGATAGAACTAACTACCATCACAAATTAATAGAAACAATTCAAAATAACCCACGCCTTCACTTTGAAACATTGGCTAATCTACTGAACAGTCAACCATCGACAGATTCAAATGCAGCTATGACATTTAGTAGCATTGATTTTATGAATTATTTCTCAAATAAAATTACATCTTCTTGTGACCAGGTCATAATGAACAGTGGTTCCCCTTTTAAGGCGAGCGAGTTGGAAGAACATGCGTGGCTCCTTTAAGAGAACATGCTAGAATTCTCGCGAGACTCGGATGGGCGCGCTAGTTTGGAGAGTCTGCATGGCGATCGTTAACAGAGGGACAAACGTTAAAACATTCCTGTTATTTCTTGATAATCGCTGATGGTGACTCATGAATGTTACCGCGAGAACCAGAGTATCGCATGTGTAATGGAGAGTATCGCATGTGTAATGGGAACCGTTTGTTCGTGTTCGAATGTCATGTAATGTGTATAATCAGTGTTGCAATGTCATGAAGAGTTTGTGTAAGATTAGACTGATTGAGTGCCATTCTCTGAATTTAAGTGTAATTAGGGGTCGAGCACCGAAGGTGCAAGAACCCTATTGTTTTTCCTCGAGTCTTTTTTTTTTATTTATTTTTTTTATTATTATTATTATTCCGGGAATCATTGCGGGCACTTTTCGGTACCTGAACATATATGAAAAGTCACAGATTTTTGCACACGCATCAGACCCGGTGAAAAATTTCGTAAAATTTTGGTCCCAAAACTGATTTCTAAAAAATGGCTCTATAGCGCCACCTAACGCGTTTTTACAGCTTTTGATCATCCAGTTTGTCGTAGGCGGATGAAATTTGGTACACATGTGTAAAGTACCAAGGTGTAACTTTTACTAATTGAAAGTCTATTTCCAAAATAGACAGGAAGTCAGTTATTTCGCAAAAACCTCTAAAAAAGGGCGTTTTTGCTCCTTCTACTTTTTGACGAACTACTCTCACAGACTTTATCCAAACATCTCCAAACTTCTTGAGTATCATCATAAGGCATACGGCAATTGATATTGAGAAGCTTGTTCGACTATCATAAAGTATGTGGTCGTGGCGGCGGGCCAATGTCCAAATTTCGACTCGAAACAGGAAGTTGCTATAACTCGGGCATAGAATATCCGATCCGGCTCAAACTTGTTTCATTCTCATCGTAGTCCAAGCCTGAGAACAGGCGTACGACAACGAACGACATCCGCCATAGCGCCACCTAGTGGCGAGCATTAAAAGCCTGTTTTTCATAGTTTTACCCTTCTATTTCAGCCAGTGTATTGCATGCACACTTAAAACTTGTTGCATGCGTGTAAGACCTTAAGACCTACAAAAAAGTAAATTGGGTCGAGTTTTGAAACTGGACGGAAAACCGGATATTTTAGGTTTTATGTAAAAAACACAGACTTCATACTTTGACGAACTCCTCCTAGGTGAAATGTCCGATCCAGCTGATAATTGGTGTGGTTTGTCATAAGGCATTTGGGATGAAAAGTTATCAAAAACGCAGCAGTTCGTCAAACGGCCTTTGGGTGGCGCTTTATAGCGCCACCTGAAGCGGTTTTGTAGCTGTTGCGCAACCAGGTTATCGTAGGCGAATGAAATTTGGTACACATATGTAAATGACCAAGCTGCAACTTTTACTAATAAAAACCCATTTTCCAAAATTGACGGGAAGACAGAAATTTTGCAAAAACCTCAAAAAGTGTGCGTTTTCGCTCGTTTTAAATTTTGGCAAACTTCTTCTAGGTGAAATGTCTAATCAGGCTGAAAATTGGTGTGGTTACTCATAACACATTAGGGAAAAAAAGTTATCAAAAGCTAAGAAGTACGTCAAATGGTCTTGGGGTGGTGCCACAGCAAAGTTCATCCTTCAAAATTGTGGAAAAAAAATTACATATTATGGTCTGTATCTCTTTTCAAGATAATCCACTATCAACAAAAACAGACTGGTATGATTAGCCTTAACAGAATCAACAAAAGCATATGCATCACTGTGACTGCGCTCCAAAAATTGGCTCTACAGCGCCACCTTACTGCCCCCTTAAATGTGACCAGAATCTTCGTTTTAGCTGTTTTGACCCATTGAACATGTTAGAAAGCCCACCAAAATTTGTTCGAAGGTCAAAAAACTCGAAAAAGGCCGGGAGGCGGTGCTTTCGCTCCGGCGGATGCATCGTGCGAGACCCCTTCCATCGCTGCTTGCAGCTTTAATTGTGTTTTGTGTTTAGCCACTGCCGTATTTCTTAGGTTCTAAAATTAGATTATATTCCTTTTGACCTTTTACCAATTGACACAATTACCTGAGAAAGTAGTGAGTTTAAGTTGTGTTTCTTTTTTTTATTTTGTAACTTTTCACTTACTGTTGTGTTGTAAACACCAAAGAGAAACCTTTGTTTAAAGACCTCAACTCCTTTCGACCGCTGTCACTGTTTAGTACAGCAGTCAGAATAAAGCCACAAAAATATATTCTGTTGTTGGTGCTCTTTTACCCACCATCCAGTGCACCAGGTCACATATTAGATGCAAAATCACTAAAACTAATTTTCAATCTGAGCAGCTTAACTCAAATTCCATGCCTTTGCCTCACTCGCTAAAACATTTTTCAAATATTGAACTGAAAGAACTGCTGAAAATAATCTCAGCATCTAAATCAACGACATGCTCTCTTGATCCTATACCAACAAAATTACTGAAATAATTGCTACAAATAGCTCAAGAACCGTTTCTAAATATTATAAACTCATCTCTATCAATAGTTTACATTCCTAAACAGCTCAATATGCAGTAGTTAAACCACTAATCAAGAAAATGGACCTGGATCCCACTGAGTTGTCAAACTATAGGCCAAACTCTAACCTACTGTTCTTGTCAAAAATATTAGAGAAAGTTGTAATAGCACAGCTCACCTCCTTCTTACAGAAGAGCAGCCTTTATGAAAATCTTCAATCTGGATTCAGAGGACTTCACAGCACAGAGACTGCACTGGTTAAAATTTCAAAACGATTGTCAATTGTTTGGGATCAAGAAAATATTTCTCTTCTAGTTCAGCTAGATCTCAGTGCAGCCTTCGATACAATAGATCACAAGATTCTCCTCGAGAGACTAGAGAATGATGCAGCTATCCAGGGTCAGGTTCTAAGATGGTTTAACTCTTAACTCTCTGACCGGAGTCAGTTTGTTCATGTAAATGGAGACTCATCGGACACAATAGTAGTAGAGAGATCCTCAAGGATCTGTTCTGGGACCCATCCTATTCTCAATCTACATGCTGGCAAAATTATTAGAAGATATGAATTTAGTTTCCATTGCTATCCAGGCGACACCCAGCTCTATATCTCAGCAAAACCTAATGACCATTTAAAGCTAAATAAGATCTCAGAATGTCTCGCTGATATCAATGTCTGGCGTTATTATAGGTAGTGAACTGACGTTTAAGGACCATATCTCTTATGTTACTAAGACCACCTTCTTTTCACCTACGGAACATGCTGTCTATTGTAGATGCAGAAAAGAGTAAAAAGATTTACCAGAGGGGGAATTCTCAGACCCCCGAAGCTCTGGAACAAACTCACGGATGTTGCCAGAGCTCAGCAACGCTCAAAGAGTTCAAAACCAAATTAAAAACATATCTGTTTAATCTAGCATTCGAATAATTGGCTCCTGGTACTTGTCAACACGGATATGGTGTCTGAGTGCTATAAACATACAAACTGTTGAAAAAACTATGTTGTTCAATGAAACCTATCCCCATAATTTATCTCTCATCCTACAGCTGATGCTGATCACTCGTTTGTTGTCTGTTACAATTTTCTAACCATTTTTTTTGTTTGTTAGTTTCTGTTTTGTCTTTGTTTGTTTTTTTGTGTTTGCTTTGTTTTTGATTTCTCAGGTGCAACCTTTTCATCTATGTATTTTCATTCATTCATTCATCTTCAGGTCGGCTTTCTTCCCTTTCTGGGTCCCCACAGCAGAATGAACCGCCAACTCTCTGGCATATGTTTTACACGGTGGATGCCCTTTTAGCCGCAACCCATCGCTGGGAAATCTATGTATTTTAAGTTTGTATATTCTTTATGCTGGGGAGGTGACTAGCACCTGCCTCAGTCAGCGCGGCTCCCAGGGACCTCACAGAGGGAATTCCTATTTACCCTACCTGATCCACACTAGGACTTTGTGAAGCTGCTTTTCTTGCTTTTTCTTGGCTTGGTCTACTTTTCTAAACCTCTGAAGGGAGAGAAAGATAGATATCACGTGATATACATTCTGGGACATTACACGTAGGTAAACCTTTTGTTAGTACACTAGATAGGTGATGAGCGCACTTGTAACTAAGATTAGAGTAGATTAGAAATTAAACAGTAATTGCCTGATATTTATGTTTATACTTTGTGCTAGTTTAGAGATATTATTTTCCTGGGGATATTGCAGGGAACCGGCGCCATCAAGGGGAGGGACTTTCTCTTCAGGTTGGTTGGGTTTTTGTTTAGTCTGTTCTTGTTTGTCTTTACACTAGTCATGTTGTTAGTAAATAGTTGTAAATAAATCACTCTGTTTAGTAATTTGTTGTGCTCTTGTCTCTTTTGGTTTCTCCACTCTGTTAAATGGTTTAATTTTCTTTGCAAAATAAATGTTACGGCCAGAGTCATTTGCTATCTTAAAAGAAACGTAACACACTTTATAAAAACTGATTGATCAATTGATTGATAGATAGATAGATAGATTGATAGACTGATCTTGATGATTTATGCTCTGGATTTTAGCAGATATAAGCAGGAAGGTGTCTCCAGGCAGAGCTGGCCCACTGGCTAGTGGAGGCCACTTGCAATGTATACAAAGTGTAGAGGTCAATTGCAACCACAGTATGAATCCACTCCACTAGGTAGGGGACAAGAGAACTTTGGTGGAAGATATCTGCCAGACAGTGGGTTGTTCAACACCCAACATACTTGTCATTTAGTGTAATCTGCACATTGGATACAATTATTTAGCAATGCGGAGTGTTGGCAGTTCACAATGAAGTGTACAAAGGTGTGTCCATCTTGAGTACCTCATTCCTGCAGGATAAGTTGCACTATTATTGCCAATGCAGTGTGACATGAATGTCTTCTCCAAGTTTTATGCTTCTCCCAACCCAGGGATGTAGTTGACAAAACAAAGCAGTGCTGTGTTCACTCTTTGTGTTAGCCCTCCCTGATTGAGGGACACCAGAGGGAAAATCATCCATTTGTCAAGCTTCCCTCTGGTGGGAGCTGTTACTGTTCTTATGTCTCTCACTGAAACCGTGCAATGTTTTCCTGGAAATTCAAAAACCAGTCTTCATGGTGGTTAGTACGGCCTTTGCACATTTCTCTGAAATGAGATTGATGCACTTTTTTTCTTTTGTCGAGCAGGTAAGTATAAACATAAACTAACTACACAATTGCAATTAAGTCATAGACTTGGACCCTGGGTCAGAGAAGGGCCTTGTTGCTTTTGGGGTATTGAAGTGTCTGGTGGGAGCTTGGTTTGATCTATGTTGAAGTGACCAACCGAAGAGGATCATTTATGGTTACATGCAACGGTGCTATTTTTATGCCTTGTCAAAACACTGAGATAGTGAGTAAGTCTTTGGATTTAAGGGTAGGTCCGGCAAAATGTAACCTGGAGTGCTAGTGCATCCAAGTTTTGCTTTTATTGAGGTGATATGCAAATTCTTGCTATTCTTAGAGTATGATTTTTACACTTTATCACGTTCCCATAGTTCCCAATGTCATTTTATATTTGTTTTTCCTCTGTTAATAGTTAAATTGCTTTACTACATTTCGGATCTGTCCAATTCACAAATATTTTGACACCAATTAAAAGCTAGAAATTCTCTAGCCAAGTCACTCCTATATGAGAATTCCAATTTATTTTATAGTTTTTTCCAAAAAAGATCACATTTCTTATTAAATGTTCAGTATTTTAAACAGCACAGCTATAACTGAGAATCCTTCCTGTGCACACTTACAAAGCTGCAGCTACAGTTCAATAAAAATATAGTCTGCATTCAAATGTTTGACTGACATGTGCTTTAATAAAAACGTACTGTTCAGAATGAGTTCATCGCACACTGCCTCCGTTCAACTGTTTGCACTTTGCAATGATCAGCACAGCAGAGACACCAATGAACAGATTGATTTAAGCTCTCCAAGAGTCCAGACCCCAATGCACCTCCAAACCTCCATCCATCAGCAGTGCACAATAGC
The DNA here is from genome assembly GCA_900490495.1 of Danionella dracula. Classification (NCBI taxonomy): domain Eukaryota; kingdom Metazoa; phylum Chordata; class Actinopteri; order Cypriniformes; family Danionidae; genus Danionella; species Danionella dracula. Next base: position 2,477,157 of record UELW01000378.1, on the reverse strand, counting down.
TTTCTCAAGCGCATCGCAGGTAAAGAATCACTCCTTCAGCTCTGAGCCAGGGAGACGGGGAGCCTAGACAAACCACAAATGAGACTGGCCTTTCCCAGACTCAAGCTAAGGAGGTCACTGAACCACTGGAGCTAAAAGTGCTAAAAGAGAAACAAAAAAGAGGGGAAAGGAGACACATCGCAGCTGCTTATCTGAAATCACCGGTTGTTCTCATGGAAACCAGAGTTTACCTGCCGAGCTGTCAGAAATATCATGTTTGGCCGCAGTTACCATTGGCTGGAGGCTGTCAATAGTGAAAGGGTTTTTTTTTAAATATTTGCTCCCTTGTAGTGGTGCTGTCAGTTTTTGAATCTGAACTAATTACCATACCTGTCCTCCGATCATCTGTACTCAGGGACCTCTATTGGGATAATATGATTGAATATAACTGCATTAATTCCTGCCAAACGCATACATTGTGACAGCATGTTTCTTTGGAGGTAATGTTCACATTAACATTGTTAATTTAATTTTTGATTTAATTTAATAAAATTTACAATTGTGAGAATGAATTCAGAGAAGAAACTTTTTAGGGAAAAGTTAGTTCCTCTTGGAAAATGAGATGACAAGGCCTCTAAGCACAGACACTCTTTTGGAAACTTTTTTAACATATGAACTGAGGCCTTTCTGAACAAGCTCTAAAAATGTTGTTAGTGACAAGCGAACATTTTCAGTAGTTTGGAAAATGTAAATGTTTTTGTTTGTTTTTGCTAAGGCCATAGGGTTGTATTAGGACACGATTGGTCCTTGAACTGTAAGGGAAACAGCATGTATGAATGAAAAAAAATGGTTGAATGGGAAAATGATTTAGAAAAATTAATTAATGAACTAATGGAGTACACTTCTAAAAATATAAAGGAATGTCCCTAGATTTGTTCTTGCTAACACATTTAGAGAAAACTATCACATTTATAAAGTTAGCTGTAGATGAAACACCAACCTAGGAAGCAGCAATAAAGCACTCAAACTCACTGTCAGGTGCTTGGACAGATGCATCTGAGCATAAGTTATGAAGATGCATCCGGTTGTTGCTGCTCCCCAGGACAAGACCTTCACTGTAGAGTGCTCTTAACTTGCTGGCTAATTAGGATGTGTGTCCACGTCTGAACAAAACATTGTCTTCAAGAGCATGAGTGAAGTGTTCAGCACCATTCAAATTGGAACAAATGAATCTATTCCCTCCAGTAGATAGCTACAAGGCTTCTCTGCTTAATGAACGCAAAACATCTAAAAGCACTCATCCTTTTTGTTGTTAGTGATTTATATTGTATCTCAGTATTTTAATACAGGTGTGATATTTAAGCATTGTATAATGTGTTGCTCACTTTTCAGTTCTCAGGTTCTCTGAGTGTAAGTGGGGTCAAGATGCTTTTGTACTCAGAGGAAGTGATGTTAGAAGGCTGTTGATTGGCTGCAATGGAAATTTTCATTGAGATTTTGACTGCCTTCATGTGCGTGTGAAATTGATTGAGGAAGAGTGTGTATGTCTCAAATGTATCTCCATCTGATGCATTATTGGACATCCAAGTTACTCCCTGACACTCTGTCAGGGTCTTCCACTGGTGCTTGTCTTTCCAATGGTTGATCATGGATCTCTGACAGGATGGGAGTGGTCATGTATGTAATCTCTCTATGTCTTGCTCTTTCAATGCAGTGATTCTTGAGCAGTGATTAATGAGAAAGCTTTCATCTATGTCTGGGGTTTGGCTGCAGCATCATTAAGTCCTTTGGGAAGTGAGACATGAAACATGAGACAAACTGCATTTGGGGTTGGGGATTGATTAAACTAACTGAATAGTGAAGTATAGTGGTATCTTTTCTTAGGTAACTTTGAGTTTATTTGGCCCCTGGGAGGAACTTTCTCCTACAGTCTTGAACCTATGGCAGCATGTGGTAATGTCTCAGCACTTGTATCAGCTGCTCAGTCGGGCCATTAGCTTGGGTATAATAGGAGAGACCTGAGGTCTCAGACTAACACAATTTCTTCATATATGCCCTAATTCAGTAAGACATTAGTGAAAAGATAAAACATGGCTGTCTGAAATGCTGTGATAATGGTAAATTAATGGAGGCTTTAGAGAATCTGTCAGACTCTACAAGTGCATAGGTGATTTTATTTGAACTTTGAAGGTCTTTTACAAAATGTATTTTATGGTGTGACCCTGATCTCTTAAGAATGGGGAGAATCTCTAACTTGGTTGGTTGGGTCCTTGGACAAGAATAGGTGTTTGCAACTTGGGACGAGAACCAGCAAATAAATGGAAGTCAGCCAGAAGGGTCCGGTAAAGAGTTTTTCTCACTCAAATCCCTTCCTGGCAGTTTGTTGGGATGGGCTCTGCAAGGGTTATGAGACATGTACCTTCAGTTAGATTCAGCTGATAAAAAGAGTCTTCTGGAACGCTTATTTTTTTCTGTACAAGAGCTGGAATATGCATCAGTGTTGGTGTTCTTAGATCGAGGAGAAAAGGTTATCTAAGTTTTCTCTAAGAGGAAAGCCCATCTGACAGCAAAGTCTCTATGTGAAATTAAACATTTTACAAGAAGTACAGGGAACTTGGTTCCTATATTAGGAATGGCAGTATCTAAGTCAAATGTGGAATAAGTACTCTAGCTCTGCGTTTTATAATCTGATTCTAAATAATTCTACACATACTTGCTCCACCTTAGCTCTAAATTAGACACCATGAGATGTCCTTTCACCTCTGTTAGACGAGATTCAAATCTACCTTCCAATAAAACAGATTTTTATTCTTCTCACAATGTTTGCATCTTGTCTCAAAGATGTAAAAAATGCTTATGAATGAAATTGATTTAATTATTTTGGGTGGTTTCATACCATTCGCTACTCAATACCTGACCTTCCTACAAAAGTTAAACCCTGGGTATGAAACTTATGTTTTATACTTGATGACCATCCTTCATTTAGAGAATCAAATAAGTTCTGAGGTCATTCTTCTTTCAGCCCACAAACCCATCCATTGTATTCCTATTCAAACTGATTTCAAAACTCCAGTTAAGGTAAATAAACCCAAAGTATTATGTTTGTCTGAGCAGATGTATCAAGTGATTCCAAGATCAAGTACAGGAACAGCCTTCCTTCAGTTATCAGAACTTTTGATAGAGCTTTTAATGGCATGAAGCTCTTTCGAAATAAATACTTATTTTAACAAAAGCAATATTATATACTAAATGAAGTTTATTTATGCTCTTTTATTGTCTGTTTTTTATTTTTAAGTTGTGCTTTTAAAAACGTTATAACATCACATTTTAATGTATTTTTAAATGCATACCTCTGGTCAAACTTTGTTGTTTTTCTTTTGAGTTAAAAAATAAACTGACAAAAAATACTGGTCTTCTGGTCCGTGATTATGATGAATTGATATTGAGATTACAACAATAATTAAACTTTAAAAATGTAAGTAAATTTAAAAAAACCTTCCAATGATCTTAAAAATAGCATCATGTAATTTTTTATGACGTCTTTCAATAACTGTAACCTCAAAATGTCAAGAATCTTTTTCACTTTGTTTTAAAATAGAAGTTGCAATATAATTACTTCAGTCTCTTTTGCTTTTTATGTAATTTTAAATAAAGTTTTTTAAAACTATAATTTTATGTGTCTATACTGATTTTTTTGTTTTATTATGGAGCATTCTTGTTAGAGGACATATTAATTCATCTTCATGTCGGCTTTCTTCCCTTTTGGGGTCGCCACAGCAGAATGAACCACCAACTCTCTGGCATGTTTTACGCAGCGGATGCCCAGCCGCACCCCATCGCTGGGAAACATTCGCACACACTCATTCACACTTTAACAATATGGACAACCGTTCTTACTCAATTCACTTATATCGCATGTCTTTGGACTTGTGGGGAAACCGTAACACCCGGAGAAAACCCACGTGACCACGGGGAGAACATGCATACTCCACACATGCCAACCGACCCAGTCGAGGCTCGAACCAGTGACCTTCTTGCTGTGAGACGACCGTGCTACCCACTGCGCCACCATGACGCCTAGAGGACATATGTAAAGTGCTATTCAAATAAATATGACCTCTCCTGTCTTAAAATGGGAAAAAAGAGAAAAGAACTGTGATTGAAAACAAATACATTCCGAAATATTTAATTAGCTTAATAAACAAACAAATGCTTTTAACCAACCAAACATCAAAACTTGTAAGGTAAATCTGGCAAAATCTGCAATGCAGTGCTAATCAATTTTTAATTCTTATTTAACTTTCATGTATATTTAACAAAGTGTATGCAAGTTGCCTTATTAATTAAACAACAACATACAAAAGCTCTTTCAAAAAATGAAACAATACCTGCATTGCACCCATAATTAGATTGCAGTTTTATTTTACTGGACACTTTCAACGAACAATGCTCATCTCCATCACCATAATGAGGCAATTGTTACAGATATTGATCAGTGTGCAGCATTTTCTAAATGAAATAACAGGAGGTCTGAAAGAATTGGAAGAGGAGGAGAAGACAATAATTTAAAAGGAGACATGATGGAAACAAAGTCAGCAGATCTTGTTGGCTGGAGAGATGAGTACTCTACTGGAATCACAAAACTGACTTTCAACATTGGTATATATAACATTTTAATAATTTTCCCGATCTCAAAATGAAACTGCTCATATATTTTAGTTATTTAAAATTCAGAAGCCCCTAGGTTCAGTTTCAATTTCTGGAGGTTTAAAAGCATTATTTAATAAAAGAATACATGCTAAGAAGGGTACAAATATCCATCACATTTTTAAACAAATAAGAAAGAGAAAGGTATATTGAACATTATGTTCTCTTCTGGCTGAAATCTCAAAGTGAATTGACATTTATATTAATCAAAATGCATTTAGTTTACATGAAGCTTTATGTAGCTTACACCTCATTATTAAAAAAGGTCTAATTGAAATTAGTTATTAATTATGTTGTTTTATTATATTATATGGGGCTACTTTTAAATTACTTAATCTGAATCATTAATGTATTTTATAGGTCAAAGGTGCTGGCAACTTAGAAAAACCAATGCACTTTTTTGAAGATTTTTGTTGTTGTGAAAAAAACAAAAACAAATGTACATCAGAAAAAAGTAAAAGAAAATAAGTAAAAAAAAAACATCACAGAAAGGAATCTGGCAGAGCAATTTTGTGCTAACCACCATCATGTGTCATGCCATAAAGTTTACTGAACATCACCTGATGGAAATAGATTATCACAATAGAAAAGCAGCAAGTTATTTAAAAGTCTAGCTCTATACCTCACAGTAGCCAGGGAGACTTTCCAAACATATAATTAAAAAGATACATTTTAATCTGAGAGTATATATATATATAACTGAGTTTCAAACATCCTGCCTGGTAGATTTATAATCTTTGGAACCATCAGCAGTCCTGCATGTTGTGATTCAATATCATTTTAAATCATCTTATATAATATAAAAATGTTGGAAGATTTATGTTGGAACTATGCAAAAAGTTTGCTTTGCTCTGTCGCTACAGATCTGGGTTGGGATTTATTTAACTCAACACTAAATGACTTTGCCCAGGGACAGGCCACATTGCTGCTCTGCTTAACGCATAGCGTTACTGTATAAACTCAGATTTTCTTGAGTTTTTTTAGGAACACAGTTTTGAGTTGGTGTTTAATTTTGCGAAAGTGGAAGACATTTTTAATAGTGTCGTTTGAACTGGTTAAAGCTAAAGAAACAATAAATTGAGTGCACTTATATTACTTTGTGCCTGTATCCAGGTCAACAACTAGAAAATGTTTATGACTGGTAAGAGGCAATCGTAGTAAAAATACTATACCTTAACCACGCAAAACTAAAACACATTTATTTAAATACCTTTAATGAAATTATTATTTCAGATATGGACTACAAAGTGTGATAATTTAACGTTAGTATTTAATCACAATATAATAAAACCACGGTAAAATGGCAACATTAGCAATTAGGAGTAAAAATAAATAACATAAAGAACGTTATACACATATAAACTCCAGAATTTGCCTGCATTTTGTTCTCTTTTCAGTACCGAATCTGTCAGTCAAGCAGTAAGGTTTGATTAATGCTAAGATCAAACCGATAAATAGAAAACAGTGCAGTTATCAGTCTCTCTGTGGTTGATTGCTGCTGTCTTTCAAATTCCTTATTGTTTGTTTCTGGATACTGTAGTCCGTTGAGCTTTTAATCCAGAATCTGAAGTGAAAGAGATTGCGTCTTTAATTACTACAACTCCCACAATGCTCCGCGGTTCCAGCCACGCCACATGGATGTCAACTGAACAACAGGTTTGACGGCTCATAAGATTGAATCAGTCTGATTTTCTTCACCAATGTGAACGCGAATTTAATTCTGGCAGTGGTCAGTCATTTTTCACATTTTCGAGACTTAACATTGATTTTGACGAGCTCTAGCTTTTAAATAGAGAGATATGAAAATTGACAAGTGACGCTTGCTTTTACAGGAAGAGTTTTATGCTGTCACTGCTGAAGCTAGAAGTTCTCCTGCCAGTACAATATGCTTATAAAACATTAAGCAGCATGAGGAGGTTGCCTTAACCATTTTACAGTCAATTATAAAAACAACAAATGCGTTTCTTATTTCAACACGAAGGGCTAATAAATTAGCATCCGTTTTGTAGTTTACACTGACGTTTTGAACATGTGTTTGTCTTGAACGTTATAATGTTATATATAAACATTAGTTCCTTATCAAAGTAGATAGTAGCTTTAACAATTGTGTATAAGTCCGTTAACGACGTTTTTAAGTGTGATCCCAAGTTGAAACGTTAAAATTACTTAGGAAGCTAAGAAATATTGATTTCCTTCATTAATTTAAATTCCTTTTTTTTAAACATAATTTCTGTATTAACTTTAGTTAAATAAATCCGTTTAGTATTAATCTTCAAAAAGTGTAAATAATTTAATATTGCACAATACTTTGTATGTATTGCAGTCATATATTTAATGGATGTTTGCAGTGAACCTCCTTTTTACATAAGCATTTTTATCAGGGCATCGTTTTGCAAGATAAATTAAATCACACACACAATATGACTTATCAGCTATGCTATAACATTTGAGATTTTAATGTAATAGTTTTTTTTTTGTTAAATGGGCTTTACAGTTTGTTCTGTATTGCATTATACAATATTGAACTGACTGACTATTATTGCAGTCAGTGAAAGCCACTAACCTCACTGACATTGTCTCCCTCTTCTTTCTTGAATGAACAGGACTCCCTCACCGATCATGTCTCCTCCTCGGCTCACTGGAGCTCTGCGATCATTTTCCAACGTGAGCAAACAGGGGGATTTACCACAAGATGTTTATGATCTGAAAGTGAGTTACCTGGTCATATTGGTTGACTGTATGACATCAAATGTGTGTACACATATCTACAAACAAAGCTGACACAGACAAAATCATATCCTGCATTATGCCTGGTCTATTTTATTATTTTGCCCAGAATAAAATACCTATATGCAGTGGGATTTATACACAAATATAATGAAATATTTATTTTATTTTGAGTTAGTTTGACATCACATTTTTTATGAAAAGGAATAAATAGTGTGTGTGGAGTGAGATGGGTTTTTTTCAATGATGGCAAACATCGGCTTAGCATTATATTAGCCTCTTGTAAAGAGTAAGTACGTACTATGAGAACCATTTCCTCTACTTCAACTTTACTTAATCCTGTTTTTTGTTTGTCCTTGCGAAGGTGTCATGATGTATGAGGTTCTCTCTTTTCGTTTTCTCTCTCCCTCTATCTAGAGTGTTCATTTGTTGCCATCGAGTTCATTTTCTTACTTTGCACAGTGGCTTGACTTTTAGGACAATGAAGATAAGGGTTGTCAAACTCAAATGCAGATGGGCTCAAAATAGAAAAACAGAAGGAGGGCCAATATTTGTTTGTACTTTACATCAAATTAAATCTTCGACATTCGAGTTCAACTTAAACAAACTTAGATGATACAGCAAATGTGTACAACAATGCATGCAAAGTCTCACAGTTATTTTCTACAGTTTATGAAAGAAATGTACATTTTATTGGCTACTTCGATCTTGTGCAGGTGCTGGCCTTTAAGAGAAATTGTAGAGACTCGCCTCCTTTAGAAACATTGTATTCATGATCTACCATGTTGATTCTGTTGAACAATTGAAAAATGTCTTATTCTAAACAGGAAAAAATATACCACAGACATAGATCATGCTTCTTTCTTCACAAACTGTCCCTCATTAAAGGCTGCCTGACTTTGGGTTCTCAAATCTCATCTAATTAAACGAATCCTGTTTTAATTCAACCATATTTACATAAATCTTTCTACAGACCAAGCGCTTGAAACGGCGAGACATATTTGCACGAGAGGGTCTAACTTGGCAAAAGATTGTTCAGTTCTTCACCCAGCATCTTGAGAAGAAAGATCAACCAACAGCAACTCAAGAACTCAAGAATATCCTCCAGGCAGCCAAACAGATAGGTTGGTCATTTAAATCAGTTTTAAATACATTGTTATACATTTTCGTTACTTTATTAATTTTGTCTTAAAGTAAAAAATGGATCAAAGAAGATAAATACAGATTATCTTCTAAATTCAAACAGTTTTCAAGTGTAAATAGCTTGTTACTATGAAGTCTGGGACATGAAAATTGAAAAAAAAAACTTATTTTTTTTACTTTTGAGTGTTATCAAGATAAATCTTCCATTGCTCAAGAACTTTTCAGTGAGTGTGAGAGATCTAAACTCGAATGGACAAGCAGGCTCTGATGGGAAAATGTAATAAACAGATGGTAAATGTAATTTAAACAAATGTAGATTTTTTGGGCTGTTTGTCTTTAAATTAGTCTTAGTTTAGTTTTTATCATATTTAGTCAAACTCATCCTTTTTTAAATTAATCTGATTTTAGTTAAATAAATTTGGAGCATTTCAGTATTTATATTAGTCCAAAGAAAACATTGTTGTCTACGTTTAGTTTTTAGTTTAGTTTTAGTCATGACAATTGTTTAATCTTTTCGTAAACAAATAGTATAGAATATAAACATATTTTCCCTTTCTCATAACTAGTTTTTTAATACTACACAACATCAATAAAATAAATTAAAAGAAATCAATAAAGATGTTCAGGTTTAAGGTCAAGATTCTATGTTGGAATATAGAAAACCTAGAGTGGGTTTGAGAAAATATACAAAAAGTTAATTACAAGGCAATTATTGTAATTTATAATTATAAAGTAATTCATTAATTACTGTCCTTTAAAACACTAAATGATACACACTTCAAGCTAAACCCCAATTCAGATTCAGTGAAGAAATAATTACTGAAAATCTGTCACTTTGTGGTTTTAAATTAGGTATTCTTTGGCTTAATCTAATAATCTGGCTTAATCTGGCTAAATCTTTACATTTGAAACCTTTAATATGCTTTGAAAGGAACGTTTCTATGGGTCAGCTTTATTTAAATGACCTCACTGCAGAAGTAACATCCGTCTGTGTTATTGATTAGAAGTTTATTATCCAGGTGAGGAAATCGTGTTTCAGAAGATATTCACTCTTTCATTGGACGAGCCAGCTGTCAGTAACTGTCATCTCATCAGCCTGCATCTGCTGACGCTGCTGGGATGGAATGAATGGCAGTTTCAATTTTTCATGAAAACATTGATGGGGAAAACTAAATGTATTATAAAACATGCTCATCCACCGATCTATAATGATCTATAATTCAGCTATTTAAATCAAAGATTTGCACTAGCCATTCAAATGCGTGTGTCTCATTGCTGATGCTTGATATTTGGCAGCCTTGCATTAACATATGAATAATGTTATTTATTCCAATGAAAAAAAAAATCTAACTTTTTATAGACTTTTATTAACCGTCAAGAATATACATATTTTGTCATTGTTTCTGCTAAGGAAATCAACACCGTCTATAATAGGAAATTATAGAAATGGAAGGTTTTAAATCTTAATACTTCAGATTAAAGAACAAGTTTAAAATCAATCGTTTTTAAGAAAAACATTTTATGTTTATAATGACATATCCAGTTACAAGTTAAAATAATGTTTTAAGGAAAAACATTTTTACCAGTTGAAAAACACAATAATGTATGGCTATGCCCAACTGTTTTTATTATTTTGTTCAGTCCAGGACACACACACACAAAACAAATTGAAAAAAAATTAATTTTTCAACTTCTAAATTGTCAACCAAATAAAATGTTGTAAATTAAATTAAAAACCAGGAGAAAACACATTAAAGAGAAAAGAAAAAAAATCCAGCCCATACTCAAAATGGCTTTTGTTCAAAAGGGGGAGAAAAACTTTTAATGATACAACGAAATATAAAAAACAAAAACAGTCCCAACTCTTAATACTGTTGAGGCAAATGCGGAGGAGTCATTCATTTATTTTTGGAAAGCAATCTGTTTTTGTTTTTGCTGTTATAAATTACATCTGGGTTCAGGTTAAATAATAGCACCCAGTGATTTAAAAAAAAAAACAATGTTGTTTAGAATTCACTAGTTGCAATAATTTTCATTTAGTATTTATACTGTTTTATGGCCTCCGAACCACATTAGATTATAGTGGTTAAAAAAAAAAGATTCGGATATAGAACAAGACCTGATGAAAACCTGCATAGGTCGGGGAGGCACTGAACCACCTTAAGGTCAGAGACTTTGCCCTCATGTCAGCAGCTCACTCTTGCATTGATTAATTCATCACTTTACAGACACACCTCACCTTGCTTCAGTTGAACTCAGTTGTTCTGATTAATTTAATTCAATTTGATTCAAGTCTTCTGGTGTGAATTCTCTGTTAATAGCTCCATTTAGCTCTAAAAATGGTAGCACATTCAAAATGGTGACACTTACGGTATAGTAATTGATACACAGTGTTTGATTGATATGTAAGTCAGTGTAAGACAATATGGTAGTTTTTCCAAATTCAAAACTGTTGAAGATACAGTTTATTAGAAGTACTTTGATAGTTTTGAAATTCACATTTCCAAAGTATACAGAATTTTTTTTTTTGCTCAATATTTTGGAGGGGCCAAGAATGGGCTTGTTCATGTTCCAAGTGGCTAGAAATAAAAAAATCCACTTTAAGCATTTTAATTTTAAACTGTTTAAACATACGAGAAGCACTTTGGGCAGACAGCTTTTAAAGGAAGAGCTAAACACATTTAATTTGCCAACTGGCTATGCAAATTGTTTTAACATTATTTTGAATATTTAACTGGTTGGGTATGCTCAAATATACAACTTTTGCATCAGCCAATCATGACCTTCTTAGAGTAGCCATGTGTATAGTTCAGAGGGAACTAGACATCTCTTTGAAAAAACACAATAATATCTTATAAATCATCAAACAATCCTATTTTTTTAATTTTTTTTATCTTGCTTTAAATTGCTACCTCCAGTCCAATAGTTCTAGTCATTTTGCATGATGTGATATCACAGGTCAAAGTTGAACACCGCACAGTTAATAATAAAGTTGCAGACTTTGGTTGTTGCAGCTACCTTTTGCTGGACTGCGATCTTCCTGGACTGACATTGGATACCCCTTCTGAAAAGCGAGTCAAAAGTGAAAAGCTTTGTCAAAAAATCATTGCGTTGTACAAAGTGAAATTTCATTACCATCTTTGATGCATCACTCTAAAAAAAAGCAGCAACCTGTAAATCTCTGCGAGGTAAAAAAAAGTTTCAGTTTCATGGTCAAAGACTTTGTATATGAAAGCAGCTGATTTCTTTTTAATTTTTTTTTACTGTGTTCTTCTGAATCTGTGCTTCTTTGTCTGACAATAAAGTGGTTTTTTTTTTTTACTTTACTTTACAGTTGGTACGGATTTTGACCAAGAAACTATTGAAAGTGCTGGAGTCTTCTTGTTTAAAACATTCCACAACAAAGATCACATCGGTCATGAGGAAACTCGAGGCATTAAACAGATGTTTGGACCTTTTCCAGCATCTGCTGCTGAATTGTCCTGTGCATCAGTGGGACGTTTAGTGGCTCAGGTTGGGGAGTCTCAGGTTGAGGCTTTTATCCAAACCCAGATTTCCTTCAACACGGGGAACCATGGCTCTATCTTTGGACACAACATTGCGTTCTCATTTGAAACTTATGTTCTGGATGCTCAAGATGATTTCCCCTTTTCGGAGGATGCTGATACAGACCAAAGCATCAATTTTGAAAGCTTTCTTAATAGTCATGGTGATAGAATGGCTGGAGGAGAAAAGGATGGAGCTTTTTCTGCAAAAGATATGGAGCAGAGTAACTCTGATAGCTCTATTCTGAGGCAAGAGGTGGAAAAATACCTGAGTGAAGGAAACATGTTGGCCTCCAACCCTGAAGAACTCTCTACATCGTTATTTGAGATGCTTGCATCCACAAGGAGTGATGTCGAACTACAAAATGAGGTGAGACACTTAATTGGTTAAAATTTAGAATTTAGGCCAACTTTTAAAACATACTTTCTGAAAGCTTGAGAGTGTTTTTGCCAACCATAATTGATTGCTGTGGACCCTTTTCTGCTTTATATAAAGTTATACTAGTAATCCACTATAAAATGTAGCTAAGTGTGAAATTCTCTTAATTTATTCTCATAATTCTCTTGACTAAACATTTTTACTTAATGTAGCTTTGATATGCAAAAACATATTTCAGTATTAAAGTTATAGTAACTAGTATTTACATGCTAAAACAATGTATGATATTGAACTGATATTACATGTGAAATATGGGGTACTGTGAAAAAAATCTAATTCTTAATCTTATTTACATGCTCAAATCTATTTAAACATAACATATAAACCTGAAAAAGCTAATTTTGTTTTAATATTCAAGACTACATTTGGGTTTTCACGTGGCTAAACAGATTTTGTCATCTTTTTCCCCCTGTATTTAAATGGAAGGAAGGAGTCTGCACAGTTTTTGATGTGTAATCTTCCCTGATAAGAACACCCACCCCCTTGCCAACTTTAAGCACTGTAGTACTTCAGTTCCATTCAGTTCTAATGGTCCTCACGTAGTTGACATTTGGAATCCAGCTATCCCACTGACACTTTCAGATGTATGATGGCCTTTCTGTGGCTGTTTCTCCTCTATTCTCTCCACGTGTCACTCCAAAGTCAACAACAGTAAAGTTAAAAGGCTTTCCATTTACTACCATTAAACTTGCGGAAAGAGCATCTGCTAATAATGCATGTTTGTTTTTCAGAAAGCATGACATTTGCTGCAAAGACAAATATTTCTTAGAAATTCTAAAGCTGGGGAGGTTAGACAATGATTAACATTTTAAATTCTCTTTCTATGGAGAAAAATCTCTAATAATAGATTCTTGTCAGCAGAACATTGAAAAATCTAACTTCCAGCTTTTAGATAGATTCAAATTATTAAAAATGTTAATAGATAGGGTTAATGTGGCTTTTTTTACAAAAGAAAAAAAGGTGATGCATATTACACACTGCAAAACACAAATTAAGATTTGCTTATTTCATTTAGGGAAACGGGGTTGGTTATGGGGTAGTGTTAACTTTTGATGGTATTTTACATTTTCTTACATTTTGTTATACCTCCTCAGATTTTTGAGGATGACTCCTATTCTAAAACTATCTCAACAAACCTCACACTAAACTTTCTTGACTGCAAGAGGAGTATGGATTTATGTTTGACTGCAGTCAAGTGAGCAACCTTTAATTTACAGTGTTTTTCTATTAGAAGACTTATGGTAATCATTGCCAAACACATGTCTATCAGCCTGTGAGCAGCTTTGTGTTTGATAAAATGTATTTTTTTCACCTTCAAGCACTTTTTCGCTGGTAAATTTATTATTAAAATTGCCATTAGAATGAATTGAAGGAACACTGATATGTGCCGCCTGTCTTAAAGGAGTGAATTGTTGGAGTGTTGCGTCATGGTTGTCTTTGAGGGCTGACATTTAGGCCTGTTGCTATCAACTGTTTAAAATTATCCTTGTAACCATCACTACCATTGATAGATTAATCAGAAAAGTAAAAACATTTTCTTTCATGATCTTCTGATTATATTTTAGAAGTTCAGTTTAGTCAAAAGTGCACGAAGGTAACAGAAACCTTTTGTCCCTTTTCATAGAACAACCATTCAATCCATTGGCATTTCACAATACATTGCTCAGCCACTATATCAATCATGAATACATTTTGTTTGGTTTATACAGGTGGTCTTTAAATTAATCTGGAAAGTGGAGATTTCAACGTAGTTGAACTAATGTAATTGAAGAGTTTTTGTGTACTGTTAATTTGAAACTTATGTTTTATTTTGCACTTATCATTAAATGTCCTTTACCTACATACTCTAACAGTTAATGTACAATGCTCTTCTGCTTCCTCCATCCTCTATCAACCCTAATGGGCAAATTGAGGCAAAAAATCGACTGTCATTTAAGTCATGGAAGTGATTTTTTGGGGGCTTTTAAAAAAAAACCTTTTGGAGTGTTTGTACTTGTACTGCAAGAAATCTATCATGCAGTTGGATTTGAGACATTGACTTTAAACATCTAGATGTTTTATTTCAGGTTTTATCAGTCCATTCATAAATCAATTTCTCCTTATGTCAACACATTCAAGAATTATGGTCCACATCATATAAATACATTTAAATTCTTAACAGTATAAAAATGGTTGTGCCAACAAAACAAAGCTCTTTGTTTTTAAAATATGCCTTAGGTATATTCTTGCATTTTTGCGTAAGCCAGTTATCCAAGAACAAAGACAATCTATTGGAAGAAAAAGAGAACTATAAAACTATGAGCTGTTAAAATGAAAGACTCAGCAGGGTGCATTTTAAAACAGTACCCCACAGTAGAACATTAAAGACAGGGAAAGTTGAAATGTTGTGAACATCTCCCATGAGGTTAAAACAAGTCTGTGTCTACTGGCTTAAAAGCATTTTTTTGACAGCACTTGATATAGAAGTGCATATTTGACAACTGGATCTTTTTAGCATGCATATTGCTTTGTAGTTTATTTTACTAACGTTTACAAGAGACTACCGTATGCATGTCGATTAATCTATCACTTTGTGGTTTTATTAACCTCTGGCCCATTGGTCAATTTGGAAACAGATTTGAACTAGACAGAATCATATATTAAGTTGCCTTAAAGTTTTACTTTGAATAAAATGAAATATAAAATGAAAGATAACAACTTTTTGTTGTTTCATTATCAAATTTGCCTGGTTGGAATTTGAATGTCTGCTTGTTGCTATGTAATTTTTTTTTTTTCATATTTTCAAAGTAGTGTTTTTGCTTGTTACTGTAGAGGTAGTTCTAAATTTTTACCAGTTTACTCTCCATAAAAACCTAAAATGAGAGTTTCACATTTCATTTTTTTCATTTTACAAAAACCAGATATACACTGCCGTGATTTATCATATAAATATAAAAAGTAGATGGCCAATTATCTCTCTGTCCTTTTTTCGCTTATCAATATGTTTATATTTTTCTAAACTTTAGTATGAAGGGAAATTGTAAGCACGTATTCTTTTTTTGACAGCTGTTTGAGTTTCTGGGTCTTCAAGGCTTTGAGATGATCTCAACATTGCTTCAGAGAAGGTCTGACATTGTGGACTCTCTGGTTTCAGGCCCAGCAGATATCAGACCTCACATCACATCAGGTAAGTTCAGTTTCACTGATGTACTGCAAATTAAAATAAAAAGTGTGGTTGAATGTTTCTTTAAACAGCTCTTGCTATCTAATCTATAAATAATTACACAGACAAAGATTCTACATTATCCATCAACTTTTTATTTTCTTTTATTTTAAATAACAACTAATGACCAAGACATTCAAGTTTACTAAGATGAGCATATCTATACATCTAGTTTGTTTTGTTCGAATCCTACACAAAGACTCTGTATTAAGTAGCACCTTAAGCAGCAATTTCCGCTTAACACAGAAATGGGAGGAAAACAAAATTGTGCCAATTAAAAACATCTTAAACAGGTTATTTATGAAACTAACAGCAAGAGAGTGGAGTCACAGTCTCAGTTTAATTCATGATGCATTGGGATCTCAGGAGTGTTTGTGAATCTGAGTTCCCTTCTGCTATTAAAAGATGTGGCTAACTGCCCATTTCAGCTGCATTTTCACAATAGAAGGGGAACTGAACTTGAACTGAAACAAAATGGTTTGATTCCCCTTTCACAGTGCCATGTGCAATCTTTTGGGAGTTAATGCAGTCATTTAAAATGATCTTGTTTTTCACACACATTTTTATCTAATTTTAACTAAAAGACCGGGTTAGGTGTTTGGTCTCTAGGGCAACCACACATTCACTGGACAGTTTTTAAGCTTTATAGAACAGCAACATGTTTTTGGACTGGAAATTAATCTGGAATTAAATATGTGACATTCATTTAGTGAGTAAAATGAATATTTTTGATTATTTTATGCTGTTATACATGTGCAATGCAAAAAAGGGAAAAAGCATTCAAGCAAATCCACATCATTAAATTGATGTTCCTTCAGTTTATGATGTTCTCAGAGTTTGAAACACATTTGCCCAGTAGGAAGTTTCATATTTAAAGACAAAGCTTGAATGGGGGAGTGAGTCATGGTGAGCTTGAGAAAGAAATGGGACCAGTGACCCTCGACCCTCCATAAAGCTTTACAAGCGTCACCTCTCAAAACACTAAAAGTGCATTAGTCTTTAAGCCTTCTCTATTAACCTTCACTTGGCGAAGATCAGCTGTTTGTTTGAATCTCAGTTGCTGAGTGTGAGGATTTACTGAATGGTACCTCATGTAGCACACATTAAAGATTCTCACATTATTGGCCGATCAAGTCAAAGCTGAATTTATTCACTTAACATACAAGCCTTGCTTCTGGAATAAATCTTGTATACATTCTACCTCACTTCCTTCTTATCTCAGACAAAGTGAGTTATTTGGTTTTACACCCCTAAAAATAGCATTCCTTAGAGAGTTTTCATGGTATAATGACACACAATATACAACTAAAGGCATAGTTTTGGAAATATGTAAAATAAATGGACGGCACCTGTACATAAGTGAAGTTTCAGAAGAGGCCCCTGAGGTACAACATATTTTGGCATGTGATGACCAAAAATAACTAATGCAATAGCAATGGACTGTCTGAAATGTAGAAAATGTGTGGATTTCTTCTGTTGTTCCATCTCTAATTACTCTAATAACTGTTTAACCCACTGCTGACGAAACAAAGTAAAGTCTATTTTTTTTTTGCTGAAATAAATGTTTTTGATGCCTTCTGTGTGGGCTTTTAAACAAAAGCTTTGTATTTAACAGTCTTTTGTTGTCTTCACACTGGTGTCTAGAAGTGAGAAATTGATCACAGTGTTTTGAAAGTGTGAACAATGTGCTTTAAAAGACAGTGAAAAATCTTTCACTACAAAATAAACCCATCGACTGCCAGCTTCAGTTATGAACTCACTTTCATAGAACCACAGACAATAACATATGCAGTAATAAAAGGGTGGAAATCAAAGCATTTTCACTCTAACGCATCTTTAAGAGAGGTTTTCAGCAATCACTTTAGGAATAAGTGAGTGAATATATGAGCTACTCGATTTAGTGGCTGTAATTTGGAAGCTGTATGTCATCTCAGTTAGCACTCTCATCCTTTGAGCACTTGGCCATTAAAATGAACTGAGCTGCTCTTGAAATACTTAATCCATTAAATGTTCCCTTTCTTCTGGAGCAGCCTTTTGCTCCATGTGTCCATAAAATTAGTACAGTTAATATGGGTGTCTCAGTATCTCAAACGGCATTTCTTTGTTTTTTTTTGTTGTTATTTTGTAATTTTATTCTTATGGCTTTTTGTAATGTTTTTTTTTCTTCTTTTTTTTAAGACATCTTGTGTCATTATTTATAAAAAAATTATTATAATTTCTCTTATAAACAATCCTAATTTTCATTTTAAACTTAGAAGTACTTGTTCATGTTTTCCAGTTTTTTGCAAAGTAGTGAACTATTTTTTAATGAAAGTGACACTTATAAAAAGTTATAACTCACCAAAACAGCTGTGAAAAGGATCTTTTTAAATCTGTGGTAATGCTCAAGACAACCAAAACACACTTTCATCTGATTGGTCAGTGGTTGTTATATAACAATGGACACCGCTGTGATCATCAAGATGTTTTGAGTCCTCAGAAAAGGAAAATAGAATTACCCAAATAAGCACGAAGGATTCTGAATACAATCGGAGGCATGTTTTTGATCAGGGCATTGTAAAACATATCATAAATGGTAGAAAAAGTCACCTTTACATAATAAGGCACGTTTAAGTGTTTTACTGTAGTTTGCATTATATTTGTTTTTTTGACAATATTCTGAAAGGTGTTGATCATAATAGGCTATACTTTTTTATAATCTATTATCTACTTGCTTGCATTTAAAGGTACATTAATATATCTCTTCTGGTAATTGCATCAAAACAACTTTATAATGTTATAAAATGTAATGTTAACATGGGGGCCACAAATATAACTGTTGTCATAATACTGAGTGGCAGTATAGATGCTACTGTATGTAATCACATCTTATATCACATGACCACAATGGTGACAAGAATGTACCTTCTTCAATGGATAGCAGTTTAGTGCATCTTTGTTGTACCTGTAAAAGGATTCATCCAATGTGGAGAATGGAGGGAGTTTAATCTGTTATACATTGTTTAACATGAAAATTCAGAAAGGAAATATTTTCATGGAAATTTTGTATTTCATAAAGGGTCATTATACTTAGCTAAAACATGGATAAATTATCTTCTTGTTTTACTTCTCAAACATTGAGGAAGCAACTCATGAAGGCTGTATATTCAGGAGCTGTTTCTGTTGGGGTGCAGACGTGACCGTGTCCCCAATACAGCACTGAAGAAAAGCCTAGAGCCGCCTTTGAGATGGAAATGTTAAGGCGGCAGAGAGGGTGTCCAAGGCAATATGAATTATTCAAAAAGAACCTTTTGAGTCTTGATGGTCAATATCTGTGACTGAAAGGAGAGACAAGCCCAGAGCCACCGTTCTCAGAATAGGATTCTTAGATCTGAAAGTATGAGCTAGTTTGTTTGTAATGGGCATTTCTGTCACCGCAGAGAGATGTGAACTAGGTTACAACCAGTTTGGCATAAAAATGCGTGTGTATCTGTATCAGGCTTTGTGTTGCAGTGATAGCACAGGCGAATTCACACACAATGCCATGAAAGCAGGTTTCATGCTCCTTGATGCATTCATAAAACATGAGTTGGCTGTCACAGAAGTTTTATCAAGAAAAATAAGGGAAAAACAAGTTTCTGAGGAACTCTTTTTCTTTTTTTTTTTTTTATCAAAAATCTCCTCACTGTAGGCCAAATGGTAAGGACTGCGTGCGCAGTTTAGCCTTTTTACATCCAGTGCGCAGGAGCTAGCTATACAAAACTCCATCTCTCTTAATTCTGTCAATTTTTCCATCTTTAAGGATTTACAGACTCTCTCAGTTAACTAACTTTTTATAATTGTATTGCCCCCAATTGTTTGTACATGCATTGCATGGCATGTTTAGTATGACTTTACATGCGTTTCCAGTTTCTGGTGATTCATTTGCTTATTGATGCACTATTCCAAACCTGCCAGTCGCTAGCCTCAGATCAAAAGAAGAACTAATCAGCAACTCGGTCATTTGTTCTTGTGTGATCTGCAGATATACTCAAGAGCATATTATTAATATTATTATTATTAATAGCAAATAACCTTTTCCCAACATTTATAAATCACAAACAGTGGTGCACTATGATCATAAAAACATTGTGATTATATATGTATGTACACTGATGTCAAATCTGGATTCAACCGGGTTTACCTGTGACTGTCAGCAGGCTTTTTTTTGTATGATGGCTATAAAGGTTTTTGGAAATATTTGCATACTTATAGACATAGACATTTTGGGCATGCACCACAAAAATAAACAGTTTTTTTTTTGACTGACAAGAAACGGTTTATGTTGGGTTCTACGCTATTAGTTGAAGAATATAATAGAATATAAAACAACAAATCTGGTTTAACAAACCAGGAAACCTTGATAGCTGCTGTATACCTCATGTTTATTGGATTTTTTATTTGCAATACCCATTTTCAGAGGTTGAATGCCTATTTTTCAAATGTTTTTTTACACTTGAAGAAGAATACTATATATTAATGAAAGCCACATGCGCAAGTTTTATTTAATTACAGCCATGAGAAGATCATAGCTTAAGAAACTCTACATCTCAGCGATCATTTCTCTTTCTTTTCATTTTATAAAAGAGCCTACACCAAATTACTTTCTAATAATTTTTTTTGGTTTATTTTGTTGAAGTGTAAAGAGTACAAAAATATCAAAGCCATGTTTGAAAGAGAAATATCATTCTGATTGATCTGACAAGAATACTATTTCAATTGTACTTTTACTTTGTTACCAAAGTTATTTCATACCTTGTTACTAATGTTCCGTTAAATGTTCTAATGTTCTCATTAAATGTTCCATTAAATGTTCTAATGCCAAAATACTTGGCTAAATTTTGTTTGTGCATAACCTGTTGGTTATTTTGACCAAAGTCATGAATCCACTCTACAACTAATCCCTTCCTCAAGATCACAATCCACAGAATATTAATGTACCAAATAGAAGATTCTGTTCTAGTTACCGCTCCACTCCTCAGATCATCTTTGTCCAGTCTCCCTCACAGAACTCCAGTCTTGTTGCTCTACTATTTTGAGTTCGTTCCGAATGTTGTTTTTGTTGGAAAAACCTGCTGCTGAAGAACATTTTTAATTTTGACACTTTTTTTTTTTCATAAAGGTTTTCTGAGGTGACCCACCTTTTGTTTCCTCTATGACCTTAAAAGTTGTCCAAAAATGACCTTAAAAGTTGCATGTGTTAAACATATTGTAGAACTAAAGCAAGTCTTGTTATACTCACAATACAACATTTGTTACAATATAACATTTGCTAACTTAACCAGAAGTTTTGGTTATGTAAGGAAAAAGGTCTGTTATTTATTGTGACTGGTCAATGTATAGAGAGTCAGTATAGAGACAAGGGAGCATCCAACAGTGAACTTTAATGACAATTTAAACAGACGTGTTGCATAATTAACAATGTCATTAAAGAGGACATGTCTGATCGGATTGGAATGACCTGCCTGTAATCTGAGCTGTGTCACCCTGTGGTACTTGAACTTACTTTCAAATGGCTCCATTTCCTGTTGTTACCCACAAAGGTGTCACTTTGTCAGGTCTTTCACAGACTGTCTGGCATAAAGCTGAAAGGACCAGTAAGGTTGAATCTCTGACTTACACATATTGTTACGTCCCTACTATTAGACTGAATGCAAGACCAAACCTGATGTAGAGTAAGCATACAGATGCAGGATGTTTATAATTGATCAAAGGAGCTATGTGACAAAAAAAAATGTTTGGTCTTATGAAGATGTTTTTGTCAGAAGATAAATTGAACCTTCTGATAAAAACAACACTTTTTTTACATTAAATCATACTGATGGTAATATTAAAATTGTTGCAAATAAAATAATTTTTTTTTGTAATGATTTAAGAAGTTAGTACATGTTTAAGAATCACTTTTTTGTTCAATTTGTTAAAACAGTCAGTAAAATACATTTTTATGTATTTATATTTTCTTTTATCACCCCTTTTAGTGGTTTTAATTTGTGTTGTGAAAACATAAATCAAATGCATTTTCGCATAGGTGGTGTTATTTTTTTGTATGTCGTGAATGTGACTTGTCCTGTTACATATTGTTACACAAATTTACATTTTAGAAATGTAAATTTCTTATAAAAAATTATTTTTTTTTAGAAAAACATTTAGAAGTGCTGGAAAGGAAACAGACAAAATCCAGAGTTGACATAGAAGTGAAAACATGAGCACTACATCCCAGTTCTAATTAAATATTTCAGTAAAGTTAGCCACAGATTAAAATGTCTTGAAAAAGAACAAGGTTGGGAACTTGTGTTTCTAATTTTGTAAATGTGTTTTCTAAAATAATATTTTTGTTAACATGTAAAAGTATTTCACATTTGGTAAGTTTGTATTGCTTGCAACAGTCATTTTAGTTATCATTGCTCCGTGGTAAAAGCAGAATTTTATATTTATCAACAAGTTTGATATATATATATATATATATATATATATATATATATATATATATATTTATCAAACTCATTATCCCTACTCTAAACTCTAGAGAGTCAAACAGCAGGATTAGCCAGAGGCTGGAGGGAGTGGCGTGTATGTAACTTCATTGGACAAGGCCAGTGTCCTTCACAGAAATCATCTAATGGGCCCTGATTAATGTCTCAGATACCAGGTGTTATGGCAGATAATTACAAATAACACAACAGAGCTGCCCAAGTACCACCAGTAGTGCGCATACTACAATTTGAGAACCTCTACACTTGTGTGTGTGTATATATATTAGCGCTGTTAACGCATGCAATTAATTTGCTCATAATATGTTTGGTAAACTTTCTCATGTATGTTTTTTGATCAATTAAATCACTGTTTTCCTTCTCGTAGTCTTGTCTATAAATCTGCACTGTAACTGCCACTCGTGATGGAACGTAGTGTTTGGTCTTTAAATGAGATTTTTATGAAATACCAGTACTTTTTAAGGGGTGTTTCGGGTACTGTTCAGGCAGGAGATGTGAAAGACGTTTTGTGAAAGACGAATGAATAGAGCGAGCAGATGGGTTTGCCGTGGGTGAGCCTTTTGAAGAGATAAAGCAGAGATCATTCAGACAATCAGTCCATGCCCCGATGCAATCATCCCATCTCATCTGCTTTCAAGAGCTATCAGGCTTTTTATTGAGCTGTTGTGCCGCAGACAGAGGAAGGCTGATAGCACTTTAACCCTCTGATAGGGTTAATATTAAACCCCAGTGGCACATAGTCTTACAAGAATTGAACTGAAATAGTTTTGAAAACACAAATGAGACAAAATACTGTTAGATCTTGAAGTGTGCTCTTCACCAATCAGTGGCCTGTTTTTTTCCTCAGAAATAAAGGTGTAAATACAGTCACTGCAGCACTGTCTTTATTAAGTAAGTTTTGGAGGACACATTTGTCATTTACTAAAAATTTATTTCAAAGGTATCATAAGCGGAGAAAAAAAACATCCACATAACAACTACCTCTTTTGCATTGACTGAATTAAAACACAAGTCAATTATACATTCTGTTAGCTTAACATGTCTTTGAAATCAGTTTTCAAGATAGTCATAAAGACTAAAAAGATGTAGTGCCAGGCTCACTCAACAGCTGGACTTGTTACATGTCTGAATCTGAAAAAATAAAAATGCCCCAGGAATACGCCTGAATTTCAAACATGAGTTACATAATTGGGCTACATTTATGTAAAAAATACTACATCTGTATAGTTGGACAAAGATTAATTGTACATTCAGTTCATAACAATTTTTAAATGTTTTATTATCAACACTGAGCCATGAATGTGGTTTGGGCAAAAAAGGAATCCAAATGTACTAATAGAATGACTCTTACACCAGTAAAACCACTAACGACAGCAACCTGAATGAATTTTGAATAGGCAGAATAGTCTGGTCAGAATAGATTGATGGTTTTGTGGCATTTAGTCCACTTTTTGACTCAACCATTCGAATACTGCTGTAGAAATCAGGACTTGTCAGAGCAGGAATCCTTTTTTTCTGTCTTCTATTATCCAGTTTTGATGAGCCTCTCTGAACTGTAGCCTCAATCTTGCTGTATTTAACTCAAAGGTTGCGAGACTGATGTGCTATACCACTCGTCTGCTTGAAGGTTTAACTTGTCTGATGTACCCCATTTTGTTAATATGTCTTGTCACTGAAATATTGGAGTTAATTAATCAGTAAAAATAATCAAATTTCAGTTAATAAGGTGTATATATATATATATATATATATATATATATATATATATATATATATATATATATATATATATATATATATAAATGCTGTTTTAATTCTCTCACTCTCTATATGTGTATATATGTGTGTGTGTGTGTGTGTGTATGTGTGTGTGTGTGTGTGTGTGAAACAAATTCTACAATATATTAAACTGAGTATTTAAAAACATTACTTTTTTTCAAACTATAAAGCTCATATTAAATTCATATTAAAGCTCATGATAAGTCCACAATATGCTGTTGTAGATTTTCTTTTGTACTTTTATATAAAAATGTTCTCAGGTGTTTTTCTCATAGTTTCTCATGCTACATTTGATTATTGAATTAGTTCGTTATTCAAGAAAATCTTTACCCTCTACACCAAAGGAAGCTTGATGGATCCATATGATTAATATTTTTTATTAAAAAAAAACTGTTCTTTCTGTAGTGCAGGGTCACGTTCATCCAGTCAATTGTTGCCTCCAGTTCTGTTGATCAATCAGTCTGATTATGTGACACCATTTATACACATAATATGACTGAAATGTTTAATGTATAACGTTGCCCCAATGTTATTTTGTTGCAACTGCAGGAAAGACTAAAGTGATGAGAGAGGAGGCTGCCATGCCAACATATGGCTGCCAGGTGACCATCCAGTCAGAACAGGAGAAACAGATGATGAAGATTTATAGGAAAGAGGAAAAGAAGGAAAGGAAGCGGGAGAAGCGAGGCGATGAAGGAGAAAACGGGGAAAACGCTTTTCATTTTGACCCTATGGAGATGAGACTCCAGAGGTGAGCACCTGTCACTCTCTCACTTTCATTATGAGAACAAGCACCCTCCTCATATGAGAGTGGCCTGTTGAAAAGAGCAGGGGAGAGAGAGAGAAACTTGATAAAGCTGCTATCTGGAGCTTCCGCAGAAGGGATTTTCTCTTAATGTTTAATTTCACAGGATGAAAAAGAGCAACGATCTGTTTAATTAAAACCGCTGCAGTCCAAATGAGGGAGAGCGTGAGGAGAGAGATTAGAGATGAGGTGTTAATACCTCACACGTCTCCTCGTGCTCTCAGCCTTTCAATCAACAACCAACCCCCTAAAATTACCAGCAAAAACAAGATTCAAGTGAAACGCTCATTATTTAGAGCCTGAGACTACTCAATGTATCACACAGATGGCTTTTTGTAAGATTCTAATCATTTTATTACACTAATAGGATCTTTGAATGTAGTCAGTTAGATTAATAAATTTGCAAGTAATTGAAAGTAATAAAAAGGTACACTGATAAATATGCAGATATGCAAGGAATTACAAATGCATTTAGAAAGCTGTCTTGAGAGATTTCACGTTACAGAGTGTTCCTGGAAAGAATACTGAATTTTCATATTTTCACAATTATGCATCCTGTGATTATCATTTATTTGGGAACAGAGTCACATTAACGGGTTTGACATTTAAAAATGGCTTTTTGTGAAAAACAAACATCACATAACGTGTTCGTTGAAAACTAGGCAAACATGCACCCCTGGAATTAGAGGCTGGTTCTGATTGTTCAGCTTAAAATTTTAAATGATGGTTACATAACACATAACTTTTTCCTCAATATTAAAATATATTTTGTTTACTGCCTTTGTTATGCAACAATCAGGGGTTTAATATATATATATATATATATATATATATATATATATATATATATATATATATATATATATATATATATATATATATATATATATATATATATATTATAAATATATATATTATAAATATATATATTATAAATATATATATTATAAATATATATATTATAAATATATTATTAACAAATGCTTTTTTGCCAATTTTCTTACCTCAGCCTCAGTTTTTACACATTTTTTGTGAAGTTGTGAAGACGAAAACATCGTCATAAAGAGATTTGGGCAATGGTTCCTAAAAACAAAACGATTGCTTTCACACACATAGCAATAACCTGTTGCATGGAGCAAAGTATTTTTGAAAACGCAATACAGAAGCTAGTCTGAAAGTACTCTCAGATAGGCTATCACTAAAGCTGGGCTTATACTCGATAAGGAACAGTACGAGACAAAGATTTATGGGGTAAAAAATTTTGAATGTATAATTTATAATTGTATACAATAAAACATTGTTCCTGTCTTTGTATTGGCAGTAGAGGAGCAAAATCTGAAGAACATTGATGCCCAGGAAAATAGACATCACATCACACAAAAAATGCATCACATGCATATTTTACAAATAAAGACTAGCTGCTGGCAATAGTAAAGGGAATGATGAAATGACAATGTTGACCATTTATTGGGTCATTTAAAGATTACGTTTCTTTTCAGAATCATTCAAATTTATTTTATTTACGTTTTTGATTCTGTGAAAATGTAGTTTGTTAGTGGGTTTTGCTTTCGCTCCCTGAACTGGTTCAAAGCCCTGGTTACAATAAAATAATATAGTATCTATTATGTTATTCAACTGTCATCAGTTTTCATAAGTCAGAAAACATAACTTAAATTTAGCTCATTACAATACCATATTTGTATTAACCTGACATGAGCAATAGAATGTACAATAAAAACAAGATTTTTTTTTAGCTTTTGTTCAAACACATTCATATTTTATAATTTCATGACTTATATATTTATGTATCATTTAACATTTGTCATTAATACAGAGAAAAAAAAGCAGCTAAACTCTTTGTATCTTTAAACCTTTTGCACTCAGTAATGGATTTAAAGGAGGAAGTCAGAGGTCACCTGGCTTGCACAAGGACACATGACCAAAGAGGTATCAGTGTGCATGAGGAAGTATTGTCTTTCTCGTGTCAGGAGATGAAGGTGTCTCTATCCAACTACATAAAGGACACAAACAATCATTTTAAAAGACTGACTTACAGGTGATCGCCTGAGCCAAACAATCAGCTGTGTCATTTTAAACTCTGAAATAGAATCCCAGAGCTCAAGGGCTCAAGATAAGCTTTTGAAAGTCTATGAATGACTGATCACAGTTATCTATGTCAAGACCTGCATGCATGTGTTTGTTCAACAAAGGATCTCTTTAGTAGATGTTAAGTTATTTTGAACTGATTATATCTTATAATATACAATTTTATATATATACAATATAATATACAAAACAATCCTTGTCCACCCATGCAGATATCATATGCCGAGTCACACAATTAAGTGCGAAGACTGGCAAGAAATGCTTGCTCTGTTCTCTCTGTGATGATGCTGAGACACATTTATGAAAATTGTCAGCTTGACAAGAGTTCAGAAATAGACTTGCTGTGTATAATAACTAAGTATGTATACATATGTATTTTCAGTATATTGATAATTAACACTGCATAAATCAGGGGTGATCAGTCGTCACTGAATGTTGAATGTTGGCCATCCCTATGATCTTATTGTTCTACTCTTACACTACCAGTAAAATTAATAATATTTTAATTTATTTATTGTTCATATTTTTGTGCTTTATGTGAATAAATGTTTTAAATGACATTGTGCTAATGTTAGGGGTATGCTAAACATTATTCTATTTCGAATTTAAAACATTTTGTGCTTTTTAAACATTTTATAATATATTTTTACTCATTTTTATTTATAATGAAAAACTAAATTCTGTCACATCCACATTATTAGCAAGACTGATTAAAAAAAAAATCAAGCCATTTTCATTAATAATTGTCCACTTAAGTACATCAAAAGTGTTCTTACATGACTATACATAAACATGTAGTAAAGACATTTCTAACTCATATTGATGTATTTGCATAACTGTTATTTTTGTTAAATAAATTGTCTGATGGTGATGCGATTTCGGAGCGTTTGTACATCAATAAAGATCAGTTCGCTTTAGTTATTTATAATATAGTCACACAAACAATTCACACTATTTTTCAATAATTGTGTTTTTTATAAATAAAATGTTTTGTAGTTTAACCTTTTTAGTTGTTAATTCATTCACTGGATCAATTAGCCTCTCAGTCTATTAAACACACTGTTTCTGGAATGTATTAGTGTTGTGTTTCTACTTAAGATCAGCCTGGCCCATGTCATGGTCTCATTTGCATTTGGTCTGCTACTTGTTTTTTGTCAGGCACCATAAGAGCTCAGGATTTGGTTTCAAGATCACTCAAAACCACAGGTCTGAGCGTTTGAATAATTACTGTAATTGGATATTGAACTGTACCTCAAAATGTTTTTAAACATTCAAACGTAATCTGTTAAAAGTACTGTAGGTAAAATGTTTAAATCGACAAGAAAATCAGCAATAATGTTTTCAATTTCCAAAATTGCTTGAGATCATAAACAAATTACCTAATACATATAAGCAGATAAAAACAATAGACATTCTTTAAATTGTTGAAAAATACTTTCCACCAAAAAGCATTTTTTTCTCATTTAAAACAACTTACTGAAAATGCACACTTGTAGTTTCAAAACTGAAAATTCTTGTAGTCACTGGTACATTGCATATTTTTAGGGCTTTAAACATCAACACTGAAAAAATTTTTTTACTCTGTTTTTTTTTTTTTTTAGGGAGCAGGCCTTGCTCACAGCTCGAGCTTCTCCAGTCTTGGGCCGACACAGAGAGTACGAACGCATCCGTTACACTCATGTTTATGATTCATATGCCGAAGCCATAAAAACATCTGCCTTCATTGGAGGGTCCAAGGTAAAGACAATCTAACCCGACTCTTGAATTGAAGGACACGGAGGAAAAATAAATCCCCCCTCTTAAACAGAAAATCTCTCCCCTGTGCTTTGTTTAGGCAGCATCATGCCAGTCTGTTCAATTATACCACATTATCACACCCTAGATTAGCTAGAGCCTTTGTTTTAATCCAGTTTTTATGATGTCTTAATTAAAATTCCTGCTGCAGGCCATCTTCCACCAGTGAAAGGAATTCATCAGGGTTTCATTTGTCTCCTGCGGGTGGGGCGGAACAGGTGTTTCAGGGCATGAGATTATTCAAAGTATGTCTGATTAGAGATGCGTGAGATTTGAAAATGAAATGATAATGCAGCTACTCTTAGTTCATCATATTTTTTTACTGATTTATGTTTTTCTTAAATAATTTACCTCATGAACACAGACATCAGGAGAATATGTAAACTAGACATCGAAAGGAAACATAGAAATATGTTTTATTTAGAGTACAATATTATATGAAAGTTGAAAGTTGCTTCATCAAATTAATTGTACATCCAAAAATATTGCAAAGTAAAAAAAAGCAATATATATATGTATATATATGTATATATATGTGTATATATATATATATATATATATATATATATATATATATATATATATATATATATATATATATATATATATATATATATATATATATATATATATATATATATATATATGTTACGACTCAAAATGGAGATGTCAGAAAGGGTTGGGGTATAATGTTAGCTATGTGGAAATGCTTCACTTGATGTGTAGTACCGACAAGAAATCAGGAACACGCATTTTACGATGACACAAACAGATGCCAGAGATAGAATTGTGTATGCCACAGAAATGCATTCATTGCTGTAAAATCACCTTGGGCCATAATACACAGTAACATATATTGTAATTTGACCACACATCCCACAGTCTTGAATAATCTTTTTGTTTAGGTTGATTGATTCTGATTCCCCTTAATAATCATTAATATTTAAACTGTTAAAATTGTTTTAAAAATTAATTCAGTTTGGATTTGAGGTAAGTTTGGATGACAGCTGAATGTAAGGCATTCATTAAATCACCCTATGTTTTCAGTTTGGGTACAATGATTGCTATTTTAAAAGTGTATTTGTAAATCTGTCACCATAAATATTAAAATTTAGTGAATATTATAGTCAGACCCCAATCCAGGGGAATAGTTTAATCTAAAGCTATTTGAAAACAATTAAAGTTAGGCAAAGCAAAATATCTGTAATGAAATGATGTGCTTATAAAAGCATTTGTAAGTTAGTCATCCAATAATTTACTAAGTTTATGAATCCTGTTTTACAGTCATCATGAGTAGCTAGAACTCATGTTTTGGTTTCCATACAATTAAATCCCCAGACTCACCCCTGTTCAAATACACATTCACTACTACTATGAAATCTGAAAGATTTAAAAAAAATTTTGGAGGCCAGAGTTGTACTGATTTGGTTATCTGTTTAAAAACCTGAGTGATGAGTTAATTTGTGCAGTAATAAAACATACCGGGGGCCATGGCCCCTCACTTTGGTCGTCTCTGTTTGGATTGAGATGGCTGCCGTGAGCTAATGCCTGACGATGGTTTAATTGTGTGTGTTTGTGTATAATTATGTCTTCTCTGCTGTGCTGGCAGATGCTGCTGCCCGAGGGCATCAACCGAGATAATAATAAGATGTATGAGGAGGTTGACATCCCCCCCAATGTGCCTATGCCTATTGGATTTGAGGAGAAACCAGTGTACATCTCTGAACTGGATGAGGTCAGTGATGGTCTATTAACATTAATAGATGTGTATCTTTTACTGGCCAAAGTAGTCGGAAAGATGCATGCTGCCTGGTGTTGATTGCATGGAGTATCAGTCTTGCCCTGGCATGTATGCACATGTATAGCATCTCAGTGAAAGGGGCGCCCATCCTTTTTTCCTGTAATTTTCAAATGCTCTTTATTATATCTATCAATAACTGGTAAATTCTAAAGCATCCAAAAATAACGTATGTTGACCAAAATTAACATGAATATTTTTACAAATTGTAAAAAGTATAGATCAAATTCAAGCTCAAATATAACTTAGTAATATTAGTATTATCTGATTAAATTATAATCATTTAAAAATATAAATAGAAAGAAACACGTGTATGTGCTAAAAGTCTTTTGTTTGCTTTCGAACAGTAGCAGGTCAGCACAGGTCTGAAGAAATTATGTTTAAACTTTCTTGATTTTGAACATTTACTTATTTAATTTTGGAGGTCTCCAACAGGTTGACACGCATGCATGGTAGAAAAAAGGTTTAGTTTTCTTACAATATGCATTCCAAGTGACTCGTTCAGTATAAACATCACCTCTATGCGACTCAACCGGAACAGCTTACTAAGCTGCTGAAGAAAATCCATCTACCACTTCATGGTCATGAGTGAAAATATGAACTTGGGTAAATGCAGGTAACCTTGCTTCTTTTTCCGAGTTTGGTTTCTCCACATGAGCGAAAGCTATGGAAGGCTGTATTGTGACGTGTAAGTGGGAGGGCTATAAGATTTGCTTTCTGTTTTCTCTTTTTTTTATTAAAGGTATTGGCTAAAGTTTTAAAATTCTTTAAATCTTAGTGTGTTCTTCAAACCTAAAACTATGTCTATATCTACAAAATTTATCAGTGCTTTGCATACACATAGACAGATAAATGATCTTTTGATTTCATGCTAGATAACATTTTAGCACTTCATATAGTAAATAAATATAAAAATATTATGCAATTTTATTTCATGTAAAATCTTTCACTTTGGTGTAAGCCCCTTTACGTATAAAACAAGCACATTTGTACTAGAAATGAACAACATAAACACTTTACACTATAGTTTAGCTGCTTTGTAACTTACTAAATTATTGTTTTTTGCTTTCATTTTAAGCAATTAACTCTGGGCCTTCATTACAGATGCAGCATTCATTTCTTCACCCATCTGAAGACAGGCATTTGAAAATGAGAAAATGACCCCACAGCTGCACAAATTTAAGATTCTTTCATAATCTGAAAAAGCTTCTGTGTTTATTTTGCATTTCATAGCATTACTGGGTAGAACACACCAGAGATAAAACATGCTATTTGCAAGCAATGTCACTCCAAAGTCAGCGATCATAAAAAAAAGGTTCTGCAGCCAAATGAAAAGGAATAAATCATCACACATCCAAGGGTAGAATAGTAATGCTTTATGTATCACAAGAGACATGATGGACTGCAGGAGTTGACATGATATGTTTGTAATTATCTAAATTCCTTTATTTCTTTAAATGTGTAGCTTGGTATTTTACTCGAAATGGCCTGTCATT
This sequence comes from Danionella dracula, assembly GCA_900490495.1. NCBI lineage: Eukaryota > Metazoa > Chordata > Actinopteri > Cypriniformes > Danionidae > Danionella > Danionella dracula. The sequence continues at coordinate 2,445,128 of UELW01000378.1, read as the reverse complement.
ACATTAAAGTTAGATTATCTTCTCAAAAAGGACGGCAATGAAAAATCCTTTTATTTGTTTAAAAAAAACATGTCTTCACATGACTGATATTTCGTTAGTAACTGAAAAAAAAAAACAAATATAAAATGCGTTATTATTGTTTATTTTTTAATTTGTTGCTTAATGAACTGATTAGTTAATAATCAGTATAATGATTTCTTGAACATATTAAGTTTTTTACTCCAATAATGTGTCAATTTTGCAAAAGAATTAAACACGTTTTGGGCATAATTTTCATATTTTAAACACCTTAAAAGTTAACTAAAATTGAATATATATAAATGTAATCTATTCAACCAATCCGTAAATATCCTGCCAATCTCCCAGCCAATGTTCAACATTTGATTTTGATGTTTAAATTCAAATCTACAATAACAAATATCTGTGAGGATGTTCTGTCTTCACAAAGGTTGCTCTCGCAACTCTATCTCCACAGAAATTAGAAAGGCTTTTATAGCCTGAGTATAGCAACACACTGACGCTTGAGATTCATTAGTTAAAAGGCTTGCTAATAAATTCCCCACTTTTAATGTTTCACACAGCTATTAAAGGCACGTTCAGCACCCATGTCCCTGTTGCCCATTATGGCTTTCAATAAATGACAATCGCTCAGCACTTAAAAAAGAGGAAAGAAAAAAACACAAGCTTCCAGGCCTGCAACTCAACAGAACCTAATAGCACGTAAAGATGTATTAGCTGCTGTTGTATAAAGAGAAGCACTTTGTTTCTGAGTTGTGAAGGCTTTAGTTAATGAATAGAGGCACTTTTGCTCTCGTACTAATTCACAGTGCTTATATCAATCTCTGTCGCTCAAGCTTGGTGATCCATCTGCTCAAGCTTCAATTCCAACTTGAAAATTAACAAAAGTGTGTTTGTTTATAATCGAAAAAACTAAACCTCATATCAGAATTGTTATTTACAGTTATTGTGGTAGGGCAACATTGTACACAGATTCAAAAACATTCAGTCTAGTTGAACATTTTCAATTGCCAATAAGTAAAAAAGAAATGGACTGAAAACTAGTTCAATTCATGCCATGAGTTTTCTCTACTGTGATCTAGACATATTAAGTAGAATTTTTTTGACCATAGTCAGAATTTGTGAGTAAAAAAATGGTAGACATTGACCATTATGTTCAGTATAAGGAGTATATGGTTTACAGGAAAGGTGTCATAACCTAGCCAGAAAACATAGCCGTTTATTCCCTGTTGCTGCTGTTTTCAACAAGCTTCAGTAGAATTAGTTTTTTTTCTGTTATGTTCTGTTATGTTTTTTTAATGTGTGAATTTTTGGGAATATGATGCCAGAAAATACTGGCACTGACTGTTATTGTCAAAACAGACACATTTTCTTTTTTTGTGATGAGAAACAACCTTGTCAAATGATGAACTTAAAGAAAACACAACATTTCAAGTTCAAGTTTTCATCAAATGTATTCACGAACAACATTTCTGCATTAGCAGCAGTTAGTCTGTTTCATACAGTAGCATTAGTACAATTTAATAAGTACAGTGCAACACAAACTAGCAAACAACAATTAACATGAGGCACTGATGTAAATATTGTAAAAATACTTATATCTAAAGAATTGAGAAAAAATAAATAAAGTGTGGTGTCCTAAAGTGCAAAAAGCAAAGTCGTGAAATGTGCGAGAGTCCAGGTAATAGAGTGGGATGGTGGGGAGCCATGAGTTCAACAGTCGGATAGCTTATGGAAAGAAGCTCTGTTTGTGCTGTACAGTAATGGTGTTAGTGGCTCTGAAGCGGCGGCCAGAGAGCAAGAGCTTAAAAAGGTGGTGACATGGGTGAGCTTAGAGATGGAGCTAACCCAGATGATGATGGAGGAGCAGCGAACAGATGCGATGACTGCTGACCAGAATTGGATTAGCTCTGTCTGTGGGAGACTGAACTTATTCAACTGGCACAGGAAGTACAGCCACATCGAAGGAGTGATGTGATGATGGTCTTAAATACTGAGCTTAAGTCCACAAACAGGATCCTCACATAAGTCTCTGGCTTATCCAGATGTTGTAGGATATAGAACAGCCCTAAATTGACTGCATCGTCCAAGGACCAGTTAGATCTGTAGGCAACATGCTGGGGGTCCAGAAGGGGTCCAGTGATGTTCTTCAGATGGTCCAGCACCAGTCTCTTGAAGGACTTTTTGACCACAGATGTCAGGGCCACTGGTCTGTAGTCATTGAGATTGTGATTGTTGGCTTCTTGGGGATGGGAATGATGGTAGAGCGCTTGAAGCAAGCAGGTACTTCGCACAGCTCCAGTGGTCTTTTGAAGATCAGAGACATGATGGGAGCCACTGGGTCAGCACAGGTTCTGAGACATGCTGGTGAGACCCCATCATGACTTAGTGATTTCTTTCTCTTCTGCTTCCTGAAGAGCTGACCAACATCATCTTCGCAACATCATGATCTCCTTTTTCAATGTATTTTTGGCCTGTTCGTGCAAAGCGAGGTTTACACTTCTGTAGGCATCACTCTTGGCTTTACGAAGCTGTTTGAGTTTTCCAGAGAACCATGGTTTGTCGTTTTGTGTCACATAAGTCCAGGTGGGGATGCACAACTCTGCACAGAAACTTATGTAAGGTGTAACAGAGTCTGCAAGATCATCCAGATCTGTAACAGAGTACTCAAAAAATCTCCAATCGGTGCAATCAAAGCAGCTTTGAAGCTTCTGCGCTGCATCACTGTTCCATCTTTTCACAATTCTCAAAACCGGTTTAGCAGCTTTCAGCTTTGGCCTGTAAGATGGGATGAGATGACAGTTATCAGAAAATCCCAAGGTAGCTCTGGGGATAGTGTGATATGCATCCGTTATTGTGATGTAGCAGTGGTCAAGATTATTACTCTGGTGGGACACCTAATGTCCTGCTTGAATTCAGTTGGTTCTTTTCTCAAATTAGCTTTGTTGAAGTCCCCAAGAATCTCAAAGGCAGAGTCTGGGTACTGCTACTCCATGTTTTTCATCTCGTCAGCCAGCTGATGCAGTGCTTCGCTCACACTCGCCTGCGAAGGGATGTAAACACTGACGAGACCATACAAGGAAAAATCACAGGCTGAGTTGAAGGGTTTTCAGTTTATAAAAAGAGCTTCCTTGTCAGGACAGCATTTCTTCATCACATTAACACATGTGCAGCACCTCTCATTGATGTAAAAACATGTTCTGTTGTGCTCGAGTTGCGGTCCGCTCTGAACTTTAAGAATCCAGGCAGGTTGAGAGCAGAGTCCGGTATCCCTTCATTGAGTAAGGTCTTAGTGAAACACAACGCAGCAGAGGCCAAAACGTCTTTGTTGCTCCTGGTAAGCAGATGAATCTCGTCCATTTTATTTGGTAAAGAGCGCAGACTTGACAGATGTATGCTGTACAATGCTGTTTGGAAGCCGCACTGTCAAAGGGTTACAAAGGTTCATGAGTTCCAGCACCCTTCCCCCTCCTCCGCTTTCTGTGCAGCAATGCGGCCCCATCAAACAAAAAGCTTGAGAAAACTTCAGAGTTCAAAAGCAGGTGGAAAGATGTTCTGGGAGTGCTGCCCCAATGATTAGCAGGTCTTCCAGTGTGAACCGAATGAAGTTAAGCAAACAAAGATAAGGACAAATAGTAAAAATAACAATGACATTACAAAGCTCCTTCCCAAGCTGCCATCCGCGACTCTATATTGGTTCTAAATAAGTTATGCAAAAAGAATTTAACATTACCTATTGTGATTGAATGTAAAGTGATGACACATTGCATAATGTTTTAACTGAATTCCTTGATTTGGCAAAATATCTACTATCTGAAAAACAGAATATTGAACTGTTTAAGGTCCTGATTCCAGCCCCTCAAAAATGAACCCAAAAGAAATTATGAAACTTCTGTGAAATCACCTTGCTTGCGCTTGGTGTTCACTTTACCTGTTATGTATAGTTCTGTCTTTTACTGAGGGAGGGCAAATCAATGAAATAAAAAAAAAGAAGGAAATGAGAAGCACCCACAAAGCCGAATTTAGGCCAAAAGTGGATCATTGATTAGGCTGTGAAACTCTGCCTTAATTAATGGTTTCCTGAAAGAGAGGAGAAAACAAGTCTGAAAATGAGTCCCACGGGGGCCAGAAAATAAATCTTTGCTGCTCTTCCTTATATTTACCATCTTAAATAGAGTAGACAGATATTTTGCAGTCTTTATTGAGTTTTTTGTTTGTTCTTTTTGGAGAATTTTATTCTTTTTGTTTTTTTTATTTGCAGATACCATACGTACCATACAAGGTTTTTTTTTCCCTGACAGCTCATTTAGCATGGGTTTAAGACCACAGGGGTTCTCTAGATTTTACAAATAACATGTGCTCTCTAGATTATGCTCACAAAAATATTTGGCAAAACGGCATGATGCTTTTTTAACAAGAAGTAATGAATATATTTTGATTATCAATTAATTGATATGTAAACTTTTGGTAGCAGTTTATAATAACTAGATACCACTTATCATTATTTAAGCACTAGCAAATAGTTAAGTTGTTCATAAAGAATTATTTATAAATTCATGTTTTATTGAGGACATGTTTCATAACTCATAAATTAAATACTAGTTAATAAAGCATTAATCACAATAACTGTTACTATATGTCTGAATAATAAGATATATGAATGTTTTTTCAAATAATCTAACAATTATTATTTAACATGTTTATTAACAATGACCTCATGAATCGCTTACAACTAATAACTAACTTTTTATGTTAAAAGTCAAAAGACAAGTTACAAGTTAAGCCAAAGTTTAAATTAAACTTAAATGTTTAACTGATCCTCAATAAAGCATGGCATTATAAACATCAAGCATATTTCATAGAATATATATTTCATATACTTATAAAGCCTTAAAAGCTATATTTTAAAACTACTTACACATGTGCTTTAACATAGAAGCAATGTTTTATACACTATTTATTAACTATTTGCTAATGATTAAATAATGACTAAGCCTAAAAGTCTTAGGCTTAAAAGTCATCTTTTAAATGTGATGAGCAGTGTTTTTATTTAATTTGTATTAGTTTAAACAAAACAGTAGTAATATGTCAACAAACGTCAAATTATTGAATTAATGGTATGTTCAATCACAATTATTTAAAACTTAAAAACAAAAGACTAGTGCCATATACTGGCTTGTAAAAGCACATGATAATTCAACATGCTTATCGGAAACTTTGTTGCTATATTAAACTGAATTAAACTAAATTCCTCTGCTCCTCAAAATTGATTCAAACACATTTGAAGTCCATATTCTCCAAGCTCATCACAAACTAAATAACTTCTGATCTGAGATATTTCCTTTTGATAGTAGCTAAAACAAGATGCTTTCAGCCATCAATTTTTCAACATCAGCTTGGGTTTCTTCTAGTGAGTGACAGCAGGTGATGCAAGCCATTTTTTTTGTCTCCATTAGGGCAAGAGTTTTCCCCCACTTACTTCTAAACATTCCCGCAGAGCAGTTATTATGTTTGACACCGGTGGCAGCCACTAAAAGCCCCAGCTTTACCACAAATGCACACACCTGCAGGGTTTTTAGTACTCTTTGAAATGAGTGGGAGGACAAACATTAGTGTCTGAATATGGAAAAAAAAAACTTCTTCCAACTTCATCAATTATAAAAACTGAGAACTTATGCAATGATTTCATGACATATTAAACTATATTGAGCTCAAGAGAACATGCCTACATAGTAGACCTATACAGTTAGAGTGATAACCTCTGAAAACCATAGATTTTAATGTTTATTGTTAATAATTCTGAACAGGTTAGATTTTTTAAAAATCTCATTTGAATTAAGAGTTTTGTTGGGTGTAGGACTCTTAACAGAATTTGTAGAAGGGACTGCCAAAAACATCTTTAAAAGCTGATTTTAAATATCTGGCAGCAGTGCATAGATTTCTGATGCCACAGTTTGGCGTGTTTGTCCTTCTCCATGTTCATGCTCAATACCATCTGTTGTCATGAATGAATGCCAAGACAATCTTTAGCAAAGCAGTACAAAGTGCGACAGAAATCTTGTTTTAGTTTCCTTGAATATCTCCTTGACATAAGTGTGTTTTCTTTTCTGTCCATAGATTAAGTGAAATAAACAAAGAACAAATGTTGTAAAAAGTATTTGAAGAAATAAAACATTTTTATTGTACAGTAGTCACGAAATGGCCAAAATGTTATTGAAGCTTAAAAGCAAAAAATCAAACCATCTAATAGAATATTTTTAACCAGACAAATTCCACACTAGTGGACAGGCAGTTGCATGACATTATGTGACCAAATTTTAGTTTTAATTTATTTTGCAAAATCATGTGAAAGATTAAAAAAACATTATATACCATATAGCATGGTGTATATATATATGTAAGATAATTTTACAAAACACAACATTTTTAACAATGCTTACGCATTAGGTCAACGACTAAACAATTTGGCAAGGCTTCTAAACAGCTAAGTCTCACTTAAGAAAAATAAAATACAAACATCTTAACTGAAACGACTAATCAATTCAGATCTTCCCAATTCAGTGATTGACCCTTTCTAATCCAGTGAATCTGAACAGAGTTTACAGTTCAGCCATGACCATGGGGCTGTCACTGTGATTGACAAACTGATGACTGTAATTACAGGAGAACAGCGGTAAAGTCAGTGTGCTCTTGAATGAGTCTCAGACAGCACATCCTGTAGTTCGCCAAGCAGGCTGTTTTGCACTTTCCTGTCAAAATCGAATGATCCTGTTAGCTAAAGTTGGCCTCTGTGAGCCTTTCTGTTCTTTAGCGTTGGTGAAGAAAGGTTATCGCAAGTCTGTCAACTTCTGAGGGTCATAAGTAGAGATGTGAAGAGAACTGGTTCTTTTCTTTTGGTGAGAGTCAATGAAAATGAAAGTTGCAAGTATGTTGGTTTAACAGTGTTGTTGCTCTAAATAAACCCTTCGTTAGAGTGTAATGGCGAAATAACATGAGTTGTAAATAAAACTGTGTTCAAACTACCATCAGTTCACCATATGAAATAATTTGAAAGAATTGAGAGGGTGTTTTTACGAATTGTTGATAAAAAAATTGTTTTCTCTTTGGCATTAGTTGTCTGTTTTTAGAAAGAGCACATTGTTTTGTACACTTAATCTGCAGTGTCTATTGGGATTCAAGACTTTTGACATAAAAAAGTATGCGAGCAATATATTGTATGGAAATCTTATAACCCTGACAACATCAAGTACTGTGTGTTCTCTGGCACATTTTATGTTGTATTTTGAAGAAGCGGTGCATTACAGATATAAGTCAGATTATATGAGTGAATCAAATTTTAAGTTCTGTCTTCTTTAGCCTTGCAGATTTTGTAGTCTGAAACACTGAATTATCTCCACCTGATCCCTCGCATTAGTTTTAGCATAACTCTGTGAAATCTACATTTTAAATAGCGAACAGTGTGCAGAAAATGTTGCCTTGAATTCTTGTAAGCACAAAGTTAGACAAAAGTAAAAATGAATTTAAGACATAACATATGTTGATCTCTGTTATTTGAAAAGAATAGATGAGCTACTGTATATGTTGTGGCAATGTTTTTTCAACATAATCTCATCTTTCTCTGCTCATTTTCTAGCAGTTTTGCTCAAGCAAAATAAATGACCCTTTCTTTTCTCGCTGCAACACTTGCTATTTATCATGTACTCTTTGCCTGTTGGTATGGAGTTTTTGTTTGAATAAATACACTTGAGCTCATTGTGTTGGTGTTTATGTTTGTTTCTCTGGAGCGGGTAATTTTGTGCTGTGTGGCCGCGAGGAGGGCAGATAAGCTGTTTGGTAAAACTAACAATTAAAACTTGATCATGCTGTCAGTTCAAATGGAATGAAATGGAACCAAAAAGTAATTAAAAGGATAGCGTGCAAATAGCAATTATATTTTTTAGCGTTCTATTACCACCGCTGTGAATTTAATTATTGCTGGAGCGTCAACAGCAAACGTCAATAAATAAACGGAGATATTCATGTATGCAACAGGCAAGTCCTGACTTTGTGCATTCATTTTTTTACTCAGCTTCCCAATCCTTTATGACTAGGAATGTTTGGGCTGGATTGGTGAGTCAAATTGATGTGTATGATGAAATGATTAGTTTTACGTTTTGTATTTTATTATATATCACTCATATTTGAGTGATCATCCATTTTCTCTTCATATCATGAATATGAATTTGTTTGTGTTGTTTGTACGGGAAATTTGTATTCTTCTGTGTGCATATTTTACTGAACTGATAAACGATGAGCTACCATCTTGGTAAATCACTCTTGGATAATAGAAAATAGCCAAACTGGAGTAAATTGGGCAGAGATTGATCACTGAAAAACCCCATATAGACCCTCATGCCATTACAATGATTCTCCCTTTATCTTTGCACAATTTAAGGTTCAATTTAAACATTTGCGTTTAAATATTTACTTGTAGTTGCCGTGCAAAATGACAGTAGGCCTGATGTATTGAGTTAGATTTTTTTTTACCTTAAATAAGAGCGATGGATGATAAGGAGGGGTGAATTACTTAATTTCTCAAGAAACCACTCAAGAAATCCATTCGAGACGGTGCAGGTATTTAGATGTTGCAGTGAAATGATTGCTGGGGGCAATGTTGGTCCAATTAGTGTGTTTAAAGTCACGGGTGAGTTTCTCCAGTGTTCCCAGCTCACCAAGTCAGCACATATGGCCAAGGGCCCTTCATCCACAGAGTTAATTAGACTGTCAGGATCTATTGGACTCAACACACACTTATACAGGTGGTCAGATCTTAGGCTACTCACAGTTTATAGAATCGTGACTTACCATTCCTCAGTCTTCATATGGCTTGCAGTAACAACTGCACTCCTTTGATTGGGTCACTATAATTTTTCATGCTAAATATAGCAAGTGTAAAGAATCAACCTTTTGTTTCATGCATTAAAAAAAGGAACATGGTCAAGTATCAGGTTCCCTGCTGGTAATTGTTGAGAAAGCAAAGAAATGCTGCAACAGCATCAGACTAAAAGTGTTAAGGGTGCTCTGGGCACAGGCTGTGAGCATCTTGAGCACTAGTTTGTGTGGGAGGAGAGCGAATTGCTGTCCTGGAAACCGTTCCATTGCCGCAGTGCATGTGATTGGTTCAATTTTGATGGAACTAGTATAAAAGTACTGAAAGCAGGGCAAGCATAATGTGTTTTAAAGGGGTCATGCCTTATGCAAAACCGGTTAAGATAAAAAGCATAATGTGGCTTGAATGCTGATTCACTTTCAGAACAGGAAAACCAGATGCCATTAAACCTATATATATGATGTTAGATAAACTTTTACTAATGCACCTTTAATACAAGTTATTAGCAATACATTTGGCTAGGAGGTAATGCCCTCTTATTCTCAAGACACAGAGATAATACAAGTAAAATTTGTCAAAATTTAAATGTTCATCTCTGCATGTGTACCATCAGCTTACCTTTCTAGAAAATATTCTAAAATTATGATCGTTAAGCTACCTGATGAAGTTCAGTCCCGACCTCATTCAGTGCACACACCAAACCAAGATCCTTAACAAGTGTAATAAATGCTTTAATTCTCTCCAAATATGTGTTTTCTAAACTATTTAGGTAGTTGTGACCTTGTGAAATGCATGCATCATAAAATGCCTTTCGGTATTAGTATTGCTTGGAGTAAAACTACTCTTTTTAGATACAACTAATTTTAGCCATTTGGCCATTTTGAATGGTTGGCTGTTCTGATGTTGTCAGATTTTCCCTCAAGCCTAAATCTCAATGACTTAAAATGCACTGCCAATATGGCAATCACTCTTCTCTCTCGCTATGATGAAAAGTCTCGTTTACTGCAGCAATTTCTGCAGCCAGTAAAGAGAGATTAAAAACCTTCTTTTGACATACAGCCAAGCTGAATGTGAGTTTGCCAGACTTGTTTAAAAGCGTGTTGTACACTGTGCGAGTTAGCTGATGGATTACCTCAGGGCTACATTACCGTTGTGAGTGTACAATAGCACACATGGGACCACCCTGACCCACATCACCATTTTATGTCACTTGATGAGCATTCATCACAACACTGAGTTCGTTTCAAAGAAAAATAACCAAGCACAAGGCATTTTCTGAGATCATTAAGTAATGACAACTCTATATATGCTACATGCTTCTGTTACTTTGAGGTGAATGTTGGGGCATGCATAGATTTGCATTAATTTGCATGTTTAAGGTATGTAGGGACACTGGAGCTTTTTTAAAGACAAAGCTGATAAATCAAAATGAAGGAGACTCTTAAAGTGTGCTGGAGTTTGGTTACTGTGGTAATAGAACTATTCAGTTGTATAGGAAGACAGCCACTAATTACATATGAATATTTATAAGTTGGTCATCTGAAGATGGACCTTGGGGATATAAAGAAATGGACTGTATATATATATATATAGCGTGCTATTGTATGGTTTATGGCATACAATGGGTAAAACTAAAAACAAAACATGGGCACTGATTGGAGGAAATGCCCCATTGAATATCTTCTGTGCCCCAGTAAAATACTCACAGTTAACTTTAATTGAAACCCACCAAACTCTGAAGATTGCAGGCAAGATATTTAATTTTATAGATAAAAAATATGGAATGAATATACAGGGAGTGCAGAATTATTAGACAAGTTGTATTTCTGAGGATTAATTTTATTATGGAACAACAACCATGTTCTCAATGAACCCAAAAAAATCATTAATATCAAAGCTGAGTATTTTTGGAAGTAGTTTTTAGTTTGTTTTTAGTTTAAGCTATTTTAGTAGGGTATCTGTGTGTGCAGGTGACTATTACTGTGCATAATTATTAGGCAACTTAACAAAAAACAAATATATACCCATTGCAATTATTTATTTTCACCAGGGAAAACAATATAACATCTCAACATTCACAAATATACATTTTTCACATTCAAAAACAAAACAAAAACCAATCAGTGACCAATATTGCCACCTTTCTTTGCAAGGACACTCAAAAGCCTGCCATCCATGTCAGTGTTTTGATCTGTTCACTATCAACATTGCCTGCAGCAGCAACCACAGCCTCCAGACACTGTTCAGAGAGATGTACTGTTTTCCCTCCTTGTAAATCTCACATTTGCTGATGGACCACAGGTTCTCTATGGGGTTCAGATCAGGTGAACAAGGAGGCCATGTCATTAGTTTTTCTTCTTTTAGACCCTTTCTTGCCAGCCACGCTGTGGAGTACTTGGACGCGTGTGATGGGGCATTGTTCTGCATGAAAATCATGTTTTTTTTGAAGGATGCAGACTTCTTCCTGTACCACTCCTTGAAGAAGGTGTCTTCCAGAAACTGGCAGTAGGACTGGGAGTTGAGCTTGACTCCATCCTCAACCCGAAAAGGCCCCACAAGCTCATCTTTGATGATACCAGCCCAAATCAGTACTCCGCTTCCACCTTGCTGGCGTCTGAGTCGGACTGGAGCTCCCTGCCCTTTACCGATCCAGCCACGAGCCCATCCATCTGGCCCATCAAGACTCACTCTTATTTCATCAGTCCATAAAACCTTAGAAAAATCTGTCTTCAGATATTTCTTGTCCCAGTCTTGACATTTCAGCTTGTGTGTCTTGTTCAGTGGCGGTCGTTTTTCAGCCTTTCTTACCTTGGCCATGTCTCTTAGTATTGCACACCTTGTGCTTTTGAGCACTCCAGTGATGTTGCAGTTCTGAAATATGGTGGCAAGTGGCATCTTGGCAGCTGCACGCTTGACTTTTCTCAGTTCATGGGCAGTGATTTTGCGCCTTGGTTTTTCCACACGCTTCTTGTGACCCTGTTGACTATTTTGAATGAAACGCTTGATGATCACAATTCAGAAGCTTGGCAATTTTAAGAGTGCTGCATCCCTCTGCAAGATATCTCAATATTTTTTACTTTTCGGAACCTGTCAAGTCCTTTTTTTGACCCGTTTCGCCAAAGGAAAGGAAGTTGCCTAATAATTATGCACACCCGATATAGGGTGTTGATGTCATTAGACCACACCCCTTCTCATTACAGAGATGCACATCACCTAATTGGTAATAGGCTTTCAAGCCTATACAGTTTGGAGTAAGACAACATGCATAATGAGGATGATGTGGTCAAAATACTCATTTGCCTAATAATTCTGTACACAGTGTATGTTATGTTCTTTTAAACAGGGTCAGATTCATCACAACATAAAATTGCATGTTTAACAGATTATCTGACATGAATAATGCAAACATTTAAATTATTGTTATGTTTATATGCTTTTTCATCTACAAGACTTTTACTTTGCCAATACAAAGTAAATTGTATTTTTTGATAAAAAAAAATATTATGTACTTCATATTTCTGTTTATAACAAAGAAAATCCTAGCAACAAATCAAGGTGCACTAGGGGCATGTTACCATGAAGCCAGATTAACTGGTTAGCAAGCTAAGTTTGGGATTAGTTTGCACCAATCCTTTTGTTGGGTACTATGAAAGTAAGATTTAATCAATCTTCGTCACCCTGGTTGTCTTCAGAGCAGGCTATGTTCTGGATTAGAGATCGCAAGCTTATATTTGCCCAATCAGCAGTTATAAAAGGAACTTGGGATGTAACACCAGCGTCTGTAACATTAAATCCACATTTTCCCTACTCCTGAGCATTTTTTGGCCTGTGTCTTTAATTAGTTGCATGGTTGTTGGTGCCAGACGGGCCGGTCTGAGTATTTCACAATCTGCTCAGTTACTGGGATTTTCACACACAACCATTTCTAGGGTTTACAAAGAATGGTGTGAAAAGGGAAAAATCCAAAGCATTTGTGAAGCCACAACACGCACAATGTTAAGGCTGATTGGCTACAATAGCAGAAGATCCCACCGGATATCACTCATCTCCACTAGAAATTGGAAAAAGAGGTTTCAATTTGCATAAGATACCAAAATTGGACAGTTGAAAATGTTGCCTTCTCTGAGTCTCGATTTCTGTTGAGACATTCAAATGGTAGAGTCAGAATTTGGCGTTAATAGAATGAGAATATGGATCCATCATGCCTTGTTACCACTATGCAGGCTGGTGGTGGTGGTGTAATGGTGTAGGGGATGTTTTCCTGGCACACTTTAGGCCCCTTAGTGCCAATTGGGCATCGTTTCAATGCCACGGCCTACCCGAGCATTGTTTCTGACTAAGTCCATCCCTTTATGACCACCATGTACCCATTCTCTGATTGCTACTTCCAGCAGGATAATGCACCATGTCACAAAGCTAAAATCATTTCAAATTGGTTTCTTGAACATGAAAGTGACTTCACTGTACTAAAGTGGCCCCCACAGATCTCAACCCAATAGAACGTCTTTAGGATGTGGTGGAATGAGAGCTTTGTGCCCTGGATGTGCATCTCACAAATCTCCATCAACTGCAAGATACTATCCTATCAATATGGCCCAACATTTCTAAAGAATGCTTTCAGCACCTTGTTGAATCAATGCAACATAGAATTAAGGCAGTTCTGAAGGTGAAACACCGTATTAGCAGTCAAACACTGTATTAGTATGGTGTTCCTAATAATTCTTTAGGTGAGTGTATATACACACACACGCATATGCACGCATGCACACACGCACACACACACAATGTATTTATATGTGCTTATGGCCTATGCATATGGCCTTGCTATTTAATGCTATTTCAGATACAACTTTGTGTTTTTAATCGGTGCCAAAAACTGTGCTCTAGATTAATTGCATTTTCTAACAGAGGAAGCACAGATCCAGCTAAGAAGATTCAATGCTGGAAATTTACTTGTAAAAATAGCAGAACACATCTTTACAAATGTTTGTGGAAACCACTCCACATCTCGACTGTTCACCTTTCAAATCATCTTTAAAAAGTCAGTTTTGTACTTCAGTGCCTTGGAAGAGTCTTTTAGCCATTAATAATACCTTCTGTTTGGCTTAAGTCATGACTTTAATTCAGATCAGAGCCTTGCAATATCTTTCGCAGCATAATTGTTTTCTTTTAATTTAAAGCGTGTCAGAGCAGAACGGTAAAAGAGGAGACGATAGCATTGCTAATGAATTCTGATCTCTTGATCCAAGACACCATCACAAAAAGGAAGGATGTAGAAAGCTGCAGACTGTAGACGGAAATAGACTAATAATTAGAAGAGTTCTGGGCATGTGGCAATGTCTGTGCTTTGAATAAGTATTGATGCTTTCCTGTGCCGTTTTGTGAAACTGTAAAAAATCACAACTTTACACCCACCTCAAAATTTTAAATTCATTTTTAATTACTTATTGCCTCGTCATCAATAAAGATGATTAATTTGCTTAAGCATCTTATGTCGATCCCTTTGTAAATGTCATTTCATCTCTTTTGGATGTTAATGAAAATGGCATATAAGTAGTTTGTCTATTTTGCATCAACATTTTTTATTATTAACAATAATCTAAAAACCTTTTTCTATGATATGGCACAAACAAACAAAAGCAAAACTTTTTGGAGAATATAGAGGCAATTAAAGATGAACCCCTGGAGTCATAATGACTTGCATTATTATGTTTGAACTATATATATATATATATATATATATATATATATATATATATATATATATATATATATATATTTTTTTTTTTTTTTTTTTTTTTTTAGATAAAATGACTTGTTGTTGTAGTGAAGTTGAACATACTCAGTGGTTGTGCAGAAATACACTGGGGGTTTTAATTTCTTATCAGATCTGTGTGAAGATTGATAGCTGTCAACCCTGGAGGGATGACACTGCCGGGTTACCAGGATAGGTGGATTGATAGAAAGCCCTTGACATTCTTCAAAATATTTAGGTTTGGAATAAGGAGGCTTTTGAATGTTGAACTACGAGTCACATTGGGCTGATTCCCTGAAGTTTCTGTAGAGTTCTGGAGGTTTATATAAAATGTATCTTAAGTCATTTTATTAAACCGTATTTGGTTGTGAAAAAAAACAGTTTGTTCATTGCTTGTCATTCGTTGAGGTGTTGAAGCATGTTAAAATGAGAGATTCAGTGATTCAGTACAGGCCTCTTTTTTTGCACCAGAAGGTCATCGTTTGGCTCTGGCTTACAGTGATTGATTAGTTTAGATAACGCTAAGGATGATTGCTCTCTGAGACCAGAGTCACTCATTAGCTTTTCATTACAGTGGCTTCATTACATTTTGAACTTTCACTCAGACCGGTTTGACTGTTTTCGCAGGGTTGTAGAAGCAATTTTATTCTGAAGAAGATGGATCTTTATCCATCTAAATTTAATATGTAGTGTTAAAAAAATCTCAAATATAAAATTATAAAAGTATTATTTTTATTTTATTTATTATAAAAATAATTATTTTTAATGTAAAACTAAAAATAAATATAAAAATAAAAATATATATATATTTTTTACCAATAAAATCAAATACTCTAAGTTGGGTACATTCAACAAACCAGTTGCAAACCAGTTGCAAATTAAGAATTAAGAAAATATTCTAATCTAACTTCAGAAGATAAATTAAGATACTATAAGGAAACAAAGAAGCTAACATAGTGTCATCATCTTTGTATAACCTGGTTCAATATCATTTATTCCAAAATGAACAAATAATGTCATTTGTAGTCACAACTACTATGTTCATCTGCTCTAATGGAACGCCATATTACTTTTGAGATAAATACTCAACTCATATTATATATTTTTCTTGTGCATGTACAGGTTGGTCAGTTGGTATTCCAGGGCATGAAGAGGTTGAACAGGATACAGTCTATAGTCTTTGAGACTGCATACAACACCAATGAAAACCTGCTCATTTGTGCTCCCACCGGAGCTGGTAAAACCAACATAGCTATGCTCACAATCCTGCATGAGATCCGCCAGCACATTCAGCCAGGAGGACTCATCCGCAAGGACCAGTTTAAGGTAAACACAGACAGACACACACACACACAAATCAATATTGTTGAGTGAGCTGTTGGCTTTCTGGCAGCCAATAACTCATTTCCACCCTCTTTATGCCTCAGGTACAGAACGACCTGATTGGATGAGTTTGTTTAGTTTGTCAGCGGAGGACACTTTCAAGCATTAAATATGTCAAGGATTTTTGCCTTAGTTTGAAGATGTAAACAGAAGCATTGTCTCGTGAAGCACATTGCATGACACCTTCAATGATGATAGACAGTCTTCATACATCACCATTAAACTTGTACTTCAAGAAGCCAGCTTCATATTTCTTTGTAAATTGTTATTTGTACTGGATGCCAAGAAACAAATGGAACACTAGGGTTTTCTCATTTATCACAAGAGTGTCTTTTCTGTGTCTATAGATTGTATATGTGGCTCCAATGAAGGCCCTGGCTGCTGAAATGACTAATTACTTCAGTAAGCGTTTGGAGCCCCTGGGCATCGCTGTCAAGGAGCTGACAGGAGACATGCAGCTGACCAAAGGAGAAATCCTCCGCACTCAGGTAACACTTTTTACCAAATATACCTTTGGCTAGAGTAAAGTTGGAAACTGTTTGGTGACAGAAAGGCATTGCTCGGCTGAGTGCATTTGGTGAATCCCAAACCTGACTCATCACTGACTTCAGCTGTTTGATGCTGTTGGATACTCATTTATCATGAGACTCCGATTTTCTTGCCAGAAAGACGATGAGCAGATGTTGATGGAAAGTCAACATCACTAACAGCTTTCAAAAAGCAACTGAAAACTCTTCTCTTCAGAGAACACCTACTATATAAAAAAAAAACTACTACCTTCTTTTTCCCTCCTCTGTCTTTATTTTCTTCCTCTACTTCCTCACTGCTTTGGTTTATTGATCAGTTGATACAATTCTATTATGAGAAGCTGAGATAGACTTTGACAGTGTAACAAATTGCATATTGTCTCTCCCCTAATGTAAGTCGCTTTGGACAAAAGCGTCTGCCAAATGCATAAATGTAAATGTAAATGTTTCTAATGGAAGTAAAAAGGGTTGTGAGTTTAATGGTGAATCTTGATCTACCACCATTGGGCCAATTATAAGGGACAGCCAAGTTCAACCTAAAAGAAAACTTCTGTCATTTTTTTCAAGAGTAAAAGTGAGCATATATTTTCGTGTGATTCATTGCCTTGGTTCATAGCCATTTAAAGGGGTCAAGATTAACTTTTCATAGTTCATAGGGGGAGGTAGTATTAACAACAACAAAAAATCACATTATATCATTGTGTTTGAAAGATCAGGCTTGTTGGATAAGTGTTTTTATAGAAATGGTTTCTCTATCATGTTTTTTATTCACGCTCCTATTGGGGGAAAAATGGTTTTGAAAATGAATTGCTTTGCCTTGTCTTGCATCTATCCAAGTTTGTGAGCAGATATGAAAATGTATAGCATTTTGACATCAAGTCTATGTAGCAGCAGCATTTCTAAGTTTTAAAGGTACGTTCAAACAGAACAAAGAAGACAATGCTATATCAAAGTGTTCCTGATCAACAAACACATTCCTCTCTACATGCATTTTATTATTTTAAGAATGGATAAATCCTCTACACAACCAACACATCATCAGTAGTAGTGTTACTGGATATTCATTGTTTTCTCCCTGGTAAATATTTTTGGAAGCTACGATCACTGGGTTTGAAGTTTATGGGAGATGATTAGGGCCATGGTTAAAATAAAATTAAAGTTCTGACTTCAATCTCAGAATTCTAACTTTTTCCATTTCTGTCTGTTTGTACAGATTAACAGTGATATGGTCAGACTGATTGATTATTAAACAATGAAGTCATAATCCTTTCTATAGAAACTGAATTGATCTCTTTCAAAAACTAAGTTTGAATGTTTTAATCGAGTTATCGTTCAAACTGTCTATAATACTGTAGTAATAAAGAAGTACTCAATTTTTTAACACATAAGCTACTTGTATATGTAATATGCAAAAGATTCTTATGATTTAATTACAATATAGTCAATGTAAATCATAACGCTGAAGAAAAATTTCCTTACAGGCGCCTTTATTTCAGAGATAAATGTTAGAAAGATTAATGTCAGAATTCGGAGAAAAAAAGTTATATTAAAATTTTATATTGGCCCTTATATTCTTCCGTAGAAATCAAACATCAGTAAAGGGCTGGTTTATTCCCATTTCAATATGCATTCTGGAGTCACTCTTTATATATATATATATATATATATATATATATATATATATATATATATATATATATATATATATATATATATATATATATATATATATATATATATATTACTTCATCCCTTCTTTTTTTGTAAACTCTGAAAAGAACATCAGTTTATACTCCTCGGCTCCATCATTTAAAGCTGATTCCAGTATTGGGTAGTTGCTGGCAGTGTAGACATCTCTTTTAGATTTAATTAAAATAGATTTATGGCATCCATTAAGTGTCTTAATGTAAAACTGAATTTTTATATATTTTTGCATTTTGAGTGAAATACCTGGTTTAAACCACTAGATTAATTAGTTAGATGACATTCAATGAATTCAAGTCAAGTTAATGATTGTGTTCCACCAGTATCATGTCCGCCATTGCAGTTAAATGTCTAAAACTTTCATAGCTTAAATGCTTTCATTATCATTTACATAGTTACATTTATCACAAATTAATCTTTTTGTTCTTGGTAATGCATCTTTGGTAGTATTTTTTTTTAAACAGCACTTTAAGCTTTAATCTTTAAGCTCAAGCTGGCAAGAGATGCCATCATCAAACTCATAAACTTTCGTTTGAATCACTGTAGACTGACACTTGCAGTTACATGAAAGTGGCGAAAAAGTCCCCTGCACTTGAACTGAACCACCTTTAATCTGAAGTGGAAAAGAAGTTGGAGGTGTATTCTTCCCCATGAAAAGAACAAATGTACATTTTTTCAGTGAATTCTTTCCACATGTTCAAATGTTCAACCATCATCTTGCCTCCCTAAAATGACCACATTATTATTCTGTGCTGGACTACAGATTATTTCCAAATGAAGCTGTACACTTAAACCCTTCCCACTAGGTTCCTTGAGGCCGTGCTCTTATAAAGCACTTGTCTTGTCTCACCGATCAATATTATTGTACAACTGAGACACATCCATTTGCAATGCTGCAGCGCACACCGTTCTAAGCCAGCAGTTTCAGGATGGAAGTGGATAAATGTGACAAGGCCTGCAGAATATAGAATAATAGCTGTTCAATTTTAAAGCAAAGTTTTAGCTATGAGAAATATGCACATTTTTATTTTGTTTATAACCGGTTAACATTTTTATTTTGTTTGTAACCGGTTAATACATATTATAAACATATTATTGTAGATTAACACATCTTTTTAAAAATCTTTTTGTATATTCTACTTTTCTAATTTTTGTGGTCATTTTTCTTTTTGTTCTCTCTCTCTCTTCGTATGCTGAATTTTTTTCCTATGTTGGAACAAGTTTTACGTGCAAAAGGCATAATCTGTTCCAAGCCACACTGAAACAACACAAAAAAATAGCATGGAAAACCAGAGAAAAATTTACTTTTTCTCTGGTTTTATTTAAAAAAAATAAAATGATTCTTTAATCTGTAAAAGTAAACATTATACATCTAATAAATAATAATAAAACTATGAAAACAGAATAAAATAAGTCAACAATAATAACCATTACCTTTCGAGGGAGACGATGTGACGAAGTGTTGGAGGAGGAGGTGGTAGGGGATCAGAGCGGATGGTAGCGTAGTAGAACCATTACCAAAAAAATACACTTTGCCAAAAAAGCAACACGAATATTTTCATGAATTAAAAGACACCAAAAGGAAACCGAAAGTGTGCATGAAGACAGGGAGAACTCTTCCAGGAAGACATCATGGGGCAACCAATAGGAGAGCAGAATACTACATACGAACACTCAGCATCAGGGCTGGAATTGATATGCACACAGCAACACACCAAAATAAGTTTTTAAAATAAATGATCTTCTCATTTTACTGAATGAAATACTCCACACAGTCAGCATTAACATTTGTTTTGTTTTGGAAAGCATATTTTTATCTTATACTCCCTAGGCTTTTGCTTTATCAGCTATTTTTTTCTGCTCTTGCCTGTAGATTCATACATTAATGGATATACAGAGACCCATAAGACTATCTAATTGTTAAAACAAGAGATGAAGAATACATCTAGAGGATTGAAGAGAACAAGAAGTCATGGGTCAAGTGGTTTGGGGAGTGTAATATCAATGGCTACGTAAAATCATCTTTATGTTTTCCCAGAGGAGGCTCACGTTCTCCTGGCTGTATCAATCAAGTGCCCTCGCTGCGAATCTCAAGCGTTTGAGGAAACAGTGTACCAATGTAGAGATGTGATGCAAGGAGACGTGTTCTAGAATTATAAGACATCACCACATCCGTGTTAAATTCATCGCGTGAAAATTCAGCTTTATAGCCCTTTTAGTTTATGCTGTATCTTTAAGACAGTAGATGGATTTTCCAATGTGGTTCTTTAAAAAAATGACAATTTCTGCAATGGTGAGCTGGGAAAATATCAAGTATCTTTGCTATTTTTTGCCATGTTGGAAATGTCTCTGAGGTGTCTCTGAGACGCTGAGACAGGGAAACAAGTAGTCATTACTGCACAGTTTGGCTCAGAGAGTTCGGAGACATTCAGAGTGCTTTTACACAAAAATTCATGAAAATTTAAGCAGGTCGATTCATCATGTATATTTTCATATAAGTATACATTTACATATTGAGCAATTCAGAGAAGACGAAAATTTAGGACCACAAAATGTTTAAATTGTGAGGGTGCAGTAAAATAAAGAATAACATTTACATATGATAAGGGTATAGCACAGCTTTCATCAAATTGTTTTTAGAGAACAAATAACATGTTTTAAGTTAATGTTTCAAGAAGTAAAAGTAAAATAATAAATGTATAGATATTGACAAAAAAGAAGTTGATGCGTTGAGAAAACTGTAAAAACGAAGAAGAATTCAATAATGTATTTTACAGATAGCTTTTTTCTCAGGTTTTGAACCATGTGAGTTATAACATGGCTTGTTTGATTTTTTTTTTTTGGCTTGTTTGATTTAAAATCAGTTTGAATTTAGGGACAGGTTGATGGGTTAGGTACAGAGAAGAAATACATTTTAAGTCTTTGATTGGTCAAACCATCATAATGAAAAACAAAACTTGTAGAAATGTATATAATGCAGCTTAAAAGTTAGTCTACATGGACTTCGACAAAGGAAATCTAATTTGCTCAACCTGGATTGTTCTAGCAACCGTATTATTTTGGTTGTGCGGTTCATTTTTTTTTTCTAGCAACCATTGTTTAAGGAGCTCTGCTGAACTAAAACCAAGAGACTCAATCTGCCATTGTGAGCCGTGACAACAAAAGCTAACGGAGAGCATGAAGTGATGTAGCGTTACTGTATCTTTTATAGTTACACATTAAAAGGAATCAAGGACCTTCACATTTCCCTCACCTGATCTCATTCATGTACATATCTTGCATATATCCCACTGCATAGTCCTCTGATGCTAATGATTTCCTAAAGCTAAATACAGTGTTTCTGAACAAACAATCAGAAAAGCGTTCTGTTATTGCCTATTGTTTGACCCGGATCTCTTTTAAATGTTAGATTTTAATGACAAACTGTTAAGAAGCTGGATTTGGTCTTGTCTCGTATATTCAAGAGTGGAGTGGAATCTAGATTAATTTTACTTTAACTTGCATGACAGATTTTATTTTTCCCTGTCAGGAGCAAGAAAAAGTGAAACAGACAAAAATTCCCTCTGTTCTGTATTATTTATGTTATGTGCTACAGAACAAACGTTAATAATATCTTAAATAAGTTAATGTTGCCAAAAGA
Source organism: Danionella dracula (assembly GCA_900490495.1). Taxonomy (NCBI): domain Eukaryota; kingdom Metazoa; phylum Chordata; class Actinopteri; order Cypriniformes; family Danionidae; genus Danionella; species Danionella dracula. The sequence goes on along the minus strand of UELW01000378.1, from coordinate 2,423,232 downwards.
TAATAATATAAATATAACAGAATAAACGTTAAGACATTACGTCAGAACTACTTTTTCTCTGTAGTCAAAACAAGATTGAAAGATAAATCTTCAGTTTCCACTCATTTGTTGCAGCTCAGATATTAATAATAACTTAAATATGCCTTTGATGGCAAAGACTGTAGCATAAATAGAATATATAACGGCTGAGTATGGATTATTCAAAGTTTTAAAGGCACTTTGCGGACGCAACTCCACTCTGCTCCGCAATCGGGTTCGACTCGCACGCCCTCCGTATGGTGCCTGGGAGCGGATTAAGCCCGGTGAGCATAGCGAACGCATGCATTGCACACTCTCCGCTCGCGGAGAGCATTTTTCGAGAAAAGTGCTCTCCTCTGTGCCCAGGTGGCTAGATTGATGCTGAGGCGGAGCGCCTGCTTTGGTCACCGGTTTCGACTCGCACGCGCTCCATGCGGAGAGCATTTCTCGAGAAAAGTGCTCTCCTCTGTGACCAGGTGGACAGGCTGCCGCTCCTGCTGAGGCAGAGCGCCCGCTTCGGTCATGGGGTTTTACTCGTGACGGTTCCTCCACTGGTAGCCGCTGTGCTTGGACTGGCACAGCCGCTCCAGGTCGAGGAGCTGTTGGAGGTTGTGACTTGCGACAATCGAGAGGCCCCTCGTTTAGAGAGCTAGCTTAATGAAGGCTATAGGTGCCCGCAGTCGTGGCCTCCATGCTGGGGCCTACCGTTTCCGAGGTGGCTAGGTCCGGGGATCAGCCTTACACAGCCTGCCTTTTTATCCTGATGTTCACTATCGAACATCTAGGGGATGCAGGGGCGCGGTATGGGACAATTCAAGGTGGACAGATGCTTGCGAGCTATCTCTACCTTGTTATGAAACGTCGTCCCTGAAGGTCCCGGGTCTCCCTACAAAGCCATTCCGAGCCACCTCTGCCTTGGTGGGGAGGGCCTACCTGGAGTTCTGCTGGGTGCGAGCAGACTCCTAAGGCTGCTGCTTCTGGGTAGGCCCAGAAGCGGAGTGTCGCTGTCTCCCAAGGGGTGGCGACACAAGCCCCAGCCCAGGGAAATATGGTCTGAGGACCATCATTTCAATACGGGCGGCGGCTAAGCGCTCCTGACGGGCTGGGGGGTCTACAACTTCGAGATGCGCTTCATGGAAAGCTGTTGCCTCTCAGCGACCCCGCAACATATATTCTGCTAACCCTGCCACCCTTGGTACTTTGCCCCTGTGCTCACCCAGGCTCTCGGTGACCAGGGCTTCCGGTTTTCCATGGAATCCCATGCCTGTATCAGGAGTCGTTACCCACCAGTGACCAGAAGCCGACCTCAAGTGCCAGCCTTCCAGGCCACTCCCAGTGGGTCTTGCGGGTTATGAAACTGGGTTATAAGGGCCCCCATGTTACCGGGGTTTTGCCTACTGTTGTTCCCTCGCAAGTTCTGGTCATTGACCAGGAAGTTTGCACCCTGCTGTGCAAGGGGCCATTAAGGTGGTGCCTGTGCAGGACAGAATCAGGGTTTCAGAATACTTCCTGGTTCCGAAGAAGGACGGGGACCTGCGCCTCATTCTCGATCTGAGGCGATTGAACAGTCGCATCATGAGGTTGCCATTCAAGGGAGCGTATATTGCCCCTGCGCTCACCCAGGCTCTCAGTGACCAGGGCTTCGGGTCTACTTGGATCCCGTGCTTTATCAGGGCTGTCACTGCTTCCTGGAGTCCTGGAGAAATAACATGGCGGACGGTGGCTCATCCTCGTCCAGAGTTGTGGAGACTGTATCTATAGCCTCGGTGGGGGTGCAGCTCTAGCGTTCGGCCTCCAGGCCGAGGTCATTGTGACCATTTTCCACTCCAGGGCTCCATCTACGAGGAGGTCTTACGATGCGAAACAGCGACTGTTACAGTGTTGGGGTGTTCCCACACTTTGGATTAGCTCTGCCCTGTCAAGATCGGTGCTAGAGTTCTGTAGGTCAGTTACAGGGGGTTCACCGTCCACCATTTTGGTGTATGTATCGGCTGTTTTGGCCTACCACGCCCCAATTGATGGGTTCCTTGGGCAGTCCCCCCCTCTTTTACATCTCGTTGTCTTTGCGGTACCAGGTGGCTGAGGCCCCTGCTCTGCACAAGAGTGTCCATATGGGACCTGGCCATCATCTTGGGGGTCCTAAGAGGCCTCTGTGAGACTCTGGGTGACGTGTACTTACGACTTCCTGTCACTTAAGACAGCATTTACTCGCCATGCTTCCCTAATAGGATGGGAGATTACACGCAAAAGACTTTCTGAAGTCTTCCTGCACCCTATGCCGAGCTATGTCTCGCAGGTGCCTCACGTCGCCCCGTGTCCTATTAGGTTCCAGGCATTCTTCCTCCTCCAGGTGAGTCCCCTGTCTAGGTCCTTATTAGTGTCTGCCCAGTGTGGGCATTGGGCTGTTATGTCTGTCGCATGGCTCAGTGGAGCTCAGACCAGCTTGTGTGCTATGGTCCACACAGACGGACTCTCCTGCTAATACGCAGTCAGTGAGCAGATGGACTGTGGAAAAATGTTATCACCTATACTTAGGTGTAAGCCTCTGGCTTTCTGGCCCCCTTAGGGGCAGGGCACATTCCACAAGAGGTGTGGCGACTAGGGCCTTGTCATCTGGTATTCTTCCAGGATTGGTAGCGCTGCGGGATGGTCCACGCTCTTTGATGTTGCTCCGGTCCTACAATTGGATCTGGATGATTCTCCGGGCTGAAGACACTGTCAGTCCGGGGCGGATTGGCGTGTTTTGACACTCGTTCCCCATAGTATTTGGACGCAGCTTGAGTTCCTGAAGCGGAACGTCTCAGGTTACGTAGGTAACCAAGATTCCCTGAGGGAACGAGACGCTGCGTCCCCAGGCCACTTCGCCCATGGCCTGACGGCGCTTAATGTGCTTCAAAGCTGGTGGCCGTCTCCATCGCGGTCTCCTTAATACTGCGCATTGCGGGTGCAACGTTGCGCTCGGATGACGTCACACCTGTCCATTGGACGAGATTTGACATATAATTCAGAGCCGGAAACGCAGCAAGCGTTCCCCATAGCGTTTGGATGCAGCGTCTCGTTCCCTCAGGGAACCTTGGTTACCTACGTAACCTGAGACAAAGTTTGCTAACAATACTGATTTGAGCACTGAAACTAAAATAAATTACAAAGTGCAGTAATAATTTTGCCAATAGAAAAAATGTAAGTCTAGCATTCGTAAGAAATGTAATCTAAATATTTTATGATAAAGACGTTTTTTCTGGAAGTGACTTTTTTCTGTTACATGTCTTTATTTAATCCATGTGTATACAATTACTGAAAATAAATGAGAATGAAAATATGTAAATTACAATATCTAAATGTATTTTCACTTAAATGGCCATCCTCTTTTTTCCTGCCATGTTCTGGTAATGCAGAGGCAAGTGGAAATTAGATCATATTATGTCAATTGTTTAAAAAACATAAAAGAATTATTTAATTATAAGGAAGAATATTTCTAAAGACAATTTGTTTAAAATAATTGTGATTTAAGTTATTATTTCATTATTATTTTTCCATACTGGAACAGCTCTTGTCTCAAGTGATACATTTGTAGTATTTACTACACAGTGCTCTGGACTTTCATTGTCATTCAAGTCAACTTTGGATCTCTTTTTCTATTGTTTTGGTTATTTTTAACATTATTTAACATATATTTTCACTTCGGTTTGCATTACCAAGTTAGATAATAGTTTAAAATTCTGTTTTTGTTCAGATGGGTTAATTTTGGAAGACCTTTTTAGGTCTCTTACTCAGGAATTATTCTAACGTCAATCTTAGGATCCATCACCAGTCACACAGAACCTTTTCTCATCTTTTTTCTGCAATTTTCCCTTATCAATAAACTGTCTAAAAGCGATTAAGATGTTATTGTGGACCCCAGCCTTTTATCTGTACACAAGTTTGCTTTGACCGTTATTTTAGTTAATTGAACAAAATGGCATCAGGAGAGATGGGATATTGTCATCCCGTACTAAAACCCTGGAGATGATCATTATGTATTGATTTGAGGTTATCATTAGAACTGTATTACCCAGCACTATTCAAAATTAACAGCAGGTTATGACCTTTCCATGCAATTATTTGTAGTTTTTTTGCTTTAGTCACAGTGTGTGTCCTTTATTCCTATTTTCTTTGTCGCTCTCTTTATCTTTTTTTCAGCCTCCCTAATGTCTCCATTTTCCCTCATGGCTCATTTTCATACCCCATATTAACAGTCTTACATATAATCAATTCAGCTATGCCAACTTGTTGCTTTAAGTCTGCATGGACGTCATTCTAATAACACCATTTTAGACATTTGAAGGAACATGAATATGTTTTATTTGTTTACATTAAGATATGCATTTGCATGTACATAAACTCTTCACATACACTCTTTGGATTAAACTTTGTCATCACCTCAGTAAACAAGATATCAGCCTTCACTTCGACCCCTGCTCAGACACGCACGCACACACACGCACACACACAATCAGTCATGTGCATACATCAACCCCCTCCCAGAGCTTGTCATATTCCTCTGATCGAATCATAGTCATTTGTCTTTCTTCTTATATTCTTGTTGCTATAGTAACCGGTTTATAGTAGTAACCTAATACACTGGCCACCCCAGCTGTTCAAATAGTCTTAGTTTGTGTCCGTGCCAGTGCTGGCATTCAAATAACATACATATTTGACATAAATTTGATAGTTTGATCATTGAGCAATATGAATTTGATTGGCACATTTAATTGTGAGTTGGAAATGTAGGATTCCTGCTTTATGTGCTTTGTTTTACAAATGAATTCTTATTCCTTAGGTTTAAACAAATCCATTCCTCTTTATTGTTTTTAAAATAACTAACTACGCAATGTTTACAAAATTAAAGTCTATATTTATTACTTGAATACATTTAAACAAGTCATAGCACAACATTTGTTGTTTAAACAACTTGGCACACTGAACCAGCATCATAGAAGGCTTTTGAGAGAAAAAAGAAGAAACAAACAAGGATGTTTTTAATTACTTGCTGTTGGCAAACAGCAAAAGCTGTCTAAAATGAATCCTTTTTTGAGAATAAATATAGATCCTGAAGCACTCAAGTGATGGAGAAAGCCTGGCTGTCACATTTGAAAAAAAAAAAAACAAATATATATATATATATATATATATATATATATATATATATATATATATATATATATATATATATATATATATATATATACATGTGTATATATATATGTGTATATATATATATATATTTATATATATATATGTATGTATATATATATGTGTATATATATATATATATAAACTATCCATCCATCCATCCATCTTCTCCCGCTTATCCGTGGCCGGGTCGCGGGGGCAGCAGTCTAAGCAGGGATGCCCAGACTTCCCTCTCCACAGACACTTCTTCCAACTCCCCGGGAGGGATCCCGAGGCGTTTCCAGGCCAGCTGGGAGACATAGTCCCTCCAGCGCGTCCTGGGTCTTCCCCGGGGCCTCCTCCCAGTGGGACATGCCCGGAACACCTCCCCTGGGAGGCGTCCAGGAGGCATCCGGAACAGATGCCCAAGCCACCTCAGCTGACTCCTCTCGATGTGGAGGAGCAGAGGCTCTACTCCGAGCTCCCCCCGGGTGACGGAGCTTCTCACCCTATCTCTAAGGGAGCGCCCAGCCACCCGGCGGAGGAAGCTCATTTCGGCCGCTTGTATCCGGGATCTTGTCCTTTCGGTCATGACCCAGAGCTCATGACCATAGGTGAGAGTAGGGACGTAGATCGACCAGTAAATCGAGAGCTTCGCCTTTCGGCTCAGCTCCCTTTTCACCACAACAGACCGATACAGCGACCGCATCACTGCAGATGCTGCACCGATCCGCCTGTCGATCTCGCGCTCCATCCTCCCCTCACTCGTGAACAGGACCCCGAGATACTTGAACTCCTCCACCTGAGGCAGGAGCACTCTACTGACCTGGAGAGGGCAGGCCACCTTTTTCCGGTCGAGAACCATGGCCTCAGACTTGGAGGTGCTGATCCTCATCCCAGCCGCTTCACACTCGGCTGCAAACCGCCCCAACGCACGTTGCAGGTCCAGGCCCAAAGAAGCCAACAGGACAACATCATCCGCAAACAGCAGCGATGAAATCCTGAGGTCCCCGAACCGGACCCCCTCCGGCCCCCGGCTGCGTCTTGAGATTCTGTCCATAAAAACTATGAACAGAACTGGTGATAAAGGGCAGCCCTGCCGGAGGCCAACGCGCACTGGGAACAGGTCTGACTTTGTGCCGGCAATTCGGACCAAGCTCCTGCTCTGGTTGTACAGGGACCGGACAGCCCTTAGCAGAGTGCCCCGGACCCCATACTCCCAGAGCACCTCCCACAGGACACCACGAGGGACACGGTCGAACGCCTTCTCCAAATCCACAAAGCACATGTGGACCGGTTGGGCGAACTCCCATGACCCCTCGAGGACCCTGCAGAGGGTATAGAGTTGGTCCAGTGTTCCACGACCAGGTCGAAACCCGCATTGTTCCTCCTGCATCCGAGGTTCGACTAGCGGCCGAACTCTCCTCTCCAGTACCCTGGCATAGACTTTCCCCGGGAGGCTGAGGAGTGTGATCTCCCGGTAGTTGGAACACATCCTCCGGTCCCCCTTCTTGAAAAGAGGGACCACCACACCGGTCTGCCATTCCAGAGGTACTGTCCCTGACCGCCACGCGATGCTGCAGAGACGTGTCAGCCAGGACAGTCCCACAGCATCTAGGCACCTGAGGTACTCAGGGCGGATCTCATCCACCCCCGGTGCCTTGCCACTGAGGAGCTTACCAACCACCTCAGTAACTTCGGCTTGGGTGATAGACGAATCCACCTCAACTACCCCAGCTTCTGCCTCCTCGACAGAGGACGTGACAGTGGGATTGAGAAGACCCTCAAAGTATTCCTTCCACCGCCCGACCACATCCCTGGTCGAGGTCAACAGCTCTCCACCTCCACTGTAAACAGTGTTGGTGGGGCACTGCTTTCCCCTCCTGAGGCGCCGGACAGTTTGCCAGAATTTCTTTGAGGACGACCGATAGTCTTCCTCCATGGCCTCCCCGAACTCCTCCCAGGTCCGAGTTTTTGCCTCTAACACAGCATTGGCTGCTGCGTGCTTGGCCTGCCGGTACCGGTCGGCTGTGTCCGAAGTCCCACAAGCCAACCAGGCCTGATAGGACTCCTTTTTCAGCTTGACGGCATCCCTTACTTCCGGTGTCCACCACCGGGTTCTGGGATTGCCGCCACGACAGGCACCAGAGACCTGACGGCCACAGCTTCGCACTGCGGCATTGACAATAGAGGTGGAAAACATGGTCCACTCTGACTCCATGTCTCCAGCCTCCCCCGGTATCTGGTGGAAGCTCTCCCGGAGGTGGGAGTTAAAGCTCACTCTGACAGGGGGCTCGGCCAGACGTTCCCAACAGACCCTCAGCGTACGTTTGGGTCTGCCAGGTCCGGCCTCCTCCCCAGCCAGCGGATCCAACTCACCACCAGGTAGTGATCGGTTGATAGCTCAGCCCCTCTCTTCACCCGAGTGTCCAAAACACATGGTCGAAGGTCAGATGATACGACAACGAAGTCAATCATCGACCTTTGGCCTAAGGTGTCCTGGTGCCACGTGCACCGGTGGACACCTTGGGCTTGAACATGGTGTTCATTATGGACAAACCGTGACAGGCACAGAAGTCCAATAACAGAACACCACTCGGGTTCAGGTCGGGGAGGCCATTCCTCCCAATCACGCCCCTCCAGGTGACGCTGTCATCCCCCACGTGCGCATTGAAGTCCCCCAGGAGAACGATGGGGTCCCCGGTTGGAGCACTTTCCAGCACCCCTCCCAGGGACTCCAAGAAGGCCGGGTACTCTGCACTTCTGTTCGGCCTGTAGACCGTAACAACAATGAGAGACCTGCCCCCAACCCGAAGGCGGAGGGAAGCGACCCTCTCGCTCACTGGGGAGAACTCCAACACATGGCGGCTGAGCTGGGGGGCTATGAGCAGGCCCACACCAGCATGCCGCCTTTCACCGCGGGGGACGCCAGAGTAGTGAAGAGACCAGCCCCTCTCGAGGAGCTGGGTTCCAGAGCCCAGGCTGTGCGTGGAGGTGAGCCCGACAATCTCTAGCCGGTAGCGCTCCACCTCCCGCACAAGCTCAGGCTCCTTTCCCCCTAGCGAGGTTACATTCCATGTCCCCAGAGCTAGCTTCTGTGTCCATGGATTGGGCCGCCGAGGTCCCCACCTTCGGCTGCCGCCCAGATCACAAAGCACCGGCCCCTTACGGTCCCTCCTGCGGGTGGTGGGCCTACTGTAGGGCGATCCCACGTGGCCTTTTCGGGCTGGGCCCGGCCGGGTCCCATGGGAAAAGACCCGGCCACCAGACGCTCGCCTGCGAGCCCCAACCCCAGGCCTGGCTCCAGGGTGGGGCCCCGGTGACGCCAATCCGGGCGACGTCGCGGAATCTGTTCTTGTCATCATTCAGGGCTTCTGAACCGCTCTTAGTCTGACCCGTCACCTAGGACCTGTTTGCCTTGGGAGACCCTACCAGGGGCAGCAAGCCCCTGACAACATAGCTCCTAGGATCCTTCGAGCACGCTAACCCCTCCACCACGTTAAGGTGGCGGTTCTAGGAGGGGATATATATAAACTATATTAATAATAATAGCAATAGTAAGTAAAAAACACTCACAGAAGACGCCAACAAATTGTATGAGGTTAAGGTCCCCATCACAAACAACTGAGAATGGAGACATACATGATTGAAAGATTCTGACATGGCCATGTTCACATCCATAAACAATTATTTTACCAGGCTTGTTGAAATAATAATATATCCGGAAGTTATTCAAATGAGTAAACGAAAAACTGTGGTCCACATGTCCGTATTGAAACAAGGATGGCATACCAGTCAGTTCAGTATAAAACAAAGTATTGTGGCAATCCTAATTAATACTTTGTCACAATCCAGAGTGTCTTATTTGTGTAGAAGATGACAATGATAAATAATAAAAAAATTGTATTATTAAAATACTACATCACGTTGAGAAAATAATTTTGTGAATTTTAAACAAGTAAAAGCTTGTATAAAAGCTTGAGGATAGTTGGCCCAATACATTTGTTTATACTTGTTTTATGGTGCATTTCAATTATTCTCCATTATTTACATTCTAGGTGGTACAAATGAAAAGTGGAATTATATTCTTTAAGTTTTACCCATCTTTTTTTTTTTACTACCTCTTGCTTAGTTTTTTTACTCTCTATGATGGAATGATTTCTAGCAGAAGCCTCTGAGTAGTGTCCATCATAGCTTTGATCTTTGGAAAGTGTGCTTCACCTTTTCTCCTTTCATCTCCTCTTGGATGGACATTTTTGCTGTGGAGAAGGACTAGAAAAGTCTGGCAAACCCCTGTGGCGAGGTTTTGGATCACTTTCTTGAGAAAGGCATGTCCGTTCTTTTAAAGCAGAGGTGCAAAAAGCAAGCAAAGTTGGATTGATTGTGCAGTGTGAACAAGAAAAATAGTTAAAGGGAAAGTTTGAGGTCAAAATACAAATATCATGTCATCAGGTGGATCGTTAAGTGCACTTGCATTGTTTTTGTACAGTCCATATAACCATATAATGTGAAGCCTTTCTAGATATATGAAAAAAAAAACTTTTTAGTCACAACAGTACTTTTATGAATATAGTGACATAGAATGTTTTTATGAATGGTCTACTGAGGTTATGAAGCTTTGAAAACTTTAAAGAAGAGATCATTTAGGATAATAAATAGACCACTTTACTTTAGACAAGTAGGATTTTTTCTAATTGAAATCCACGTTTCTAAAGTAAAAAAAAAAGAATTAGTTCAGTGCCTGAGAGGAACAAAACACATTTACATACTGTGAAACACTTTTACAAATTACAAAACAAATTAACATTTTAGAAAACACATGTGCAAGTTACAACACACTTTTAAATTTTAGAAAACACATTTACATTTTAGAAAACACAATTACAAATTCTGAAACAGTTTTACAAGTTCAGAAAACACATTTACATTTCAGAATCGTCCCAGAGCTCTGATTGGATAATTTGTATCTTGATGTTAAGTAAATGTAGAAAACAAAGCACTCCGTAATAAAATGGCTTTAAACCACATTCAAATAATGAAAATGATTTGGCAGCTATGAATGTGTGAACATATCTTGGTGGTACTTAAAGGGTTGTTATGCTTATATCTAAATTTAAATAACTTTTTAACTTTGTTGTTGACTCTTTGACCTATATTTGTGTATTGGTTTGTAAATAACTAGCACTACTTTTCTAATACTTTGTGGGTGCTGCTGAGCAAGTGCTCTGAACCAGTGATTGATCGCCTTGTAAATACAGTGCTTTTTACTAATAATTTGATTTGATTACACACCTTAAAAATAAGGGATGCTTTGTATTTTTGTAACAATTTGAAGCCAATTAAAACAATTAAAATGCATGTACTATTGGTAAACAAATGAGCATTTGTGAGTTTAACTTTGAAGATTGTAAGTCAATGAGTTGATTGTACCGCATATTGTCATTTTAATCAAACTATTTACATTTCTCCATTTATATCAATCTATATACCAGTCTATTCATTATTATTAAGCAAAATAGTTAAAAAATGTGTGAAATTATCTCAAAGTTTAACATTTAACATTATCATTGAGTAATGTGAAAGTATAGATATATCTCCCTGAAAATTTAGTGGATTACTATTATGGCCAGGCCTCAGTTCTGTGAAATGGTGACTCCTATCAAAGCTGCAAAATAAAAAACACACGACTAACTCGTATGTTGTTATTGCACACCTAGAAGCCATCACCACCAGCAAACAACCCTCCACTCTCCCCTCTACCACCCACTCCAAGTGATGGCAGTTACCATGGAAACTGGAGGAGACCAAGTGTTTTAGCGGCAGCAGAATAAGAATTGCTGTGTTTGTTTGCACAAGTCTTTAGCAGGTGAATATTTGCTGCTTAGCATAGCGACAGACCAGCAACCGAGGCATTTTCACAGCCTGCTTGGTAATTAAGACATGAAGCCTGTCTCCAATTCAGTCCTGGTAACGATGAGCTGTCTGCTCGCCCGCACAAATTCATAAACGTTTTTCCCCAATCCTCAATAAAGCCACTCTCCTTCCTGTATGCATGCTGGTCTAGAAAGATCAAGGATGAAAATGGAAAACATATTTGCTCATACCTTAGCTTTCATAGCTGCGCAAGTTTATTTTCTTTGAGACGTTGTTTGAATCAGTGATTTAACAATTAAAAACACCACTATAATGATGTGCTATTGCACTTCTTAAAGTTTAATAATTAAGGCTAGATGCACTCATCTTGAGACCTCGAAATCTAAAATAGTCTAGAATTGACTTAAATGATTTCAAGAAAGCAAATGTTTTGCATCCTAAATCCTAATCCATTGGCTTGTGTTCTAGTTGTTGCTTTCATTTGAAATTGAATCCCATCATCAAAATGTGGACCCTAGGGCATTAAAACTGTGACTGGTAGGTTCTGTACCTTTTTTTAGTGTCTTCTGTTTCATGTCTGGGCCTGCTCACTATGTATGTGTTTGTGGAGATGTGTTTGCGTCTGCACACATCTACATATGCGCATATGTGTATGTATGTGGTTGCTCCTACCTGTAGCCCTGTAATATTAATTTAGTGGAAAAAAAAAGTTTAAAAAGTAGTTATAAACTATATATGCTCTTTATATTTCTTGGTTTTGGACTAGAGTACATTTCTATTGAGCATTTAAAGATAAACTGGTTTGATTAAAACCTTGCCGAAATTGCAATGGGTCCACCAGACCCATGAATGCTATCTGAAATAAGCTATGAACACCACATACGGCTTAAATCAGTCAGCTGGGAAGTATTTACACATTGATTTAGTTTCATAACCCCCTTTTGTGAGCATGTGCTTTGTGGGAAACATTTTATTTCAGTACAATAATTTACCTTTCATTTACTATATAAAGCATCTACCTTATGCATCTGAGAATTGGTGAGAATAGGGACATACAATCATAAGAGATTGACATCATCATTCTTTGTGTGCTATAGGAAACAAAGTCCGCTGGTATGAAGTGAAATAAGTCATTTTTCTATCCTACTAGCTTTTTATTGTAATTAAAATGAGCACTTTAACTCTGCTACCTGTTTGCCAGGGCTTCCATTTAGATTAGCGGCTCTCTAATTAACGCCAGACGCGCATTTTCTGTTCCAAAGCCAGTCTCTAATGGCTGGGCAGATTGATTTAAATGCAAACGAGAGAGGATTTAATGAACTGCTTTTACTGAAAGTGTTTAATAGGAATTTCAACACTCTCAGACAGGTTGGTAAACAGCTCTCAGACCATTAATTATGCATTCTTATAAAGTTCTCTGCTAAAATATCGGGTAATGGTGTCTAAATAATAATAGTTTTGTCTTGATTGATCAAACTTTTGTAGATGATCGACAGGGACAGGAATTGTTTTACATTTGTATAATTTAGATGTCATGGGACAATAACTAGCTCATCATGGAGGCGGCCAGTTCATGAGTAGTCATTAAAATTTTTGTGTGTTTGGCTGTTTAATTTAAACTAACAAAAGCACAAGGGACCTTGCTGAATAGGCCATTTACTCTTTTTTTCTGTAATGAATGGCTTTCCAACACTTTCATATTCATAGCAAAACACTGACATGGATACTTCCTTCAGAGTAATTGTCCAAATGTCATGCTATAAGCGTAGTTACTATAATGTTTTTTTTTTAAACTGGATATGCAGTCATGGTTAAACAATACTGTAATTGTCCAGATTATTTTTTTTTTTATTGCTTTTGTTCATATTGGACCAACACAATAATTATAAAATAAGAGTCAAACATGTGAAAAATGCTTTGTCAAAGCTAAGAAATAAGGCTAGAAATCTTGATGCTTAATTCTGATTGTTTTTGTAAACTCAGATATTGTGGTGTATTTGATCAGACTCAAACAAGTGTAATCTAATGCATGTGCACAAAGTTCTGGATATTTCAAAGCAAACCATAGAATAATATTACATCAATGATAGATGCCTCTATTTCCTCTATTTCTCTGTAAGCAAAAGTAGGTCGCTCATCTGAAATAACCAAGAGAGAATGCAGAAAACAAGAGAACAAACTTGATTAACTTTATATTGCAGATAAGAGTAAACCAGGGGGAGCTGCAGAAACATGATTAACGTTCATAAGTTGTCGCTTTCATAATGGTTCAGCTCCTTTCTAGATCTGTGTGTACGTTTTCATCAAAGAAAAGAACCATCTTACCAGGTTAAGTCTAAAACTGTTTTTAGATTAGACGTGGAAGTGCTATTTTTCCATTTAATATCCTACTCTTCATGTTGAAAAGGTGGTTTCGTTTTAATGCGGAAGAAAGTACTGAATCAAAGATGCTGCTTTACCATAGCTTTCTCATTTAGGCCTACTTAAAACAGCAGGTTTTTCCCTGAAGAGACACAAGGGCAATTTTCTTGGGAGTTACAGTAGATGCTCACAGACCTAGTTTCAAGCAGTTGTAAATGTATTGTTAATGAAAAAAATGGGAGTGAAGAAGAGCAAGGGCTCATTAGTTGATTGTTAGTCGCATAGGAAATGTTGAAAGAGATATAAATTCATAGTGTGGAACAAGCTCATAACAATTGCTCACTTGCATATGTATTAGGCTTTCTGTGACTTTCAATAGTTGTTTATTGAGCCAGAAAATGAATCATTCATCACGTTGAGTGTAAAATAATTGCAACTGAAGTTCCCTGATCATGTGTTGTTGACTAAACTGTTCCCGAATTGTTAGGATGTTTATTTTTTAATTGGTTAATAACATCCCATGCCCGTGCCCTATCTCTCTCTTGAGATTTTTTGTATGTATCTTCTTTTCATAACAATATTTTCACTGTGTGTTTTTAAGTCTGGATTGGTCAAATAGGGTTTTGTTAAGTATTTCCCACTTTTTGGTATCCCCTGCTTTTCTGAATAGTTTTTTAAGCATCCAAGTCAAAATGAATGTTTTCAATAGACAATCAAATACATCAGTTGCACACATTAATATTACACACAATACATTTTGATGCTTTTATTCTATCCTTATTTGTTCTTTTTAAAATTAATTTGTACTGCTTCACAATGTTGGTGACATGTATAGTTGAAAATTACATTCCAAAAATATTGCAACAAGCCCTATATATTTAAATTATAGCCCTATCATTCTAAAACAAAATGGTTTATACTTTGTAACTTTTTATTTAGATAAAAGTATGTTTCCAATAGATTAATTTACCTAATTTTCCTATTGTGAAACTCAAACAATGCAATGTATGGATTTAGTACTCTAAATGTGATCTCTGCAAGAAATACATTAAAGGCTTACAAAAATGTTATGTTGGTAAAAATGTAGTTTATTATTGTTATATAAATTCAATTGCACTTACTATGCAATTGCTAGGTGAAATACTAATAACTCTTAATGGACGAACATGGTGGAAACGGTAGTGTCTAAGGAGTGCATTTTGTTCCAGATGTTGGTGACAACCCCAGAGAAGTGGGATGTGGTGACGAGGAAGAGTGTGGGTGATGTGGCTCTGAGTCAGATTGTTCGTCTGCTCATCCTGGATGAAGTTCATCTGCTTCATGAGGACAGAGGGCCAGTGCTGGAGAGCCTTGTGGCCCGGACACTCCGACAGGTACATTTACATACTCAGTAGTATTTAGATCACTTTATATACATATATTTGGTTGCTTAGTAATTCATTTATTTATTTATAGTTTTTTTTTTATATATATATATAATTTTACATTCAAGATTAATTGACATTCTTAATGTGTTCGACATTGTTTTTTTCTAAAACCAATAATGATCAAATAATAAAGTTTTCTTTTACTAAGAAAAAAAAAACAGTTTTAAAACTGAAAAAAGCACTTTATGGCCAAAGTGCTTTGAATTTAAACTATGTTTTAATGCATTGGATTACATCAATAGCAAAGCAAATGCAAGCCAAGGATATCATTAAAAATGTTTCCTTTCTTTTGTGCCTTTAAGGGAAACTCTTTAGTTAGTTTGCTTGATAATGAAAGCTGAAGGTTAGTGGTGATATAAACATGTTTTCTAAGCACTATTCAGTATTGACTTTTGATGCATAATAAAGCTTTTTTGAAGTATTCAGATATCTATGGAGTTCAGAAACGCTGCTTGAAAAATTATCCAAAATGTGGACGATGAAAACTGAAATCTTAAGTGAAAAGTTTTTTTTAGCACTTTAACAGTCCAAGTAGCATACAAACAATTTTGGTCCCCTCATTTGTGGCTTAAATCTAGCTAATTTCCTCCTTCCATGCATGCACGAGTGTTCATGATTGAAAGGACCACACTGATGATGATTGACAGCCGCCTGTACAAGAATCACTTTGGCCATTTGGGATATAAGAGTGATTTTTCAAATCCTGACAAGCAGGGAGACGACAACCCCAATTATGAAGCAACTTTTACTCATGTTTCTTAGTAAGTAGTTCCCGTCAGCTGTCATTTACACACTGGAAATAACATAAATAAAATTAATACTCTGTTTGTAAGTTTTACTACACTACTTGTTTCCAATATTAGTTCAGTTACTTCCACCAAATTTAAAGCCTACACATACACACCTGGATACAAATATGGGCTTCCATTGTGAACACTTGTGAAATTTCACAGTAATCCTTTAGAAATTCATTAATTAATAACTAATTATAGTAATTTAATAAATCCATTTACCCATCTTTCCAAGTTATGCCAATGTTTCATTTGAGACACTTTGTGGATGCAGTAATCTAGACAAGAAAAAGACCATCGCACCAGGATAGCATGCACTGTGAGCATAGTATAAAAATAAAAGCTGTAAAAAACAAACAAAAAACACAAAAAAAAAAAACAAATCTGTAGTTCCATGAACGCAATTTCAGGAGGAGGTATCATGTAATGAGTAAACATAAACAGTTGAGTCCAATATTCCTTCCACTTCACAAGATATAAAATATTGGAAACACCAACTTCAGGAGGAGGTATCATGTAATGAGTAAACATAAACAGTTGAGTCCAATATTCCTTCCACTTCACAAGATATAAAATATTGGAAACGCCAACTTCATGTCTACGATTAAATGCATAATTTGCTCCTCCTTGCGTATTTCCAGATTTTCCTGAAAGGACCCGGTCATCTTTGAGCCCCAGGGCCCATCCAATAAGCTTATCCCAATCTCGCCAAACTTGCTTTGCATTTCTGGGCTAATTCTATTTAAGCAATCTCGCTAAGCTATGGCATGACTTGACGTTTAAGCGTGAAAGTCTAAAAAGTGAACTGAATAGAACCAAACTGATACTTATCTCTGATTGGAAAGAAAAGCATCATGTAACACCCTGATAGTCAATTCATCGCAGTTCATGTCCACCAATCCCACAATGTACCTTCTTCTTTGTATCAGTTGGAATTCACCGATCGCACAATATATCTTCTTCGAATAGGGTTTCACCAATCCAAACGTGTCTTTGTGTCGGTTAGCATCCAAAACAATCACACTTTGCTCCTTCTTCTTCTCATAAGTAAGCATTCACCACTCCAACTATGTGTCTTCATGTGGGTTGGCATCTGCCAGTCTGACTTTACACCTTCTTTATGTTGGTTGAAATCCACTAATGTACCATGTAGTGTTTTTTATGTTGGTTGCATCCAAGAAATGATCAAATGATATATCTAAAAGAAACAGCCGCATACCGCAACAGTAATTTATGGTAATAAATTTGCATTTGAATAATAGTTACTTTCAAAAGTTTAAACATTGCAGTGATACATTGACTTTTGATACTAGTTACCTGCACTGGTCTATTGTTTCTTCTCCAGGCTTTTCTCCTAGCGGGAAAAGTGCCTAACTGCTGTCTACAGATTTGCTTGAGCTACCCAAACAGATTCCTTTCGATTATTGAGACTGTTTTAGTCTGAGCCCCGTCAGTGTCACCATTGCTCATATTATATCAATGGAATCAACTTACCACCTTGGAGAACCAACTTGTTTCATATCACTTACCACAGTTCCTTTCCATATTTGAGACAGTAAACTGATAGATTTTTCATTTTTATCTCCATTTCGGGTGGGAATTATTAAAGCAACTTACAAATCTATCTATAAATCTCCAATTTGGAAAAAGGAACTCACAAGCAGCTGCAAACCAGTTAAATTCTGCATTTACTATTAGACAATTAGAATAAATGTTGAATGGACAGCACAAAATAAAATTTTCTTTTTTGTTAGTAAAGATCTGGTCTCGCATAGGAGTTTTTGTCTGCTTTATTTGGTCAAGTCCCACCCTTTGAGGCTGCTTGATTGACATGACAAACATCCAATACCATGTAGTTTTGGGGAGCATCTTGTTTTGAAGTGTGAAAATTGTCACCACACAAACTGACCATCAAGAGATAACGTAAAGTTACAAGGATAGAATGCCAATCATCTATAATTGAATCGAGGGGGCATACAGTTAGTATGTAGTAATTATCATTTCTTGAATGTACGGTTGAAGTTAGTTTCCAAGTAGAACGAAAGCAAATCTTGCTTCTCCCAGAAATCCTAAAACATTCAACCAGTCAGATCATGACTTCAGGACTCTTGAAGTGCTTGCAATTAAAAAAAGCACCAAACCCATCAGACCAATGTTCCATGAGTGCGTGGTCTGAGGCTGAGACTAGTAAAGCTCTCAGTGGATCATAATTTATTTTGGTTTGCAAATCTATTCAGTATTTTTAAAGTCTTTCGTAAAATTACAAAATAGTTTTTTTATATTTAAAAATATCAAAGTATTGACTTGTTAGAGGATTTCTAAACAAAACAAACATGTTTTTGATGTGCTTTAATGTACACAAAAGCCCCAACAGTTCGAGTTTGCGGCCACTTGTTTATGTTGCTGCTGTGGCATGCTATGGGAGCATTGCCCTTCAATGCACTTTCACAAGCCAGAGTTAAAAAAAAAAAACTTTCTCTTTGACTACATACATTTCTTCATTAGCTTAGTTTTACTTTGTGCCTTAGAGCTGTGAAAAGCTTTCAGCAGCTCTGAGTGGTGGGTAAGTGAAAGGAAATGACTTCAAATGAGACTTTGCTGTTTACTGTGTCCACGCACCATTCGTTTGAAGTGTTAACTGATAGCAGTTCAGCGAGACTGTGTGTGCTCTTCTCAAAGCTGAATACAGCTTATTATCCTTCAACATCACACTGCGTGCTATATTTCCAATGTCAGATTCAGTTTCTTTGCCAGTGCAGAATAAAATTGTTGCTCTTCATTTCAGTTTTAAATGCTAAAAGATAACAAGCTTTTAGTTTCACCGTATGTGTTAGTGACACATCAGGCAGCAGTTAAAGTTAAAAAGAACTAGAATGTTCCGTACAGTTAGCTCCCACCTTTGTGCTAAAGTAAAGAAAAGAATGTTTACTGGTGTTTTTCTAAAACAAACTAAGAGAGGCTTTTGACTTTTTTCCAGCAAGAATGTCTCAGGTGCCCATTTAGTTTGGCATTCTGCACTTATTTTTTCTACATTTATCCATTGCTACTGTAGAAGCACTTTCTTTGCGCTTATCAATGTTGCATGATTAAAATACCAACTGCCAGCTAGCCCAACACAACACAGATGCTAACAAAGAACATGTTACATTTACCTTTTTGTATATCATATAAATACAATTGCGAACATACTTCCGTTGCTTCTAAAGAAACACAATCTTTGCACTGGTTTAATATTTTAACATGACATAACTATGCTAACTGGTTTCTAACCAAAACACAACACAGATAAAAAAGGACAGGTTATAGTTACTTTATTGCCAAAGTTTGACTTTGTCATACATTGTTTAACTTGGGGCATGAAGAAAGAAACTGTAAATGCTTGCTCCACTGTTATTCTGCCAATCACAGAGCTTGCCACTTGCTATACTTTGACTCATTATTAAAATGTAAAAAGCATCAGGTTTGCAAAGGGCCAGCGTGGGGTCATATAAATGTGCCGTTTTCACAGAGGGCAATTCAAGTATAGACTTGGCCTTAATTCTTGTCACATCTTCCTAGTCAAAGCTATTTTGATCAGTAAAGATACCTGCACCAAAACCATGGGTAAAATGTATTGAAGGAATATCCAATAGTTTTTATATTTTACCCATCATAAAAACAAAAAACATTCAGTTTTATTTTCAGAACTTTATTTTCATGAGATTTTAATTTAATTCAATGATTAACAAACATAAATTCTATATGCTTTTCTCATTTGCACTGAGCATTTAATTATTGAAATCTGCAAGCCCATGTACAACAAAAAAAATCACAATACATTTGTTGACGATCATGCTATTAGACATTTTTCAGCACATTACATATAATTAAAAAAAAAAAAATATATATATATATATATATATATATATTAAAAAAAATATGTATATATATTACTTATAATTTATTATCCATATTTGTATTCTATTTTTTTTTTCAGCTATAAAAAAAAGAACATAGTAGTGCCTGCAATATTCCACCATGCTTAAGCATCCTATTGCTTTTCTAATTGAGTTAATGCACTCAGTGCAATCAAATCCTAAGTATATTTGATATTTGGTACCAATATAGCCTGGAATTAGACAGAGCAAGGAGCTGGATTAAAAATTTTAGTTGCATAGTATAATTGCTAAAATAGCCCACTTGTGTTTGGGGGACTTTTGATGTTGTTAAATACTGAAAATGCTATAAATGAAATAAAGTTCCATTCTGCTGCTTCCCAATGTGAAATGAAAATGCATTAGATCAGACTCTATTCACTGGGTTTATCAACTCTTAAGATGTGATTTATGAGTTTTAATTGCTTGGCTCTCTACCCAAAGATTCATACCTCAAAAATATATGTTCTAATTTGGGTGATTGCCGGGATTTGCATAAACACAGTGATGTATTTCTGTCAAAACATGTCAGCCTTTCAAATGACTAATCACAGTTATTCAGAGATTGTAATATAATCAGTTTATAGCCAACAGTTTCTGTAATGGGTTGAGCATTGCAGTTTTATATTGGAACAGTTGAGATTAAAATTAAATCGATCAGTTGTTAAAATGGATGTTCAGAAACATGTTGATACTTCGGGCGGAATGAACGTATACAAGGGTCCTTTTTCTGTCTTTTAATTATGCAAATTAGGAGAACCTTTTTGACGTAGCTATAAACGAAAGAAAGGATGTTAGTAAAACCAAAATTCATGTATTGAATACTTTTCATAAATGCCAAAAATAATTCAACATTAACATGTGATAAATTATCGTTTAATTAATAATTTAAATTAAAAAATTTCTTTTTTTGGTAAACAAGATGGTCAAATAAAATGATATTTCAAAGCCTGAGAATCAGTTGTGCTCTTGATCAGCTTGATCCTTCTTCATGAATGTGTTTGCTATGTTGAAATGTGGTATATTTTCATTGATTTCACAGTCAGTGAGCTACATATTTAGGAACGTATAGATTTTTTCAACCCATCATCAAAAGGCAGTGAGGAAGAATATCTGACCTACTGCTGATTTTGAAACTCAGCCTATGAAACAAAATGAATGTTTATTTCAATGCTAAATGACAGAAAAATCCAGAACAAATCAGAAAAAAAATTGCATTTGAAAAACAAACCCTGAAATGATATTTTTAAACACCATGTCACATCCATGTTATTTTCATCACTGTTGAACACTGTTCAATCACTGTTGGACCAATCTTACCCTTAAATGTATCGACTGATCCACCTTTTGTATGTAGACAAAAGTCATTTGTCAAATACTAATTTTCTTCACAATATATAAAAGCTTTGCAAACTGTAAATAAAAATATGTCAAAAAAGTAGAGAAAATGAAAGAAAGAAAATGTTTAACTTCACCATTTTTTTCCATTTTAAAGCAGGCATTTACTTAAGTATGTAAAGGGAAATTGATATTAATGTTTTGCTAATTAAAATACTTGTAATTGAACAGATATTTATGCTTTGTATGTTTTATTTTATTTTATATTGCATTGGTACAATGTAAATGTAGTAAAATATATACAAAATATTTGCAAACTTGCAATAAAAAAACATTAATGGAAGCATTTTCAGGTGAGAAATTCAAACTCTGAAACAAAAAGCTTGGGCTTTCATGTCATGCTAATGGCTCACTTGAGTACAACCAACCAGTCTACTCTGACATTATTTAGACAGAGGCGTGTCATTTTTCCATAGAGTTTAGTAAAAGATTGCAAGCTTTACCTTTTTCAGTGACCAACTGGAAAAAAGATAACAATAGCCAGGAGGTATTATGATGTAACCTTTTGAACCAAAATACTTAGCAAGGCTATCCCAGAATTCAGAATGGATAAATTTGTGGAAACAGCCAATTATTTTGGAATTATTCCTGTGTTTTTACAGTACAGGGGTAAAGTGAGTTTTTAGGAATTTGGAAATTACCACACAGAAAATGTTAACAGCTATTAAACCGGACTGCAAGGTATTGAAATTGTGTATTAACAACTTATCACAAGCTAATTAAAATAAATAGCCAATGTTTGTTAAAGTTTGGGCTGAGATTTGAATAAGTGCAGAATTAAACAAGTCCCAGAGTCAATGAAGTAAGCTGAAGATATAAAGAAGCAAGTTGGATTGAAATTCACCATCTTCAACACATGTTCATGGCCATTAACAAACACTGTGCTATTTCTGCACTTAGACGTATTGTGAAATAACAAGGAGAGGAATTTAGCTTGCCATGTACTGGTCTATATTTAAATAAGTAGACATAATATCAAATAACTTCTTATACACACAGATGTTTTTATGCCTCATTTTAATTAGAGTATGTGCTCAGTAGAGACACAATTGTTTGTTTCTTTTTTGTTAAGGAGATGTTGAATTATTGATCTCTGCACTGTAAGCAAGACCCTGGCCCTTGGAAGTCCCGCAAATAATTAATAAAATATGTCCTAGGAGATGGAAAATGTTACCTTTGGAGGAAAAATAAAAACAAGGTTTATATCTTGTGTTTTTACAATCTTTCAGCAGCATTCTGTCAATTAATGTTTATTATTATTATTAGTATTATTATTAAAGTTTAATTTACAAATAATCAAGTAGAAATAATATTGGATATACATAGAAAAGATATTTGTGTAAAGATGTAAAGCACACTCCAGACTTTTTTTTTTGCAAATATTTTCTCTATTAAGCAAGAGCAGTCAGGATTTAACACAATATAAAGGGTTCTTTACTGTGTTGAAGGCTGGTATATGAGCAAAAATATGGTTAAAAATATCTAAAAATGCTTAGTTAATAATAAAAGAAGATATATATATATATATATATATATATATATATATATATATATATATATATATATATATATATATATATATATGTAATATATATATATATATATATATATGTAATATATATCTTCCAGTGATAGCACTACATCCTGCAGGTGATTTATTCAAATGTGTTTGTTTAGAGATTTTAGTGCTCAAAGGCTGCCCAAATTTAAACTGTTTATAAACATTCTGACTTTTAGATTCTTATCTTGTTTTTACAATGAATCCTTTGCCTTCTTAACTTTCTCAAGGTTAAAATCACCCAAATTTCAGCTGGGCATATTATTTTGTACTTTACTGTTTATTTCTTGTGATGTTGATGACTAAATTATTGTGAAACATGTAAAGTTATGCTTTAATATCACTCTGCTCTTTTGACATTGTGTATAAGCTGTAGCTTTTCTCTGCTCAATGATTGTTGTTTCGGCAAGGACAGCGAGATGGATCTCTTCACCACATCATTATTTCTTCCTGAAAGACATAAAAGTGCACTCTGCTTTGTTGTTTATTGAAGAAAAAGCCTGTCTTTTAAAGTAAACATAAAGTAAAATAGTGCCAAACAGCAGCCAAACAATGAGATGATTGAGTTTTGACGGCTTTTATTTTCATTATAAAGAAAAGGTATTTGAAATTAATGAGCGAGTCTCTATCAAAAACTCTGTTACTCTATCATCTACCTAATTTGTAATTACTTGTTCAGTGACATAATGTATTTTAATAATTTTCTAACAAGTTTCCATTATACTTACTCCATATTTCAAAATAAGCCAACGATTTAAAAATGTAAATAAAGTGTTTAGTAAGTCATCTCTGTTTGAACCCTTCTAAACATGCCATAGAAAAGCTCCACCAAAGCATACCTTAGTCTTTGTACATGCTGATGCTGGCCTGATTATTTAAAAAACATGTATACACAGCTATCAGGAGCCCAGTGGTCTCCATGACGCGATATTCATAGCATATAGTAATGTGTTCACGTGCCTGTGATCACATTATGACCACAACAGGAAACAGAAAAGAGGGCAAAAAAATTTTTTTACATGTTAAACATTTCATATGAATCGAATGCATAAATTTTGACAGCACTAATAACAGTACTATTAGTGGGATACTAACAGTATTCCATTATAACTAAAAATTATTAGGCAGAAATTCCTATAAATCCATAAAAAATAAAACACTTTTTACATTAATGTGTTTAATACATTTGATAAATGTAAACCTCAGATGTGTCAAGGCTAAAAAAATATGTTAAAACCACACAAACAAATAAAGAAGATAGTGTAAAATTGATTGTTTGAGGAATGTTCATTTAGCCAAACATATCCCTTTGGAATATTAAATGTAGTCTCACTGGTGTTTTTGTTCTTGGTTTTTATAAGAGCTGAGCATAGTAAAAAACTAAGCCTGTGCCAACTTTGATTTCTATGTGTCTCACAATGCCTCAAATACTACCTGAAGCAAGATAGACGGCCACCAGTGCGCTCCGGGCAGCTGTACATAGTGCCAGCTTTGCCAGGCACTGAAATAGAAGCGTGTTCAGACTATAAAGAAGGTGTTAGTAAAGCAGGACGACAGATGGCCAGCCAAGATTTAGTTGTCCTCGGGTGACCCAACTAGACCACAATCGCCCTGTGAGGGCGATCTAGATATGTGGCCTGTTGCCTGAGTTTAGCTGGGGTCATTAAAAGCATTGAACTGGATGTATTCCAGAAATCTAGTGCAGTCTAGATTATCGATATTCAATATTTATGATTTATGCTATTATTTTCAATACTGAAAAAAATTATATTGATAATGGTTTAGAACCCATTGAAATTTTGTCAACAGTAGAGTTTATAACCCGCCTAATAATCTTAGTCTAGCATTAGCATAATTTGACTGAATTGAGACAAATGCAGGAGAGGAGCAATCTGATGCTAATAAATACTTTACTTTCTACTGAGTCTAGTCTGCTTTTCCATAAGAAGACTTGTTTTTTTAAAGCAATGATGATTTTTAAATTATGATTTACTTCCTGTTACTTAAGAAATGTGGGGATTTAGACATTTCAATCAGGCAACGTAACATGTTTACTAAAACAGTCTCTTGGAATGTCAACCAATCAATATGTTTTTGTAAGCTTCAAAGCAGCCTCAAAAATGTGACTAAGTGTCCAAACTAATATCAATGCTCATGTTGTTATAAGGTGCCATGTCATTATAACGTGACTTTTCTGACAGTCCTGGCATCTTGAAGTGTTGTTCCCTCATCAAAAACATGCCTCAAGAAATATTCAGATTAGTTCGCACATCTTTGAGCAATCCTTTATTCCTTTTTTTCTGAGATGAAAATGGCTAATTTTCCTTATCCCTGCCTTTTTTCCTTTTTCCACACCCACTTGTCAATCATGAATCGCTAGTACAGCCCCACTCTATGACAAACAGGAAACATGTGTGTATGTATGTATGCATACATGTATACAGTAAAACAATTCCTGATGTTAGACCATGCTTAATGAATAATACAACCCATTTTAAACTTGAATACTACCAAGTTTTTTATTCTGTAAGTTCAATAGTTTAAACCTACTGAACACAAGTGTCAATATCATTGCTTGAAAGTTTTTCATATTGAGTTTTTTTATTGCTTATTTGCTTTAACTGATGCCTCATATTACTGCACAATATGTGTAAGACATGGAAGATCATTTCCCATCACTGCAGTCCACTAATGGATAAAACTGCAGCACCATTCGAAGTGACCTGGAAAAAAGAAGGATTCACCTCAAGTCTTTTCATCATTCCTCTAACCACAAATAGGGATGAGCTGTGCGAGATCTAGATTACAGCAACGACAGCCACTGCATCATATTAAAGGCCTTACCAATCTTCTGTGTCAGCTTCAGATAGCAGACACCCAGACTGTCATTAGTTTTGGCTTGTTTATATTTCTTTTCTCTGTCTTTACAACTACAGCAAAAAAAGACATTTGATATTTTTTAACCTTAATTGCTGTTAGTTCAGCTCTAGATTGCCACAACTGTTGAAGGAATTGGTTTACAGTGGGACTTGACAATTATTTGTTTTTTTTCCCAACTATGCTGGTTTCGTCCAGGTGGAATCGACCCAAAGCATGATCCGAATTCTTGGCCTTTCTGCAACACTACCTAACTACTTGGATGTGGCATCCTTCCTGCACGTGAACCCTTTCATTGGTTTATTCTACTTTGACAGTCGGTTTCGTCCTGTTCCTCTTGGCCAGAGCTTTGTTGGAATCAAAACTACAAACAAGGTATACCCAACAATCTCAAGCAAAGCCAAGTCTCTAACACCTGATATGAAACTCAGAAATGTGTCTGTAAATATGATATTCTCACTACAGCTCCAGCAACTTCATGACATGGAGGAAGTTTGCTATGAAAAAGTTCTGAAACAGATCAGAGCGGGGCACCAGGTAATTAAAATTTAAGTACACTGTTTTTTTCTTTTTTCTGTATTGTGTAGACATTTTTATAGATTCAAGTGCTGTTCAAAAACAAATGCGAGATTTTGATATTTTTAGGTTTACTTGATTTAAGTCCATACTAATAAACTGTTGGCACATTATTTTCTTCAGCAAATCAAAATTGTATCCAGAAATTTCAGGATAGATCTACATTTTAGGCTACAAGTGAAAGAGAATAGATATCCCGCATTCCAAGAGCCAGTTTTCATCCATGATGCCTTTGCAAAATAGATATGGTGAATCCAATAGTGAAATCTTGATAACTTATAAAAGTCTCATACCATATCCGTAAAATAGAATCCATCAAGTATAATATCATTATATTTCACCAAAAACCTGCAACCTTTCACCATGAATCCTAATATTCTTACCTATTGTCAAAATAATTACATCCATGTTTTATGTATTTAGTATATAAATATTATATTGCATATATAACACTGAACAACAATTACTTATATAAAAAAATATATATAAATGTTTAAAATCAAATTAAATACAATGTAACTTAAATTAGATGTGCTAATAAAATCATTTAATTAATGTTCAAACTAAAACGTCAACTTATGATAATAATAATAATAATAATAATAATAATGATGATGATGATGATGAGGATGATAACGATGATGCCTCCAATTTGTATAGTGTTTTACAGAGTTTAAAGACACTTTACAATTTTCAGAACATTATTCATTCACTGCACATTCACACACTTGTGGTGATAAGCTGTTTTGGTAGCCCCCAGCTGCCCTGGGGCAGTCTGGCAGGGCGTGGCTGCCATTTTGTGCCTCCTGCCCACCACCAAACACACCTCACCAGTCACACACATCCATACAGGGCAATGCTGGTGAAGCGGCTTGCCCAGGGTCAAGTGTCTTCTCATGATGGTGTCCACTTTTCGTTTTGTTTGCTGGCGTTACATTTGATTATGTCATCAATTATTTTTTATAACGGATGATATTTAAGTAACATGTGAAATTTGCACAGTTATTTTTTTACTGTTTTGTTTGTTCTACCACTGGCTATCATATTTCAAATATCTAAATGAAAGAGAGCTAATTTAATAGAAAAAAATTGGTAAAAAACAAAACAAAAAAAGCTGTTATAATATTCAGTCATAATATTGTGCCAGTTATATCTGTGTTGATCCAATTGACAGTTGTTTTATAACAAGTAATTCATTTTAGCATGGTTTATTTATTTTTAAGACCAAGTCTTTTATTTGTAGCACTGTTAACCTCAACACAAATCCTGAACATAATTGATTTCTCTATTAATCCGGCCTATCCAGCAACCGTACTGAACAGTGGCAACATTTCAGCTTGCGGTGTCCCTCATTTCCCCTCACTTCCACATGCTGTATGTATCACCATGTTTGATCTGTGCTCCTGATCACCATTTGTCTTTCTGAGGGTGTCCAGGAAGTGTCTTCTCAAGGAGAAACACAATGAAGGCCATGAGCAAGGCCTTGCAGGGAAGGGTTAGCGCTTTAATTGAAAATCATCATTCCTGTATTCCAGTGCTGAAGGTCAATGGCACTACGGTTACCGTGCAACATTCTGCCCTCTGCCTCATCCTGAACTCAATTTCTAAATCTCGTAAATCTCCAAACAACCCCAACCTCCATTTGAGTATTTTTTTAAGTAATATTTTCACAGTTTTTCTTGTTATAAGCACAATAATTGTTTTTTGTTGGAACGGTTAAACTATTATATCCATCTGTCTCTTTAGGTGCAGTCTTAATTGATGGTTCCCATGCACATATTCATTGTTTTTAAATCAAGTTGGAATATTTTAATTGGGTATTACAATACTGTTGTATGACCTCCTTTTGTGCCTAACAATTGGGATAGAAGGTTTGAGTTCAAGGGGCAGGTCAAGTCATAGTTTTGCCGTTAAAATCTTTCTTTTTTGTGTGTAATAACTTGAATTGCTACACTGAAGTGCTCTTTATGCAGCAGACTTTTATAGGGACAATAAATAAAATTTGATCCTGAGGACATCACTATGAATGTGAAATATACCATGGGAGCATGGGATGATGTGTTCTTTTATCCATGTATTTGTGACAAAACACACATATAGTGGTGAAAAATGTTGCTTAGTGTTGATTAAATGGTCAGCTGTCAAGTATGCATCTCTTTAAAATATGATTGTAAACTCTGTTATTTCAAAACTTTGTCACATTCAAGTGTGAACCAGTAATCATAGGCATACCTTTAAGTCTTACTATAGCTTATGCACAAAATGTAATGCACAAAAAAATTGCTTCTTGCAGTTGTAAAGGGCAAAATGAATAGGGAAAAATTTGTCCAACATTTTTTTTTGTTGCCATTGCTGTAAAGTTTAATGCTGGGTGTAAATGAGAATCTGCCCACTTTCAGACCATACTAGAAGCCGCCAGTAGAGGATTTGCATTCACTTGCTTCCCACTATGTGTTCATAAGGAAATTGGGAGCTTGCTACTTAAAGAAAAGTAGATTTTTATCCCGACTCCATGTCTTGGGGTTTTACTAACTATTGAGTATGATTAAATACTGTAATACATACAATTCCTGTATTTACATCAAGACATCCTGTCTTAAATCGCAATAATCGTCTTTGTTGTAAATATGTTGTGGAGAACTACAGGCTGCCTTAACCGATGTAACGACAGGACTTTATGCTGCATGTTAAAAAAAACTTTTATAAGTCGTATAAGATAAAAAGAAAGTTCAAAATACATTTATTCAGAATTTTACGAAAAAATAAATTTTGGGCTATGTCGTTGCCTGTCCTTGTAAAAGAGTGTCATCAAATATAATACATCTTATTACAATCTCTTTAATATTGATAAAGACCGTAAAGACAGTCTCCTGAAATACCTCTACTTACTTTCCTTGGCGACCTGTAAGTCCTTGAAAGAATCACACTTGTCACTGAATAGCTTCATTGAAAGTTGCTAATTAAATGTCATTAGAAGATGGCTTTAAAGAGAGATGTTTTGCCAAAAGTATTGGCATCGATTGATATTCTATGTGTAGATATGCAGATAGTTGTAGTTCAGGGTGTAAGATACAAAGACTGACTATAATGTAAGTTTGGGAACTTGTAGTGTCACCTATGTGCATATGCTATAGATGTGACGTAAATAGAGGCTACAAGTAGAAGTCGTGAATAATTGGATGTCAATGTTTGCTTTCTTTTTAATCAAAACAAATGACTAAATCACTAATAGAGCACATGTATAATTCACACAGATTTCCCCAGTGAATTTAAAGATGATGTTGTATAAATACATACTCAAATAAATACAATACAGACTGTTGTAAAAAAAAAAAAAAAAAAAATTACAATGGAAAAAAATAGATTGTAGGTCTTTGAAGCTATTGAGACTGTCTTGGTGTTCCCCTATCACAATCTGTTCTTAATTCCGTTCTTTTGAGATATTTTGGAATTCAATATGCTCCCCTTAACATCCATTTAGATCAAATGTTAAATCATTTATGAGTGAAATTGGATGGTATTTGGCGAGTTGAATCTGGAAGTGAGCTTTAAAAGGGTTTTCTTTCCACAGCAGTTCAGCGGGGAGTGTCACTTTCTCTCTCAGCTTGATATTAAATTGTCAGAAGTGGCTGTGACATATATTAATTTCATGTGGGACCATGATGGATTGAATTTTCTTTATGAAATGCCCCCTTAGCCCCCCCGTCAGGCCAGTGTTTGGCAGACATGAGGCAGATGGAAGTGTAATTCTCTTACAGTGGTAGTGGTTACTATAGTGGTTTGTGTTTTCTCACAGCTTTGCAATTTTGGAAAAAGTAATAAATATTTTTTTTTGCTGCAGCGGTCTCTATAGGTCTTTGTAGGAATGCTGTTTAATGTCTGAAGGGGATGGAATATTGAGAGAATCTAGGATGGAATTCAATCTTAATGCATATGTCCAGCTGCTGAAACCATTATGTTTTATGTGAGATATTCATACGTACATATGCACAAATATACATAAACAAAAACAAAAATTATCTTTTCTGCTCTTCAGTTTCTTCTATTGTCATTTTATACTCTTTTTGACTTTGTCACAATGATATGCTAATTAAATCAGTTTTCTAAAGAGTCACTCCATAAGCATATTTCCACACCCTCATTCAGCGTGTGCTCTGAAAAAGAGCAGATTGCTGAAAGCGCTAGTGAGAAACGTGTTGGCAGGTGGTCAAGGACACGTTTGTGTTTTTTGGAAGGCTGTTCTTAAATTAGCAATCATGAATTAATTAGCTACCAATTATCCACAGCCCCAAACAATTGTGATGACTGCCAGAGTGCTGGCTCCAGATCCAGGTACTGACCGTGGAGAAATACAGCTCAAAACAAACAGAACGATGGCTGTTAGCTCATCTAAACTCATCCAGATTTTCCCATGAGGATGCTTTCTTGAGATTATTATTCATAATCACCCAGATATCTTCTAATCTCAGACGCGATTGGTTTGCCTTCTCAAGGTTTAAGGAGAGATTAAGTGGTCTGGTTTTTTAATCCCTTCAAAAGCATCTTCAACAGGATCCATACTCACAGTTAAAGGACAGTCTGAAGAGTACGAGGGAGAGGGAGAGAAAGAGGGAGAGTATTTGCCGCCTCATAACTGTCATGTTTTTTTTTCTGTTATTGATTGTTTTTGTCTGTGGTATTGACTCCTTTGCAAGGGCAGTCTTAGACTAATAGGAAAATTACTACCCTCTCTTGTCATCTGAGTAATACGCCACATAAACGCCATTCTGTCCTTCTGCAAAATTGATGCTGTTTATAAAAAAGTTCTGCAAAAGTTTACAATCTAGTAGAATAAATAATTTCGTTTGTAAGTAGGATCAGTTTCAGTAGTTAAAGCTTCACTTTTCGATATTTGTTGATCTTTGGGAGAAAGATGGGAGAAAAAAGTTAGACACTGGGTTTTAGTGAAGTGTTGGTTCCTTTGAGAAGTCTCTCTCTCTCTCTCTTTCTCTCTTCGTGACCTGTGTGACTCAGAATCATTTGTTTAGCGATTCTTTTATTAATTCTGAGCAAATTTGGATAACTAAGAATGTGAGGTTAAAAATAACTTTACAAAGCATCTAACTACTTTCAACATTATAACTTTCCTATTGCAGTGTGGTGGAATGTGGTAATTTTTGTGTTTTTCAGGTTTTTAAAGATTTTGTGGTAAATTAGAGCTTAAAGATACACATTTAATGTTATTCGTGCTTTAGTCTGGATATCAAGCAGAGGTGTAAAGCATGTTATTGCTTTATTTATGTTTAGAAAACCTTTGTGTGCATACAGTGTTTAGTATTGATTAGCAATAGAAAAATACGTGAAATTTGGCTTCATTTTAGCACATTAGCAAACATATTACATTTAAACATATTACGAGCAAATTAATTGCATGCGTTAACAGCACTTGTATATATATATATATATATATATATATATATATATATATATATATATATATATATATGGAGAGCGAGTGAAAGAGAGAGACCATGAAATTAGTCTGTCAAGATAACTAAATAACTTTGTAAACTAGCCTTAAGTTGTGCTGAGAAGACTAATATCGAAACATGGAATATTAGCACCTATGCTCATTTACATTTTTCATGCAAGGTTTTTCTTTTATATATGAATATAAAATAAATTAAGTTCAATATTAAGTGATTCTAATCATAGTGCTTGCCTGGGATGATTTGAATTTCCTCCTTGTGATAAATAACACCATTTGTCATGTCTGTTTCTTTAAGGTGATGGTGTTTGTTCATGCTCGAAACTCAACTGTCCGCACTGCCATGAGTCTCATTGAAATGGCCAAGAATCGAGGGGATGTGTCTTTTTTCCAGGTTGATAAGGGTTCAGACTATGGCAACTGTGACAAACAGGTAATGATAATGTTTCAAATACATTTTGGCAAAACATCTCATCATGACTTTTTTTGTCCAGATCAGATTGGTTAGCATTTAGTTCAGTTAAATTCATCTATTTTTTTTATTACCTGTATAACCTCCCTCAAGGCCCCTTTTGCCTTTCCTGTTGAGAGTTGTTATGTTAATGTTGGAAAAAAAAATATCAGCACTATATGTATTTTTTATTCATATAGTTTGTTAAACAAAACCAAGGTAGTTCATTATTTATATCTTGCAGTGTTTTTTTTTTAGAAAATTAAATGTATCCGATGGTTCTGTAATTATTTCAAATTAAGATCAAATACAAGAGAGTGGTTTCATATATGTTGGTTTGTAAAGTTTTGTATTGTATGGTTGCAGTATGTCAGGACCACGATCACAAAACTCTCTAGAATATATTGGCTATTATAAAAAGCTTTTGGGTTAATTTGGTTCTTTAAAGCTTTGGAATTTTCCACCAGTGTGAAGAAGTAAAGGGTTTTTTTGACTGCCTTCCTGCATGAAATTTGCTTTAAGGCTTTATACTTTCCTCTACATTGCATTTCCATCTAAAGTGGAAGGCATACAAACTGGAGTTTTGATCAAACCCTCAGGAGATTTGACAAGCTTTAATAATATGTCTAATGAATAAAGAGTTGAAACTTCAGATGCACATGCTGGTGAGGCCTTAGTAATTTCAAATCTTTGAGAATAGGCATACTTGTAGAATATAAATGTGAATGCTGTGGCTCTGTCGAGGTAGTTACATTGCTCGTTTGAAGATAAATGCAAACATATCTTCACCATTCACTTTCCTACATTTTTTTAAGCCAATCATAGTGATCCTGCATCACATTCCTGCTTAGGACAAAGAATTTCAAAGCAGATTCTCTTCAGAGTGGCCTCGGACACAGCCAAACAAAGCACTGTTATTTATGTGCAGTTATTCAGTGGCTCCGCAGGAGAGAAAAGTGAGAGAAATTGAGGTCAGTCACCTATGCTAGCTGCGCCGCTTTCTGAGAGAATGCTAAACACAGGCTGGAGAGAGTGTGTACCTGTGAGGGCCAAACAACTGCAGATACTTTGAAATGAAAGCTGAAGGCGATGCGCCACTAAAACTTTTGCACACAGCCCTGTTAGCTGCAGTGGGTGTGCAATTAGAGCCCCCGCAGAGGCTGCCTTTCAGAAGATATTTTTGTGTGTTTAAGTTCTGAATTTCAAGATACTTAGAGACATGCGTTCCAGGAGAAAGGAACCCATTCATTTGAACCTGATGTTGCCTACTAAAAATATTTTAAAGATGCCAGCGAGTCCACTTCTGATGTTTTTGTGGTTCTTTATGCCTATTTTCCAATTAAACGGAAATTTGAAATACCCATACAAACTAAGCCAGTATAAATATCATAATTCAGTCTGTTTGCTTGCATTTGTTTTTTTGAAATATTGAAAAAAATATGCATTGTAAACCATGAACAAAAAAAAAAAGAGTAAGATACATCTTGGTACTAATTGTCCCATAAGAAAAGCTTTGAAGTGATTGGCTAAAATAAAAAAGTTGAATTTATTGACCAAATTATTGCATGTATAAATAATGGATGGATTGTTAAACATAATTATATGAATTATATATTTATATAAATGTATATAAATGGATGAATGCATTGATGGACAGATTGATGGTTAAATGAACAAACATACACAACGAAAAATGACATAGATGATAAGATAATGAACAGATGGATGGATGAATGAATTAATTAATTAATCTATCAAGCCGCATGAACACTTCCTCAGATACTTGATTTGAGTTTTTGTTGTGATATTCTCTCTGCATTGACCAAAACTGGGAATGTGGAGTTATAATAATTTGGTGGATCTGCTGTTGACCGTGTCCAGGTTTTGTTAGTTTCACTCAGACCCTAAAAGAGCAATGAGATAGAGTTGTGTGCAGATACACTGACAAATCATTTGCTTTCCTACATCATTTCCATATTTTGCAGGACTCCACATATGTCTGAGATTCATTCTAACATGTTAGTTTTACATTGATCAAAAACTGACATCTTCCTTAACATAAAAATGTTGCAGAGGACAAGAAAATTAAAAAAAATGCATTACAGCTTCGAGTTAAGTTTTTTTTATGCATGAATTCTGTCAGCTGCAGTAGTTTACCATCTGCTCACAGTAGGTGGCAAAAGCAAGATATTCTTTCTAGTATGACTCATTTGTCGTTCTATACATTTTAAAATGTATGCATTGCAGAATTTCAACTCAAAGGTTTGTGAAACTGAATGATTGGAGTCACTTATTTGTAAATCCTTCCATTGAGTTTAAAATTTTTTCATCGAGATCATATGACTAATTAATATACTACCAAATTCATGTATTGAAAGAGGTAGTTTATTGAAAAGAATAGTACTATGTTGATAATAACATTATAATGTGAGTTTATTTACACACCCTCTAGACAAATTATAACACCAGAGATTGCTTGGTTTTTGAAGATTCAAAAGTTTTTGAAGATTGCATTATTTTAAGTTCGTTTGCCACACTTTAACAATCAAATATATGCGAGTGTATTTTCTTACGACCCCTAAAGAGGTTGACATGTCCGTATTTAACAGCATGATACAGTATAGGTCCAGGTGAATGAATTAAAAACTGGCCCAACCAAGGGATCTCACCTCTTGAAAAAGTAACATAATTAGTTGCTTCTCAGTTGCCCTCCCAGTTTTTTTTTTTTTTACACCAAAATAAATGACAGGTGATAAGGAACAACGATGGTGGTCTCTTCTTGTGCCTAAGCTGTTAGAGAAAAAGAGAAACTACATTCAACAAATACATATTAGAAATGCATACATGGCTCTCTAGTGCTTGACAGGGAAAAACATCCAGGAACAAAAGTTGCTTTCACATCACTTCAACAATCATAGTTGCTAAAACCAAACCTGCAATCAAGCAGACAATTCAGCACACAAATACTCAAATAAGAAAAAAAAGCTTTGCCAGTTGAATTTCACAGTAAACATGGTAGACAATCACAAGTGTGACAATGTAAATGTTTTTTTTTTTTTTTTTTTTTTTGCAGAATTACCTCCTAATAGTTAACTCTCTAAATTAGATGTGCATGTTCATCATTAAATGTTAATAGTTATTAATTAAAGTAATCATTATTTTATACATAAAAAAAAAGAATTTCATTTAAGAAAAGTTATCTGGTTGCTATAGCCTTGTCATGTTTTATGTGGGCTGCAGAGATTGTATGGATACATTTAGTAACCTTTTAGAGTCGTAAAGAAATGACCAATATTTTATAGACTTACCTCTTTATATACCACCTGCCCCACCCTCATACATAATACACTAGTTGTGATATAAAGAACATAATGCAAATGTGTTTTATGAGCCATCTGCAGTTATCTGGTCTGGTTTAGACAGATTTAAGCTGGATTGCAGTTTGAAAAAATTGTTTCATAAGAGATGCCTTGTTATTCTAAGATTAAAAATGCATTGCTTAAGTTTTGCAAAAAAAAAAAAAAAAGCTTTAGCACCTCCAACCCCCTCAGTAGTCACCCTCTGATAACACACAGCTTATTTACTTATGAAATTCATGGCTCATTAATATGTATGCACTCTTACTCTCACATATGAATATGAAAAAGGAAATTGCTCACCTGTAAGGTCAGGCTTATACAGTGGGATTGAGTATAATTCTGCAAAAGTCAGGGGTGAGCAAACCTTTTAATGATCATTTAAGCACTTTATGCATACATGATTTTAGGAAGTTGTCAATCAAGCTCAGATAAAATAATGCATTATCTGAGAAAAAAAATGTATTTACTATTTTAACTTCTGGCAGGAATCTCTGAATTATGTGTTTATGCTTTGTATGCTTTGAGGGTTCATTGAGCATCTATTAATTTGTTAGTACCTAATAACGATGTCAACTTTCTTCCCCCACTGTGTTCACAAATCAAACAGATTTATTAAAAACAATGAAAAATGAAAAATAATATGATCAATGAAAAAAAGAAAGTTAAATTATTACATTAACAATAAAAATTGATTATAAAAAGATACATAGTGTAAATGTTATACTTTTAGTACTGTTTTTTGATATTATTCTCTAGTTTAAAGAGCTAAAGTATGCTTCTTTCACCCATATACCTATTATAATGAAGTATACACAATAACTGTGGCTTAAGATCAACATATGCTCAAATAAAAATAATCTCAATTGCAACACCAACCAAAGTCGTAAAAATAATGTGCATAAAGTCAAAGGTTAATGTACATAAATTCAACTTTATAGCTAGTTGTTTACATAAAGTTCAGTAAGAAATTAAGAGGCAGTTTAATACAAGTCCAGCCTTGCAGTTACATTGCCTTGAAAGTAATGTATGTAAAGTAATCAAACGACAAAATTTTGGGTTAAGAATACCTGGATCTGGCACTGGCGCACCTTGATGTACCATTGCAAAATTAAGTCAAATGAATGCACATGTATTCACATTGATCCCAGCCTTCCACAGCCCCTCTCACCTGTGGTATTCAACTGGGCCCTATTCTTGGTCCCCTTCACCTTCCCAAAGATCCACAATAAGGAAAAATGGGCTAGTGTTTCATTGCTAAAACTCTAGATTTATATAGACAGATTTATTTAATTCGCATCAGTCTAGCTTGCCAGTCTAAACCTAAAATTATTAATTCCCCTTAGCCTTTACCTTTCCTGTCTAAGTAAGATCATATGATAAGGAAATGTCTTATGTAATCGGTAACTATATGATATTTTTTGTATTTGATTGTTTTGCTTTTCTGTTTTGCTCTGTTTTTACTTATGGATCTTATTTGTGTGCCTCACATGATTGGTACACTTTTGTTTGTGTTCAACTAGCAACTTCTCTCCTGACTGGCGATCTCTGTTTTTTTTCTTGTTTTTTGTTCCTCACAAGGCCCATTGTGTTCTCCACCCTGTGTGGTAGATCCTCTGCTTTCCCCTGTGTTTTGGTTTCCCATTTTCCCCATTGTGGCTTTTTAAGCCTGTAGCCCTTCACTTCCAAGGTTCCATTTTATTCATTGCACAGATGCATTTTACACCACTTGACACATTTTTAATAATTATAAAAGTACAAAAATCATGATTTTATGATGTACTCCATCTCGTGTATGTGTATATATGGCTATAGTCACCATCTAGGATTAATGCTCAATTACTGCACTTTTAAACATGTTCCCTGTGGAGTCCGCAGAAAATATACAGCTGTAAATAACTCTCGAGAGAATATTCAACTGTCTGTATTCTCTCTTTGAAGAGTATCTGTTTCTTTTGGCTAAATTAGATAAATATTTTTTTATTTATTTATTGAGGGAGTGAGAGTTGTTTGATAACACAATAATGTAGAGGTTTGTTATTGGGTGGATCAATCAAAGGGTCTGTAGGTAGGTAATGTTGACCATCAGTGGAATTTGTACTCTCTACTCCAATTATTATATTTTGATATTTTTCAGTTTGTTCAGTTTCAAATATGCCTATATGCCAGTGTCTTTTGTGCTGATACATGTAGATGTTTGTGTGCATTTTCGGGCGAGTGTGCATGTGAGAGAAAGTCAGAGGCACTCTCAGGGTGATCTGTTCGAAGGACTGTCTATTCATAGAAATGATGGATCATGAGACTTTCTTCTTCTATAATATTCTTAACCTAATAAAAGTATTAATCTGTCTTCATACAAGTTTATTTTACGTGATGTATACACTTTTTATGTTTTCAATAATTTCGAAATTCCACATTTTCTAATTAAATAACAGCTAAAAAATAGAATTCTATTTCCTAACTCAAATTACACACAGGTGCCATCTCACTCATTTGCACACGTGTGTGTTTTGTGGGGGGTGGGGGGCTTAAGAATATTTCTTTATTCTTGTTCATTCCATTTTCATCTCTTTGTCTTTCTTTTTCCTATCTTTTGTTCTCCAGCTTTCGCTATCCCCTAACTTAATCTATTCCTTCTTTGGTGGATGAAAGGAGACACCTAGTGCTCAAACATTTGCTAACAATTGAATAGACTTATTCTTTCACAATGTTATGGTGCTGGTGATTAAAACAGTTGAATCGTCTGATCACACTCATAGAGCAATTGACACAATAATGTCTTTTTTTTCTGCTCTGCAGAAAACTTGCTGATTGACGGCAGACTTTGTGGCTAGCAGTGCAGCTCTCTGTTCCTTTATCTTTGTCTTCCTGTGGGGGCCTGGCCTCATGGGAGGTGGATGCCAGATTTAGCTCATTAATTTCTTTTGTTTGTGCTGTTAACTATTTTTAGCTCTCTCTCTCTCGCTCGCTCACTCACCCTCTCTCTTTCTCGTCTTTCTGTCTCCCTTTTCCTCTATCACCATCTCTCTCTTCCCTTATTTATCTCCTTCTTGAGCATGAATTCTAGTTACTCTTTCGTAATTAAGACATAAAAAAGGAATTTGTAGGTTGATTTTTTAGGAATCCCCTTTTGTCAGTTTTTTTTTTCATCTTTAAATATGAGAAGTCACGATTGGGACTAGAAACCATGCATGTTTAAATATATTATTAACATATCAATTTGATTGATATTAATTTTACAATCCACCCAGACCATAACTATTAACTTATTTATGTTACTACTACTACTATTGACACATTTATAATGATTATAAAAGTACATCTCATGTATGCATCGTTTGGCCATACACCTCACCTGAAATGTTTATGGTTTGTTACTCATGCTACTTCTGACTTTTTGACTTTGTTTTTGTAATTATATGAAGCATTCAAATTGGATACACTTAAAAAATAAAAAGGGGGACACTTTTTCACATCATTGATCATTAGTTCACTTCATGATAGAGGATTACAAAATGATTGTCAACAAAATATAAACTATAAAAAGTTGATAGTCACCTATCTGAAACAGGGAGGTTCATCAGACTCAAGTCAGTTTTAATTGTTAATGATGGATCAGAATTGTTGTCAATTTTGACTGATTAATTCCTAAAATTTAAGTCTGCATCATTAGAAAATAAGATATAGGTTAATCTGTTTGTGCATCCATATAATATAAAGTAAAGAAAACTACATAAAAAAATAAAACATCAGTAATGTCCTTCGTAAGTTAATTATTTTGCCATAGTTAAAAGAGGATGGAAAGTGATGGAGCTTAAAATGACACACTTTTGCATTTGATCTTTCAAATAAGTTATGAAAGATCAATGAACCTAAATAAATTAAATTATACTTTTTTTTTTAATCTAAAAGTTGCCTGAACTAGTGTTCGTTTTAACTGATTTAGAACTAAGTGTAAGTATGTTGGTGCTGAATCGACATGAGATTGTGTTGTTTTCTGATTAAGCCTCAGCTCTATTTCCATTTTCTTTTGCTTCAGATTTCAGGCGTCATTTCACAACAGAGGTCACAGCATTTGTGCCTCTCGCTAGGATCTGTTCCTTTCTCAGTGTCTGTGTCTCGCTGCTGTATGGCTTCTGTCTGCTCGTGTTAGCGCTTAGCAATTGTTAATCAGCGCTGTCTGCTTGTGCACAGGGAAATAATCTCTCCTCAGCCACCCCATAATCAGCCTTGATCAGAGAGCCGATGTGCTGCCATCTTGAATCCGGACTCTGAACGTGAGCACCCAGCCTGGTCTCACTTTAACTTATGCTCAAAGTGCTTAGAATTAATGCTTGCTGACACCTCAAAGTAAACCTTAGCGTTTCAATTAGAGCCTCCGGTGAGCCTGGCAGTGCCCTGGAGAATGAATGCCACCCCACTCCACATTGGATTGAGTGGCTGCAGATTTTTATTTTTTTTTTGCTTTTATTGAGTGTTTGCTTTGTTTGTTTGTTTGTTTGTTTTGCCCCAACATATAATTTTTGAGATGATTGCGAAGGACTAGATATGAAAGTCCATTAAAAAAACTAAAATAGAGTTCAATCTGGTGGGATTATTAATATTGAGAAAATAAATGTAAAGAAAAAAATCTCTGAATTTTAGTCATGCATTAAACTCTTTTACTCCTATTTTACTCCTCTTTTACCTCCTTTTACTATATTTACAATATAATAATACTGTAATTATAACATTTTGTTTGTTTTTTTGTCTTGTTTTTTTTAATTTTGTTTGCATTTATTTTTTGCCAATTTTCCTTTTTAGATTAAATAAAACTTTCCAAATCGGGCAAATGTCTGTTATTATTACGTTATAAAGGTTCAGAACAGTGTGTAATAACAAGAAAATTATTTGAATTTTCATAAAGTTTCTCTTTATAAACATCTATAAGTGTACAGCAACAATACTTTTGAGATTACACAAATGAACCTCAAACTATTTTACATCAACTCAAACAGTTTTGTTTGATAGGACTTTCATTGTTCATTTCACAAATTGTTTTATTTACATATGTACAGGCATTTTTAGATGTCCCTAATGCGTTGGCCTCTGCACACACACATAATTTCCACCCCTCATGAGGATTTCCCTTCATCTGAAGAATCTCTATATAAAGACATTACATAAGATTAGATAAGATTTTTACAAAAACCATGTGTTTCTACACAAAAATTTGCAAATGATTATTAGATTAAAAAAATTAATGAAGCAATATGTTGTTGAATTAATGAGCATGAGCAGTAATAAAGCAATATTGTATAATGTAAATTTGAAAAGTTACAGTATATATCGGAAAAAGTATTGTTATAAAGCTGTGAATAAACCCTTTGCATAAATACTGTATGCCTTACTGTGTTTGAGATTGTGACACAACTCATGCCTGCTGCTGTTTATCTTCCACAAATCTTCCGGAGGCTCTCCTCACTAACTTTGAACAAAAGCTCACAAACAAAAGAAACTTTGATGTTTGATGCGGCAGAATCATAGATTCAAACACAGTATAAAAAAACTGTACAAACTAATGCTAATAAACCTATAACTACAACAAAAACAATGCCTATACTATTATATACAATGTAAATGTAATATTTACAATTAAATCTCTGCTAAAACACAGCTAAAGTATTCCTAAGTCAATCATAAATAATCAATCACTCATCTGTTACTACTCTCCTACACTCCACAAACTTCCCGTCCCTGGCACATAAGCAATGTTGCCGATTATGTAATGAATGTAATGTCACTCAAAAGAGTCTCAGCTTTCAAAATTTGTTGAAATTTTTTCGATAGTGTGAAATTAACCAGAACTACGTTAGTTTGAAGTGCACATATCACTGATCTGTTCAGCTCCGTTTTAAGAGGGTTAATATGAGAAACTAAACTTTCAAACATAGCATTATGAGTATATAATAGAGTATTTGGTCATTTAATAAATATAGTAAAAATATTTGGATAAGATCCACATTTTGCTCTTACCAATTTCATACCATTAATTGTGTACTTACTTCATTCTAAGAGATCATTTAAGTCTTAAACTCGATTCCTCGAGGGCTGCAGCCCTGTATAGTTTTGGTCCAACCTTAACTGAACACACTTGAACCAACTGATTGTTTCAGGAGACAAATATGTAGCTTCAACCAAACCCAGATGAACTTAGAGTTGGAACAAAAAATAGCAGGGTCTGCTGTCCTCCAGGAATTGAGTTTGACACCCTTGATTTAGAACATATTAATGAATGATTTTTGAACTATTTGGAAGCACATTTATGGAAACAATGGCCACCCAGACTATTGACACTTTTATACTTACTTATAAAAACAAAATTAACAACACATTTAAATGTAATCGAGCTCCGTGGAAAATATAAAACCCTTTCAGTCTTAAGTTTTCTGCCTGTGCTTCAGAGCAGATCTAACCAGTGAGTGGTGCTCTCATTAAAGCTCTGATCCAATCTTTGAATCCATAGAAACTTGCTGATTGGAGACCTAAATTGATCTTGAGACAAACCAAAGTGACAAGTGGTATTTTTGGAAGTGGATTTCTTTAAAGCAATGTAATGATATTCGGTAAACAAAGATACATTCAACTCAATGAGTCAGGGTTCTATTTTTACTCCCATCATCTCTGAAAGCAGTGAATGTCATCATATTTGACCTTTAAACAAAACAAAAAAATAGCACAATAGTTAGAACATAAGGGTGAACATTTAATTGGTTACTTCAATATAAATACATATTTATTAATGGGTTGTGAACTACTTGTTATTTAGGGGATATTGCAGTCAGTCAGGTTTTGAGATTTCACTCTGGTTTATTATCTGTAAGGCTTCAGAGAGGGACAGACTTGTCTGTAATGGGCTGGTCTCACAGCCACTAAGGCCGTGTTGCTGTTGACCTCCATTTAGACTCAGACAGAAGGAGATCAAAGCTTGTGATGGAGAAGGGAAGGGGGAGCATCAGTCAGTTCAGTTCATGACCCTTATCGACAGTCACAACACACTCAAAACAGAAGAAAACCAGCTCCATCAGCCTGTTCGCTACATGCTAGTCCTGCTGTCACAGATAGCTTAACATGGCAATCGTAGCTTCCCAATACCCTGCAGCGCTTTCAGCATTCACCGAAATTGGGTTTTAAAGTGGTTAAATTGTTTATTGTGTTTGTATTTAAAAGCTATGCTTAATAAATATTAAAATACTTTCTTAAACACGCTTGGTTTATTGTTTTGATCAATAAAAAGTGTTTACACTTGTAAAATGTTAATATTAGAATTAGCATGTCGATCGATTAAAAAAAATACTAATTTATTGCACAATTTTTCATTATTAATCACTATGACAAGACTTTTTAAAACTCTCTGCCATTAACAGCTTGCTTAGTGAAACCAGTGAATCTATGAGAAGAAACTTTAGGTCTTTAAACCTTGGATCAATTGCATTAGCAATCTTCAGCCATTTGAGATTAGTGCTGTCCATCCTTTTAGGTAGTCTGAGGTAAAATCATGTTTGAATTTAACTATAGGCTGATCATCCACTGTTGACTTCATAATTTTTCATGTGGCACAAGGCTGGCATTACCACTTACTTACATTACATTATTCAACACCATATTTATTATTCTTCATTTTTTTATATTGTATTACACTACTCTGAACTTAGTTTGGTTTTATGCAGCATACCTTGACAGTGGACGCACACACACAAAACAGACAAGAGACTGAGCTGGTCCATTAGTTTGTGAGCGTTGGATGGACTATGCTTTAGGTGCCCAACAATCTCTCAACATTTAGCTAGCGGCTTTCAAAACCGCTACCATGAATGAAAGCCTGACAGTTCGGTGCATGTGGGCTGTAGCTGGAAGTAACGTTAGTCTTGTGGCAGCAAATATATTACGAGCACCGTATGTGTGCTTTAACTTGTCCTTGCTTTTTCCATTCTCCATTCTCAAATTTGAGACAATTTCCTCAGTTTTACACAAAGTTTGACGGAACGCATGCAATTTCAACAAAGTGCGCTGTGATGCCTCAGTAGTTTTCATTGCTCACAGAAGCCCAGTGGTCCCCGTGAGCGTGATGAGTGTCACTAGCTGTAACGTGTCCATCCTCCGTGCCTTCTCATAGTCATTATGTCGTATTCATACTTCGTTTAAAGCACGTCCGCTGCAACAGGAAAAACTGAAACCACGTACATTTTGTTAATTTTTTTTACACGTTATACATTTCAAATTAATCGCATGTGTTAACGCATTAATTTTGCCAGCACTAGTATTTATATATTTTAGTTGTTTTTATTAAACATATGTTAATAAAAATTTGTTTAAAAGTTCAGTCAATAGGTTACTTGCTTTTGTTTTGAGAACTGTGTCCAATCATGGTTGTTGTTTTTTTTTTTTTCAATATTTATTCAAAATGCAGAAAAAACATTATAACTTAATTTACAGAAGATAATCCTTTTGTTGGTTTGTTTTAGAACAGGTCAGGAAAGTGACTGAAGCATAGCACTCAGCACACAAATGCTCTCACTCTCATCAGGGCTGTTGTATCTGAATCCATGCTGCACCGAGAGGCATGCTGTTTAGTGTTGTGTGTCATTAAGTTGCTGTTTTAAGAAAGATATGTTGTAAGAGTTTTTAAAAGTGTTTTACTTTGATTATGAACTTGATTGATACTCTGCCATGTTTAGCTGATTAAGTGTTGCTATAGGCACCAGACATACTGCAGGAAGTTTGAGCACACGTGACTGGTAAATATCACCTACCTTGGTGGTTCTAGTTATAAATTATCTTTTTTTTAACCCCACAACTGCTAAAATTCATGAGTGAATCATTAGAGCCATTCTAGCAAATGTCAAAGACTGAGGAAAGTAGAGAGTATTAGGACAAAATGATCAACTTGGTGGTTCAAGTGATATGAAAAATGAAACTTTCAGCTTTCAGAATGTGTTTGGTACAATAAATATTTTTTATGCTTGGTAAATATGAATAAATATTGAAATTCTATAGCAAACATGTATATGATCTGTATCCAGGTCTGCTTTTATTTACTAATGACATTAGATGTTTGCCACCCTACAATTAATGGCTCTGAAGCAGTCTGTATTTTATTTCATTGTTTACATTTCATTAACCCTTTTATTGTAGATTTGGAAACATTAAAAACACTTTGGGTTGTTTTGCTGTCATGTGCTTAATTTCACTAAAGGTCCATGCAATACAGCTATTAATGAAGTTTATGTATTTGGTATCAAGTCATAGAACAAGTTGAGCTTCTAGACCAGCCCCAAAACACAAAACACAAAATGGTGAACAATATTTTTAAAGGAATGATTTTTTTTCATTCTTAAATAAAGTAAAACTGATGTAAAGCACCTACTTGGTCAGAACTTTGTTTTCCCTTGTTACGGCTCCTGATGTTTTTAAGCTTTGTTCGTCACCTGTTTGTGTTCGCGCCCATGCTCGTTTCTGATTCGTGCAGGTGACTCTATCTGTCCCTGATTTACCAGTTTGAATGCCAATCACCATTCAGAAGGCGGACCACTTCAGCTCGTCTGCTTATCAGTGGCTGCAGCTGGAGTTGAAAAGGAATGCGTTGTCAGTGTTCGGCAGTGAGGGCTCTGCAGAGTCCTTGGCTCATGCAGCGTGGAGAGAGTAGTCCACTCAATTGCCGCCCGTGTTTGATCGCTCATGCTCCCTGATCAGTGTTCGTTTGGTTTCCCT
Source organism: Danionella dracula (assembly GCA_900490495.1). Classification (NCBI taxonomy): domain Eukaryota; kingdom Metazoa; phylum Chordata; class Actinopteri; order Cypriniformes; family Danionidae; genus Danionella; species Danionella dracula. Next base: position 2,378,263 of record UELW01000378.1, on the reverse strand, counting down.
CCGCTTATGTTCTAGTGGGTGATTTGAGTCGAATTCTGTTTAAAAGAGAGCTTAGCATGTGAAGTGACATACATTCCGCACAAATTATTGTCTGTTGTACACACTAGTTTAGCGGTAGTTTAGTTAGTGTTGATTAGTTCTAGCTTTATTTGTTATTTAGTTAGCTTAGAATTGTGTTTACCTTTCTAGTTAGTTTATGTTTTATTTTACCTGACGCCCCTTAGTCTCTGTCCCTGGAGTGTGTTTACTAGTATTTGATTTGTTTTATACATTGTTCACACTGTTTGGTTAATTAAAGCACATTTGATTTGTCAAAAAGTTAGTCTTTGTGTCCTGTTGTTTCCAGTTTTCATTTCTGTTCTTCCACCTTTTTCACAACTGTACATTACCAGCTACTTGATTAAAGGTGCTCTATGTAGTTTATCAAAAAAAATATATATATTAAAAAAAATCTACTTATCATATTCATTGGATCCCTATTCTCCCATACAGCATCTTTAACTGAAACATCAGAAAGTTTGTAATTATTTTTTTTTAACTCTTTGTCTAATTAAAGCCTCTATTGAGATGAAAAAAATAAACGTACAAAGTAAATAAGGTTATGGTTGCAGCTCAGTAAAAACTGATTGACGTAATTTACTGCTGCTTTAATTATCATTTTAAACACAGATGTATAAGGGGTATATGTTTATGTAGTAATTATGGATTCACATGGGATGGTGTGGTGCGAGTGTCTAGATCATTCTAATTGTGAGACGCTTGGTTCTGACAAATGCAAGTAGAAAATTAACATGACATTTTCCTTTTTTTCCACTTTTTTAAACAGAAGTATGCATATTTTACAGACCATTGTTTCATTTAATTAATTATTCTATATTGTCTAATGTAACAATATATAAACTGTTTTATAAGGCAGAATCAACAATGGGGAAAAATTGTTGCAGTTGGTATTTCAACTATGTATCCTTTCAGCCTAATCTCAACTATGTGGATGCCACTCATAGTGACAATATAACAAACAAAAACAAAGGAAGTAATCCATTGTCAATCTCTCTGACCACATCGCCTTGGGAGACCTCACTCTCAGCTTATATCATTCCACAGAAATTTAACTTTAAACTGAAAATGTCCACAAACTAGTATGCTTGGTAACCAGTTGAATGAAAAGAAAAACAAAAAAAGGACCAGGAACATTTGTTACAGAATTACTTTCTATTTTCTGTTCTGAACTAAACATTTTTTTTATCAAATGTGTAAGGGAACTTGTGGTAGATCCTAACGCTGTTTTCAGTGGAAGATATAAGTTACGTTTTTGTTTTGTTTTTTCTCTCTGAAATGATGAGAGACATGCAATTATGAGAGGTGCAGATCCACCAACTCGGGGATCCATGCGTTCTACAATAAAAAAAACAAGCTTTGTTTGTGTGCCCCACAGGTTCAGCGCTCAAGAAACAAGCAGATGAGGGAGATGTTTCCGGATGGTTTTGGAATCCATCATGCTGGGATGCTGCGTCAGGACCGCTCTCTCATGGAGAACATGTTCTCCAGAGGATACCTCAAGGTTCTAGTCTGCACAGCCACTCTGGCCTGGGGTGTCAATCTTCCTGCTCATGCAGTCATCATCAAGGTATGATATTATAGTTGGTCTAAAGATATTAGTAAAGCTTAAATTGACAGCGCAAAGACCACATTATAGTTCTTTAACAGCTGCACTCACAAGCAGCTCATTATTTTTAACCTGTGTCTATAGAGAATTGGAGCTAAATGTGTTCTTTTGAGTGCTCATGAGAATACTTTTCACTCTGAAAACTGGGTTTAACGTGAACTGAAAATGAAAACAACTCTAGTCAATAAATGTTTTCCCTTCTCATTGGTATGTAATGCTGTGACACAGATTGAGTTCAATTTCACATCATATTTTATGACATCAGTACAGGGAAAGTTGCGTCGGTTGGTTGAAATAAAGGTATTTCAGACCTTAAAGGTGCCATATTACATAAATGGGACTTTTCTGACATTTTAAGGCTGTTATAGTTTTGTTCCCTCATCAAAAAAATATGCCTCGAATTTTATTTAGGTTTGTTCACTGATGTTTGCGTAATCCTATTTTCTGGCACCTCCCACTGACCAATCAGGTGAACTGCTATTGCAGCTCATCACAATTTAGAATGGATCTGCTGTTCGACTTTGAAGTGTAAGAGTAGAAAAATAAATATTTGCGAGAAATGTGTAAATTTCGTGTATGTCATCAAGCGAAAAATTGAAAGAACAACTTATAGTAAGTAAAGAAAAATAACAATAACTGTGACTAAGCTTAAATTAACAATAAAGTATGTATTGCTAGCCCTGTTTCTATAAGTTTATTAGTTAAATAGGAGTATTTTTGTCATAAATTTTATAAACTACTAAACTTTGAGGTCTCAAGGGTCAAACCTTTTCCTCTTTAATAGACATTTTACACAAGTACATCTATAAAAAGTAACTATTTCAGAAAATTGGATGTAATCAAGTAAGAACACCTTATTTACCATGTTGAAGGAGTCATGTCCTGAAGGATACTTACATCACACATAGCCTTTTTGATTATTGATTATATAATGTACTCCATATTTTAAACGTTTTGAAAGCAAAGCTCACTGTTGATGTTTCACTGAATGCAGACTAACACAAGAGGTTTGTCAGCAGGGGGGCGTGGCATGTCACTGGGTAAACGGCACATTTTGTGGAGCCCAACAATCTGAAGTGATGTAGTGATGATAAATACTACCTTTTGAAGGATGCATTGAGGCATTAAGGATGCATTGCTAGTATAGTATAGTTATTCTACATGCTTTTAAAAAGGGCATACATAATGTCACTTCATGTGCATACTCACTTTATTTAACATTTACTGAAAAAGGGCATACATAATGTCACTTTATGTGCATACTCACTTTATTTCACATTTACTGATAGGCATGCACTAATAATCTACTAAAATCTACTATAGAGTCCTATTTCAGAAAGAATCTTTGAAATGTGCACTTCAATGTTTATTTTATAATAATTTATGCTTTTTAGGGAACAAATATCTATGATGCCAAACGTGGAGCGCTGGTGGACCTGGGTATTTTGGATGTGATGCAGATCTTTGGCCGGGCTGGACGGCCTCAGTTTGATAAGTATGGAGAGGGCACCATCATCACCACCCACGACAAGCTGAGTCATTATCTGACCCTCCTGACTCAGCAGAACCCAATTGAGAGTCAGTTCCAGCAGAGCCTCGCCGACAACCTCAATGCTGAGGTACAAACACAAGACTCAAACTATTAGTATTTTTATGTATTTCTTTAAGTAGTGCTGTTTATTGTTTTTGTGCTATTTTTATTGTTGTATTAAAACATTTATATATAGGTTAAAAATGATAATATATTGTTATTGACGGAATTTCATTTAATGAGTTTTGAATATTCTTTTTCTGTTTAAATTGCATAATTTGTATTATTTACTCAACCAAGTTATTTAATTGAAATATCTTATTTGGGAGTTTTGTTAGGAGTAAAATAAATCTGATTATTGTATACATTAAATCCAATTATAGTAAAATATCCTGGTAATACATTTTCAGGTATATGAAAACTCAAAGAACATGCCTATATTCAGCCACTTGAGGGCAGCATCTACAAACTTGGATATTTTTTTTGGAAATAATTTTGTCCAGCAGTCGGCACTATGACATTACACATATATTAAAGGCTGCCTCAAAATTATTTCAATAAAATCTATCCAAATTCCAAATTTTACAGGATCAGTGAATAAAACAGCAGTTTCATGATTCACTTGTTGTTTTGTGCAGATTGCTCTTGGCACAGTCACTAATGTGGATGAAGCTGTTCGCTGGTTGAGCTACACTTACCTGTATGTGCGGATGAGAGCCAATCCACTGGTTTACGGCATCAGCCACAAGGCCTATCAGGTGCGCAAATCTTTAATGCTTTTGTTTCTCCATTTCATCATCATGTTTGAAGGTTATCACGTGTTCACAATCTAAGCCTGTCTTTTACATTTTCTCAACTGAAATCTCATTGTCACAATGCAGTGCCTCTCATTTCTAGAATTTTGTGGAGAAGCCAGATAATAGAGCCACATCCATTAAAAATTTGGTATAATCATCATCTTTAGAATGTCTTGGTTTAGCTCTTATTTATTTGTTTGTGACTATAATAATAATAAATTCCACATCCACATATTATTTAAGTTTGAATGAATATTTGTCAAAAACAATTTACTTTAAATATATATATATATATATATATATACATATACACAGATGGACCCTCAGCTAGAGCTCTACAGGAAGGATATGGTTCTGGAGGCTGGCCGAAAGCTGGATAAAGCTCGCATGATCCGATTCGACGAGAGGACAGGCTACTTTACATCCACAGACCTGGGCAGAACTGCCAGCCACTTCTATATCAAATACAACACTATTGAGGTCAGAAAGCTTGTCTGGAACGATAATTGAAAGTTGTAAACTAAGTGTATATACGACATGTATTTGGTTTTTTTTTGTTTGTTTTTTTTTTTTTTTTTTTTTTTTTCCAAAACTTCGTTTTCTGAGGTTTAAAAAATAGCTGGGTTACTTTTTAGTGTTATCTGGCAAACCAATATGCCTTTACTTTGGTAAAATTAAACTCTGTTACAATTTACCACCATAGTTCATGTTTTAGTAACTACAAACTCAAATTTAGAATGTACAAACAACAGTTTCACTTTTTTATCTATTTATTTTTTATTGCAGAATAGAGAGACTAGAGCTTCTGATGGATAGATATGTAATGCAATTGACTGTTAGCGATGAGCCAATAAAATAGATTTTATAAGACTGTATGGGAAAATAATAAACTATATTTACATAATAGCTGTAACAATGTCAAAAATATCTAAATAGAGGCAGGAACGACTGAATAATAATGAATTATGAATTAATTTTTAGCATGAAGACCATTAATCAGGATATCTTCAATAAGTCTCTTACCATCCCATATTAAAGAATCATTCTAAAAATAATTATAACTTTTATCATTAATCTTGCAGATTTAAAAATGTATAAATGTAGTAATGTAAAGGCTTTTTTTCAAGAACAGCTAAATATTTCACAAACTGCTGACTTATTTTTGACCTTTTCCCACTACATTCAACATTAATAACATTTTACTAACAGCAAAAACTGTCTACATTAAATGTTACTCTATCTTTTCTACTTTTTGAAGCACTGATTATTCTGAGGAAGAGTTTAGTCACTGAATTTTTTTAGCTGTAAATATTTTATATTACATTTACATGTAATAAATGTGGGCAATATGTTTGCGCTAATGGGTTTATTGCATACCTTTTCTATTTCACAGTCATTCAACGAGCTGTTTAATGCACAGAACACTGAAGCAGACATTTTCAGCATTGTGTCAAAGGCTGAAGAATTTGAGCAGATCAAGGTGATGAGTTTTCAACTGCCAACATATGGATTTCTCTTTTACCTCTTACAACCTACTCTCTACCTACCACTTTATTTCCTCTCAGTTCAGTAAAAAAAAAAAATTCTGGCTGATAGCAGTGTTTAAAAAGCAGTTTAGACCATTTTAGGATTAATATTTTGGAATTTTTGTAACTTCTTTGTCACTTAGGTGCCAGTCATTGCTGAAGACAGGCACAGTGACCCAACTTGTCAGATACTATAGCAAAACTGTGTTTGACAATAATAGCTGGTTTATTTAAGAAATATCTGCGTAAAACAACATTTCAAAACATAGATTGCCTTTTGTCACATTCATTCAAGGTTATTTAAGAATTATTTATTTTGCAATGGTTTCTCTTTTATTTGTGTTAGTAGTTACTTTTTATTTATTGAAATAAAAGATTTACTCAAAATCAAGAATGGGTTTGAGAACATGTTGGTTGGTATTGTTTGCTTGGCAGTATTACACTCAAAAAAATTTTTGTAAAACACTACAGGTTAATTCAAATACTAACAAGGCTGTTGTGACTCGGAAACAGTAGAATATAAATGTGGCCACAGAGCTGTAATAAACTTAGGAAAAGTTCAGGGGATCAGACTTTGAAATAAAACCTTCATAATTTTCAGGGGGCATGTTCTTGATTTGGGTTTATTGCAGCTGAACATTCCACCTTCCAAGTACTGTAACTCAAAATGGCTAAATAGCTCTTCAAGACATTATTTTCAGTATTGTGTGTGGTTTAACAGAATTAGACCTTAATATCACATCCCCCCCCCTCTCTCTCTCCCCCCCTTTCTCTCTCTCTCTCTCTCTCTCTTCCCCCCCTTTCTCTCTCTCTCTCTCTCTCTCTCTCTCTCTCTCTCAAAAAAAAAAGATCTCTTTGTTAAATGTTTGTGTATTTGGTTCAGGTCCGAGATGAGGAGATGGAAGAGCTGGATAAGATGCTTTCTGATTTCTGTGAGCTTCCTGCGGCTGGTGGGGTTGAGAACGGCTATGGAAAGATCAACATTCTACTGCAGACGTACATCAGCCGTGGGGAGGTGGACAGCTTCTCCCTCGTCTCTGACCTCTCTTACGTTGCACAGGTTTGTTTAATATGCCCAGCTACTCATATTTTATCAAATCAAATAAAAATGTATTCTTATAGACCTTTTTTGCAGTTGTTTCAAAGAAACTGCACAAAAAAACTGAATGTGGATAAACATATTTTAAATTAAAGTTGTTAGTGGCTAGTTTGAATAAAATGACAATACATGGCCAACCATGGAGTTCCTTTTGAATCAGTAAAAACATAATTCTTGTTGTTAAATCTGCAATGGAAAGGTTAATATTAAGAAGAATAGTTGTGAAATATTAACCAGTTTTATTAGCCAAATGTAGGCAACTATAGAGTATCCAACTTATGGATACATAATATTCAGTTATGTTGGGAGAAATAAACCAGAGCACACGTATTAAAAATAATATCCACATGAGGAGAACTTCAATTATGGAACATTCAGTTTGTCTCCCATTTCCTTCCTCCAGCTGAAAATGGAGAGGCATGTACATAATTAAAAAAAAAAAGAATGTTCTACAATTTGTTCTAACAAAATAAGGTTTGAACTAGTCCTTTTTGAACCACTTTTATACTAAATAAATTTAAAAAAATCTATCACTATAAAAACAAAAAGCAATCAGCTGTTTTTGAAAGAAAACAATACAGGCTATCCAATAGGACAAATCCTTTTGGAACTCTGCAAGTGTCCTGAAAACCTTGTTAAGTTCTTACTTAATACAAATATATAGAAAAAATCTAAATTGTGGACATACAATGTAAAAATTATGTACCATGAAATTGCCATGTTGACTTCATTAAAATTAAGTACAAGAAAATGCCAGTAGTGCCAACTCTGAGCAATGTGTCCAGTGAAACAAATATTTAAATAGTTCTTAACGCTAAAATAAGAGTAGCATTTCTTCTCCAATATGTTAGATTGGGATTTACACTTAAACTTCAATGTGGAATCCATCTGTCCTTGATGTCTGAGCCGAACAGGCTGAAATTCCCTCTTTGCTCCTAATTCGGCTGATTTCAGATGTGCATCTGGGATCCGGCAGTGGGAGTCATTTCCGTGTCAGACGTACAGCATGTTGATTTTTATTCCAGACATTCAGCTCTGAAATATCTGTGTTCGTCACCCCTCAGATGTTCTAGATCTTTACGTTTAGATGGATCTTACTCACAATAGCTTTTGCACCTGGTCAGATCCAGACTTCTGCTAAAACTTAAACATAGAACCACTTCAACACTAGAATGTATACAGAACCTTAGGATTTGTGTATCATTTGTTTATTCCATTTTCAATTCAAATAGATTGTTTTTACGACTGTCATTTTTAATATAATTTAGTTTGTAAGCTGACCAAATACTGATTTTGAAGTCAAAGTCAACTTTTGTGTTACTTCAGCTACCTGTACAGGCATACAAATTTGTATGTGCTTTCATATTACAGTGACTATAGAAAAATAAAATGACAAAGTTACAGCATTTAAAAGAAGTACAGCAATTACAGTACTGATATTATTTAATGCTTGCTCTCATTTTGTTGGATGAACAATTAATTTAAGAATTACATGGATGCTATGGTTTCACTGAAGTGCATTGAATTTCATGATGGGAAATATTCAGCTGGAGGTCGGCTGGATGTAAGTTTCTCCTGTGGCCTGTTAAAGCACAGGTGTTTGTCGTCTCCATTCACCAACACTCGTTCATCCCTGCTCAATCAATCAGGGACGTTCTGGATGAGTCCATCAGAGCAGTCAGATCTATGGTCAAAGCTGCACCTTCTAGATCAAAGTAATCCTTGCTTTTCTGAGCCATCCCAACATAACTCAAACTCTGCCATCAAACACACCCTGATTTATACACGCTGCAGGCAATGTAAGTGAATGGCGGTTATTCCACTAAATCTGTTCTGGATAATGAACAACATTTAAAGGTGACTTTCAAATCTAAGCTCCAGGAAAAAGAGCGAAGAGCGTTTTAAATTATGTTATCATGGTAGACTTTGTTTTTTACTTAGAGTCTAAAACTCATATAAATGGGTGTTACGACCCCAAAAAGGTGATGGCATCTATGGTCGATGTGTAACAAAAAGAACACAAAGGATAACTTTTTGACAAATCAAATGTGGTTTAATTAACAAAACTGGTGCTACAATGTGTAAAACAAATCAAATATAACTACACACACTCCAGGGACAGAGACTAAGGGACGCCAGGTAAAATAAAACATAAATTAACTATAAAGGGCAGACAATTCTAAGCTAACTAAATAACACATACAAAGCTAGACCTAATCTACACTAACTAGAAAGTAAATACAATAAACAAACCTGGCGCACACCGCTAAACTAGTGTCTATAATAGAAACAATCCTAAGTGCAGAATGTATGTCACGTGACGTGCTAAGCTGTCTTTGAGAGCCTGGATGTCAGAAGACAACATATGTGACACACCAGGTAGGAAACAGAATTCAACTCAAACAGGATCATAAGTGCAGGCAAACTCAAAAAAACAGTGAGCAGGGAGCACGAACGATCAAAATGGGCGGCAACCGATTGGAGCCACTCTCTCCATGCCGCATGAGCCAAGGACTTCGCAGAGCCCTCGCTCATGGACAGGTGTCGGCACTTTTTTTTTCAACTCCAGCTGTCACCGCTGATTCGCAGATGAGCTGAGTTGGTCCGCCTCCTAGATGTTGATCGGCGTCCAAACTGGCGAACCAGGGAACAGCTGGAGTCACCTGCGCAAATAATCAGAAGCGCGCATAGGCGAGCGCACAAGCAGGTGACAAAACAAAACAGGAATGTTTTAAAAACGACCCCACCTATAACAATGGGGCTTTAAGGACTAAGAAATTAACAAGAAGCAAATCAACTATGCATTTTGTCTTTATGCTTTTGTGCAAGATGTATCTTTCCCCTATACAAATATGCTTCACGACACCAAGTAGCAACAGTGGTATTGTTAGTGGAATTTCAAAATCAAGTGTTAAGCGGATTTAAATGTGTGAAAACAGCTCACTTTTATCAGAATATTTGTTAGCTCCACATAACTGAACATCAGTGTGTATTTGTGGAATTTCATTGTAAAGTGTCGTAATCTGGGGAAAAAAACACAATGTGAAATTCCATAAGAAAACATGGTGTTTTAGTTTCATAACTTAAATAGTTTTGATTATTTAAAAAAAATAGCCATACTGAAAAAAAATATAGACATATGTTTGATCCTCACGGTTGATTAGGCCAAGTATTTACCACTCAAATTAGTCTAATAACTGGCATGATTGGAAAGTAAATTCATTTTAGAGTTGACTCATATTAGAATAAATTTATTTTTATAATTTCAAAGAAATTGTGGTCATTACAACAGCTGCTTTATCAGGTCATAGTCTTTATGGCTTTTTCCAAAAGTATTTTAAAAATATTCCAATTTAAGTAATTTTCTGTCTGAATACTCGATTCTGATTGACTGGCAGGTGTAAAATAATTCTGAATAACCACACAGGTAATCCAGGAACATTAGTAAACATAGTAATAGTAACATTAGCCGATCGCTCAATACAAGCAATAGACCACTGTTCACGGTGTTGCTTAACTTTCTTTTAGTGACCATATTATTTAAGTTGTACAGCTATTGTTATTACACCAATCTTTGTTTGTGGAGCTGAACTGGAACCAAGAGAGATTCCATCGAGTCAACTGTCTGGACGAGGGCTGATGACTGGTCAAGAACTAACGTTAACTGTGAACTTGAGAAAAAGGAGAGCATGGATTGATTTACAGTCCCTTTTATTGTATAATTCCACAATAAAAGGAAACATGAACCTTAAAATTGGCCTTCGCCTGTTTTTTATCATGTAAACAAACATGTAAACTTAGATTGAAGAGATTGTTGTCAAGTGTTGCTTTGTTGGCGATCCTTTTTGGAGATTTGATTGGTATTTACTGCAAAGTGAAATATTTCTCTCGCTCAATCTCTAAGTGAGGTCCTCCAGACAGCGTTAAAGATTGTGTGATGAGGTTGTCAGCGGAAGGGTATATTAGTTGGGGTTAATAAAAGTTGTTATTGAACACAAGCATTTGTAGTGTATAATTTAAAAGAAAAATACAGATTAACATCCTTGTGCATCAAAAATTTGGGTAAATCCCTTGTTGCATCCCATAGTGTAGCGTACGTGCTATGCGAAGTCAATGGACTTTCTCCCATTTAAATGAATGCAGGAAGGTAGGTGCTCAGATACATTTAAAGGTTTGGTTGAAATATACCCGAGCACTTCTAGCTATGCTATTATTGCTGTAATGCTTGCTCTCATATATTGCCATTTTATTCTTGATAATCAATGGAAAGTTTTTAAGTTATCTGACAACGATGAACCAATCTATCACTTGAGTCATTTGTGGGTCACATAGAAAGTCATAAACAAAAAATACCTTTTTTTCCCTGGCTTCTGTTGGAGCAGAATGCAGCTCGTATCGTGAGGGCTCTGTTCGAGATGGCTCTGAGGAAGCGATGGCCAGCCATGACCCACCGGCTGCTGACACTCAGTAAGGTGATGGACAGGCGCCTATGGGACTGGACTCACCCGCTTCGACAGTTCAGCATTTTACCCGTATCAGTGCTATCCAGACTGGAGGAGAGGAACCTGACCATCGATAAACTGAGAGACATGGGCAAAGATGAGATCGGTCAGTGCTCTCCAGAGTGCATCTTTTAGTCAACGGGATCGTTTACTAACCATGAAAATACTAAATTCTAGATGCAGGATCCCTTGATGTGTGTATGTAGTTAGCAGTCTTACTGTCACATCATGTGTGCTGCACAGGTCACATGCTGCACCACGTCAACATTGGGCTGAAGGTGAAACAGTGTGTCCATCAGATCCCCGCCATTCTGATGGAGTCTTCCATCCAGCCAATCACTCGCACCGTGCTGCGTGTCCGACTCACCATCACCCCAGACTTCAGGTGGAATGACCAGGTAGCCATGACAACCATGGGTAGAGGTTTACACGTTGACTTCTGGACATGCTTTTGTGCTGTCAGATCTTAAGCATGTGAATGGCAAAGTGCTGACATGAAACTGTATTTTAAATTAATAATTTTCCACCAAACACTTAACTGTTAAAGTTAGTCCAGCAATTGTATTTTTTATTTTTATAACTTTTTTTATTTTAAAAGAATTACAAAACTGGCGTATTTTTTGTATATTCAAGGACATCTGTTTTTTTTTTTTTTTTTTTTTTTTTTTTTTACACATCTACTTTGGGCGATTTTTTTTTTTTTTTTACATTTGTGATTTACCTGAAGGATGTTTTCTTGGCCATTGGTGGAAACCCATACAATCCTCAGATGAACATTCAACTCCATTCTGGGTGGCCTTGAACCAGTGTTTCTCAATTTAGTTTTAACATTTGCCTGCTTTGATGACAATAGTATTCATGTTATGAATATTAAATGTTGTGAATTGTGTTTATTTTTAATTAAAAGCAGCCCGAACATTTTCTAACGCCATTAATAGTTTCTTTTTAAAGCATCTCAAGTAAAACCTTGTCTTTCAAAAATGCCAAATGCCCACCCACTATAACAAAAGCTATGTCTCTTGCACTCATACACACATGTTGACAGTGGTTTTGGCAGGAGCAGGAGCCAGTCATTGATCTGCTAGTCTCCTCCCCTGTGTTTAATAGCACAAAGGCTCAAATAGACCAAGATCAGCTGCTATTGTTCTACTGAGGCCAGATCACTGACGGGCTACAGATGGACCACTGCGGTGTCTGGCTAACCATAACTCCTGACCATCTGACAGACAACAGCTGGATGACACACGCTGATCACGCATTACAGAGATCTTAATTTGCTTATAAAGTCATGCTTCTTACATGGGGTTTTATTTGATGAAATAGAAAGGATATCTTCTTCTACTTACATGATCCTTTTTATGTTTTGTTCTTTAAGCACTCAAAATGAACTTAATTGAAAAGAAGATTTTACCTTATTCTTTTAATGATGGCAATCACAAGATGGTCTTTTTTAAAACATTGTATAGTTATTAAAATAAAGAAGAATATCTACTGAACAAAAAGCTGGGTGTATCACCATCACCATATGCAAAATTACTTTATTTGTATAGTACAGTTTCATACAATTTTAAAGCGTCTTTGAGTGTCTAGAAAAGCAAAAGTAAATTGAAGACATTATTACTTATTATTAGTATTATTATTAATAATAATAATTTGGCAATTTAAAGTGCACTAGAGATGCTTTTAGCTTAATAAATAAACAATAAAATAAAAACAAATCAAGTTCAATTAGTAATTCATTCTGAAATTTGTATTTACCCACATAGGTTTATATCCTGGACGCATCAAGCATTAATCACACAGCAACTCACATGCATAAGAAGAACATGCCAATTCCATTCAGACTGCTGTCCTAGCTGCATCTCCAACCAGAAGCCGCATGACTAAGAATGAAAAACCCTAAACATGATGATAAAAATTTGTGTTTTTGCACTCACATAGTTTAGATTAAGCAATGTTGGTTAGGACAAATCATTTTCATGGAAACTAAATAGAGTCCACTATCACAGATATCAATTTTAAGGTCATGTTCTATATTTTTATTCTTAACAGGTCCATGGCTCAGTGGGGGAGCCCTGGTGGTTATGGGTTGAAGACCCAATCAACGACCACATCTACCACTCAGAGTACTTTCTTCTCCAGAAGAAACAGGTGAATAACAATAACGAATTGAATACCAGATTAAATCCTTTTGACTTAAATTCGTTTAAGCCCTTAGTGTCTTTGTTAGGGCATTTGGGAATGTCTAATATTTGACATTAATTGTCTCCAGTTTTTTTTTTTAATGTGTAGGATTATAAAATTATTTTATGATACTTAATAATGAAAGAAAGAGTAAGTTGAAAGTTGACTGTAGTTTGCTGTTAATGGTGTGATCCATGATGGTAGATGATGGTTTCATCTACACATATTATTTCCAGTATGTAAGACAAGTACAACTTCAATTTAGTGGTGTTATCCGAGGCCAGGATGCTTCTTGATCTTGAACTCCTCACTCAGTCGGCTCTCCTCTATTACGCTTCTCCAATGCCTCGCCCCACCCCCGCTTGCGATACTAGGCAACTATAGCAAAGGCAAACTCATGAAATACTTTCTATAGCGTATTCTTTCTAAAATACTTAGCCAATAAAAAGCAAGTGGCCATTTGTGATGTTGAGAGGAAGAGTTATGAGCAGAGGACGTCATAGCTAGCGAGAGTGGCATACAGATATGAATGTCGAAGAACAAATCTACAAAAAAAAAGTCTGTGGATCAAAAACACATAAAGGTTTAAAAGCATTAAAGTCAAAAAGTCAAATGGGGTTGAATATAGGATCATAGGATGACTTTCCTTGTTTGAAGAGAATAAAGAACATGGGAAGACCTGAAATTGTTCAGTGTGTTTACTTAATTTGTACTTGACAGGTTAACAACTGTTGCTTTGTTGTATAGAATAAATATATACCGGTTTTGTTCGAACATACTTGGGTTATGTTTCATTAGTTTTTTTTTATAATTCCCTTCAGATACAGTTATTTCCTTTTAAATCGCCTTTTTAATTGTCTTATGTGGGTTTATCAACACAGAGAAAATGTGCTATTGGTTGATTGTTATTGTAATTTGAATGCCAACACTGACACTATAGACATTCATCTCTCCATCTTACTTTCTCTGAATCCGTCAGGTTGTGAGTGGAGAACCACAGCAGGTAGTGTTCACCATCCCCATCTTTGAACCCTTGCCTTCTCAGTATTACATCCGCGCTGTCTCAGACCGATGGCTGGGCTCTGAAGCTGTGTGTATCATCAACTTCCAGCATCTCATTCTGCCTGAGAGACATCCTCCACACACAGGTGCCACACATCTTTTGTAACTCAGTGTAAGAGTAATGCATTTGCACAACTTGTTAACCAAATACTCAAAATACTTGCATAAATTTTAATTATGATGTCCAATAAACTTAATCTTTTTTTCTTAACTTCAAATCTGGACATCTGTAAAGATGATTCTCATTAGCTCTCACTAGAATTATTCCCTGTTTGAGCCATGTACAGTTTCACATCTGAATGATCACTGTCGTGTTGCCACACAATATTCATTAGTTTTATAATAACAATTCCCTTGAGACCTCTCAAAAGATTAGTGATTTAACCTCCAAGGCCAGGTCAAACTCTCTTCATTGGACCGTAACACTCATGGCTCCCTGATAATCCTTCTCCTTTGAATCTGTTTTGTTATTTTCGCTATTCAAAATCTACAGATGGTAAGCTTGGTGTACCACCACACTGCACTGAAATGCTTTAAGGAAAGCAAAATATTGCATATTTTGATTAATGTTAGAAAATATTTCAACATTACCATTGAAAAATACATATACATCGATACATATGGGTACTGAAATGTTTCTTTTGTTTTGAATGGTTATCACACCTTTTAGCTCAATACACAGATCACTGCTGATTGGTTTTTCGAAGGTGATACAAAAAAGAAAGAAAGTGCAATTGTAAATTTGAATATGCTGTCATCTGCTACTTGCTTCCAGAGCTGTTGGATCTTCAGCCTTTGCCCATCACTGCCTTGGGGAACATAGAGTATGAGAGTCTGTATAAGTTTACTCACTACAATCCAATTCAGACTCAGATCTTCCACACACTCTACCACACGGACACCAATGTCCTCCTAGGAGCCCCGACCGGCTCTGGAAAAACCATAGCTGCAGAGATGGCCATCTTCAGGGTCTTCAACCAGTACCCCACCTCCAAGGTCTGAAGTGTTGTTGTCTCTTCTCTAGTAAAAAGCAATGCATTGTATGGTATTAAATGTTAAACAAATGCAAAGAAGTCAGTCATTTAGCTACAGCAGTTAAAAACATTAAATAGTGTAATGAATTGTGTCCTAGGCCCTAAATAGTTCTTGATCGCAGATAATGTTGTACACGCTCATAAAACACTTTACTAGAAGTTAATCAGAAACCAAAACCTGTAATCTGTTTTCCAGAACAAATCTCCATTTACTATAGAAACTGTTGGCCAGATCACAATTTATGATCTAAACTGTACAATACCATAACACAGTGGAATCTATTTTAGAACCTATCCCATTTTAATTCTCGGTTGTTCTTTTCAAGTTTTGTTGAAATAGGTTCTGAAATTACAGCGCTAAAACAAATTTTTGTGATGCATTCATGTGCAGGTGGTCTACATTGCTCCTCTCAAAGCTCTGGTTCGAGAACGTATAGATGACTGGAAGATTCGAATCGAAGAGAAACTTGGAAGAAAGTGAGAGTGTTTATAGATTCTTTTGGCAAATATGTATGTTATCATACCCTGACCTTTTTTGGTTCATTATCATATTTGTATGCACTCTAGGGTGATTGAGTTAACAGGGGACGTTACACCAGACATGCGAGCTATAGCACAAGCCGATCTGATCGTCACAACCCCAGAGAAATGGGATGGAGTGAGTCGCAGTTGGCAGAATCGAAGCTATGTGCAGAAAGTTGCCATTCTCATCATAGACGAGATTCATCTTCTGGGTAAATGATGTGTCAAAGAAAATCTTTAGGAAGAGTTAAATTACTTAGTACATTTCTGAGCAGATAACTGCTGCAGTTTCCCTGTTATGGAGAGACGCTGCCTTTTTTTGAGACATTGGTAACCAGTTTTCTGGGTACCAAACTGGAGGGTAGTGATAATATTTAAAATAAAAATTTGGTTTCTTCTCACAGGTGAGGACAGAGGCCCAGTTCTTGAAGTGATTGTTTCCAGAACCAACTTTATCTCCTCACACACTTCCAAACAAGTGAGAATAGTGGGACTTTCAACTGCACTGGCAAATGCGAGAGATCTTGCTGACTGGCTGGGCATCAAACAGGTCTGACCGACATTGCTTCACCTGCTCCCATAAATTGGTAGTTTACCAAAGTAGTAAAATAGAAAGGTCTTTATTTTCTGAAATTGTGTTAGAGATTGGTAAAATCTTGAGACAATTCAGTTATCTGTATATAGAAGTTCAGGATCTGGATCAAAATGAGATTAGTCAGTGTAAGACGCATAAAATAACAATTTTGTGTCTATAAGTCTGAGCTGCAGTAAACTCGTGCATTTTTCTTTTCATTGTTCTGAAGTAAATTCCAATGCAGTGACTTCTTAGGAAGTACTATAATTTGTCAGATACACCTTCTTCCTCTCTGAAACATCTTTCTTTTTTTTAATTGTTAGCTCTTTTTCTTGTAAAAAGTTTTGATTTTCATTTCTTATATTTCTAGTGAATAAAGGCATAATAAAGTAAAGCATTTAATAGTGTATATCGTTAAAAAGTTATTAAATATGTGATACTAATTAAAAACATTTCTACTAAATAAATAAGTTCCGTATTTTAAGTTTTAGTTTAAATGAAATTAGCAAAGGAACAAGACACATTCTATTCAGACATTAGAAACATGATAAATACGCCATCATTATCATCCTGTTTTTTTTTAACCACAGCCTGCAGAGTGAACATCCTGTCATTCATCTATAGCATACATGTGTCTGTGTACTCACACACGAGCACACCAGGCTCTATAAATCCCCATCATTGTTCTCTCTGCATGTGGTATCATCAGACCAGACAGCAGTGGTTGTGTAAAGCGTGTTTTACCATTGCAGAAATGTCACCTTGCCTGACAGACGGGGGTTGGGGGGAGTCTCCATAAATCTGACGTGTGCTGTTTGGACTGAGGCGCGCCCCTAGCTGCTTCCATCCATTATCTGAACCTTTAAATATGTGTGAACACGCACCCAGGTTCGGGCCACTTGTGTTAGAGCGCGGTTGTGGGATGGGGGACAATGACGGGTGGTAATTACCCCCAGATGGGCCACTCTGTCAGGCACACGGCCAGCTGGGCACTACATCTCTCTCTTTATTAGAGTCTTTCTCTCAAGCTTCTCTTTCTATCTGAAGCGGCTTTTCCCTTGCTGCCATGTGGCCCTTTTCTTATTTTAACTATTGGTTAGAGGAAAGAAACAAGTCTTATTCTTTGGTTTAATGTTTTGTATTTTTCAGAAAAAAATACAATATTTCTTGAGGCTTAATTTCCTAAACAAACAGAGAAATTGGTTTACATGACCAGTTTGGTAGTCAAGAAGGCTGCTGTGCTTGTGTATGTAAGTGTGATTTGAGCTAATGATGTTACATAATTTTATTGCATTTCTGTCATCTCCTTTTATGTCATTGTCATATTGGCTGAACTTACCATATTACTCCACTCCACTCCACTTTAGCAAAAATAACTTTTGTATAACAATTGTATAAGACATTGCATTTATTGGTATCACAATTTTCTGAGAATTTACAGCAACATTATTTATTTCTTGGGATCAGTATAAAACATTGTGGCCTTACAGAATGCGTTACACAATTCAAAAATTCCATTTTTGAATTAAAAATATAGGTGTTGCTGCCCCAGATCAATATTGACCAATTTCTTAGTGTGAAAATAAATATTTGTGTCAATTAAACATTACAACATATTCAAGCTAATTTCTTTCGAGACTCGGTAGTTATATCTCTATATATTAAATTGTTAACATCAACTTAGCAAGTTTAAATGTATGAGATTTAAGTAAATTTTGAGAGGGACCTTTTTAAAACATTGAAACTTTATTCAAATGAACTCCCAGGTTTCTTATGTACAAACCAGTTTGTAGTTGGTTGGTAGAGACTGACCCGTAAGTGACGTATCTCCATTCCTTCATCAAATTAGTTGGAAATCATTAGCTGCTTGGACTGATTCAGTGGCCAAAATATTATGTTTTGTTCAGAGGATGAATAATAAGCTTTGTTTCACTGAAAATTGTCAGCTTGTGAAATGACTCAGATAAATGTTTTTTATTTGCTGATTTAACTCTTTGTATCTATCTGTTTGACTGTTTTTTCAGGCTGGACTGTTCAATTTTCGGCCATCTGTTCGTCCAGTGCCATTGGAGGTTCACATTCAGGGCTTTCCGGGGCAACATTATTGTCCTCGAATGGCGACCATGAACAAACCAGTATTCCAAGGTACAACATAATGTAACAAATTAAGTGATTGAATGTTGATTATTGACTACTTGCTTTAGTAAGGTACTTAAAGTGTGATACTGTGATGGTCTATGCTTCACATTGAGTGAAAGGCAGGATAACTCTCTCTTTAGTACTGGCAAGTGATTAAAATTTTTGATCTAGTTAATTACATGGTGTGGCAATTAATTAATCGCATTTAAACGTATACAGACATTATAATATTTTTCTTTACCATTTTTGGTGAATACAAACGTATAATTTAGGCTACAATGGTCATGACATGCTTATCAACGAATGAACACAAACCTATAAATTAGGTTACAGTATATGATCGTAACTTACTGAACATTAGGTATTCACACTTTAGTCAATGAAAATCAAAAAATTTATCGTTTAATAAGTTAATTTAACTCTTTGAATAGTGAGAGAGAGATTTACTTATGGTGGTTTTCAATTCTTTTTGGTTGATGATTACTTTTTCTACTCTGCTGCAGGCATTCGGACACATTCTCCAGCTAAACCAGTGCTGATCTTTGTCTCATCTCGGCGACAGACTCGCCTCACTGCTCTTGACCTGATTGCTTTTCTGGCTACAGAGGGTGACCCAAAACAGTGGCTCCACCAGGATGAGAGAGAGGTCAGAGTTTCAAAACTTCTGATAGATGATTCTATCATTGTGGAGAAAGGAAACCTATAAATCAGATAAAAGCTTGTTTAAAAAAAAAAAAAAAGGATTAAATGACAGTTGTCAAAAATACTTAAAGTAAAAGCCAGCTGAAAGATATTTCTTCCTGTTGTCAAGAAAATACGGAAGCTCATTATATTCACCAAATTTTTTTTTAGACAGCGTATCTCATAATTTTGAGATATGTATCTCATAATTATGAGATACTAAGTTATAATTATGCGATGCTAAGTAATAATTATGACTTACTAAATCATAATTATGAGATATTACGTCATAATAATGGGGTACATATCTCATAATTATGAGATTCTATGTCATACTTTTGAGATAAATTTGTAGTTTTAACCTCAGCTGGTCCGCCCATCATTGTAGTACGGAAGCTTATTCACTTTACTCTTCAATTTTATGAAATTATGAAACTGGCCTAGCAAAAAATATTCAAAATGTGTGTTTGGTACTGTATCTGCAAAAAGAGCCTGCAATAAAGTAAAAAAAAGCACTCATGCTGAAAACATTTGGGTAAACTTCTGAAGAGAGTGAATGAGCTTCCGTACTAAAATGATGGGCAGACCAGCTGAGGTTAAAACTACAAATGTATCTCATAATTATGACTTTGTTTCTCATAATTATGAGATTTGTTTCTCATAATTATGACTTAGTATCTCATAATTATGAGCTACATATCTCATAATTATGAGATTCGCTTATTCAGAAACCATTTTAGACTCCAAACTAACCTTACTACAGCCCGACAGATGTTCTTGCCTATGCTTTAATTCCGTCATGATATAAAGTCCAAGCCAAAAATGTAAACAGAACACATTTAACTATTTATAACTCTGTTAGGTTTGGTTTGAGACAAAGTATGAGTCAGCAAAGAATAGTGGAAACCATGTGCCAAAGATGATTTGGACGAAAAGAAACATGTGACTGCTTGAAGTAAACAATGCCATGCATCAATTTGCAAAGCATGGATTTAATTGTGATTGTAAGACATATTTTTTTTACTCAAAGTGGGCTTAGTTTAAGTGAATAAAATACCTAAGATTAACATAATTTTACATATGTATATGAATGTCACAGATATTGTCCATAGCGCTGTCAATCAAATGCAGACTTTTAGTCATGAATGGCCATGACATCTTGCTTGCAACATGTTTTGTTTAATTATCACGTTTGAGCTTTTTCTGGACAAAAACTAATATTCAGTTACACACACACGCGCGCACACACACTATTATAGCTACATCACAGATTTAATCATTTTTTCCAAGTGAGCAATATTAGTTACTTGCAATTTGGGCAAACTCCAAATGTTTCTAGGGCTGTCGATTAAAAAAAAAACTGATTATTCGCACCTTAAAAAAATATTGTTAATCGCAATTTATTTTACATGATGTGACTAGGTGTGCATTTAGACATGAACTGCAAATTGATGGATGAAAAAGGATAAAATCAATGTTTAGTTCTCATTAAAGTTATTAATAAGCTTTTTGGTTAAAATATTTTATAATACTTTTTTCACAGAATTGTTTATTTTTTATAAAATTACTTTCTGTAAAACTGATTAAAAGTTGTTGTTTTTTAACAGGAAATATTGTTACTTTCCTTTTTGGCTCATGTGGCAGGAAAGTGAAAACATTCAAAAATACACTCCACATGTAGTCATCTAAGCATTTATATTTTACACAATTAATTTTGTACATTGCCTCAGTTGGCTGATAGTTTTTAAGGTTTTACCATGTTACTGTTTTACTGTAAAGCAAGTTGTGGATTTTGACCATAGCAGCCTTCCATACATTGAATGTCTTCCCTCTGTTTTGACTCTCACAGAAACACAGTATGTTGAATTGAAATGTACGCTTATTAGTGTATAAAAATAGTACAAATGTTTATATTTCCACACTTCTTTAATCACTCACCCTGTGATGTTGGCCCGTATTAGGGTTTGTTGTGAGGACATTCAGAGATATGAGCTTCTGACCAAAGTCGTCGTTCAGAGACCTTGCAGGCTCTCTTTGCTGATTTGCAATGTTTTTGAACATGTGCTTACCGATATACAGTTAATATATATTTTAAATTCAGTCGATAGTTAAGACTCACAGATCAATAGAGTGTAAAGGTCTCACTTTTACGCTCCATAAAAAAGTATGCATTAATTTTGACTCCACTAAATAATACATTTTTGGTGTTGATACGAATGTTGATTGTTATTTTCTATTCATCCTGCTCTTTTGTCATCATAACACACAATATGTTATCCCAAAAATGAGAGCTATCTATGTAGATACCAATCATTAGAAAGGTAATAAAAACACAGTCCCTTTGTGTGTGTTATGAAGTAACATTAACATAAATATCGCACTTCTGCTTTTTGTTATTTTAGTCCACAGACTTTAGTCTGTCAAAGCTGAACAGCTAAACACGGTCAATGGAATTCCCTTTATTTCAGGATAAAAAGGCATTTTCTGTTTATTAGTTGAAGCTAAGGTGATCCAGTTTTATGATCTTCTTTCTATTCATTTCAGGAATTTTGAATTAATGTATGCATCAGTTATTTAAATCATAAAGTGAAAGATCATCATGAAATGTGCATTATGTGGGGTGCTTTTATATGCAAGTCTTGTCAGTAATATTAAACATCTTCCCATGTCCTTTCATTTGAAAACATCTTTGCACTTTTATTTTCTTTGTGGTTTCTTGTCTTTTTTTTACTAGTGAATATGAAGAAGCTCTGTGTCTTTTAACCGTGATTACAGTAAGGCTTCAAGAGCAAAAGCCAGTGTCTTCTCTCATTTAGTCTCTCTCTCTTCCACTCCAGGCCTTCAGATCACTTCAAGATGTGCACAGATTTTTGTGTTGCAGATGTCCTCTGAATTTTTCAAAGCACTCGATTATAGACTAAAAAGTGGCATACTTTTCTCTTCCAAATCTCAACATAATTACATAATAAGTGCAGCCTTCTGCAGGTGATAATTTCTTTAATAGTACTCTCTAAACACACTGGAACACATTTTTGAAGCACATGCACTCATTTATTTTAGATGATTATTAAATCACTGCCCTGATCAGAAGACGCAGATTGGGAATTTAGATGAAAGGACTGGTCGAATAATTTCACTTAAGCATGAGTTTGACAGGTCAAAAAGGGATGGAAAAGTGTTCTGAAACAAAACAAAAGCAAATATGCCTCTGTAAACAAGTAAGAAATGCTGCAATTCCCTACTTTGTGCTTTTTTTTATATAGATGAATAGAGAAAGAAGTTTCCAAACATTAATGACAAGAACATGCTGTCAAAAGGCATTAAGACTATTAACAAGACATGAAGGGTTGTAAACAAATTTTTTTAAGGTTGTCACTTATTTTGTTTCAGATTTTTTGTTAAAGAACACAATGTTTCAAACAGTTATGTGCTAATGATCAAATACTTAACATCAAATACTTAACACATTTATATAATTATAATAATTATTCACTAAAGCTCAAATACAGTTGAATTGGTAAAAAGTACTGAAAATGCATTCCATTGCATAAAAATACTACTGTTGGATACAATTCATGTAGTGTTAGTATAGATTTTATGTAATGATTAACTTAATCTAGCTGTTATATTGATCAATTAAAAGCTTAAAAACAAGTTTTCCTTTATAGTCGTAGAAAGTTCTTCTCTTCAAGGCCTGGGCAAAGCAGCTAAAGGAAATAAAATGACTTTTTTGAAAAAGGAAGATTCTCTCTTGAGTCTCTAACAACAATTTCTCCTTTAAAATTGTTTTATCTATGACTCAATCCAGTTCTTTTAATACAATGCAATTAAATGTTAGATAACTAGCACTTAAAAAAAACTATGTTAGTTGAAGTGCTGTAATCCAAAAATCTAATAATGAAGAAATGTAATAAAACAATAAATAACTACACTAAAGGCCAACACATCAAGTACAGCTCAATGTCAGCGAGAATAAATGTGTCTACAGGTCCTTCTCAAAAAAATTACATATTAAAGTATAAGGGATAAAGTTTAATATTTTCTGTAATGTACTGATAAACATTTGACTTTCATATATTTCAGATTCATTACACACAACTGAAGTAGTTCAAGACTTTTATTGTTTTATTATTGATGATATTGGCATACAACTACTTCAGTTGTGTGTAAAGAATCTGAAATAAATGAAAGTCTAATGTTTATCTGTAAATTACAGAAAATAATGAACTTTATCACAATATGCTAATTTATTGAGAAGGGCCTGTATACCAATGCTTTAAAAACTGACAGGTTTTAAAGCATTGCAAAGACACGCTTAATCTACAGTTTAGGGGTAGAAAACGAAAAGGCATGACAACCTCTAAGCTTCCTTTTTGTCTAGAGAACAACACATAGTGAAACGTGAGAGAGCATATGGCTGAAGTAGGTTTTGGGGCAAGACGGTACAAACTTTAAAATCAAATAAAAGGATTGTAAAATCAATATGAAATGAATCTGGAGCCAAAGACGTGAGGCTAACATTAGCGAAAAGTGCTAATGTTTTTTTTTTTTTTTAAACCTCACTTAAGAGTCTAGCAGCAGTGTTCTGAACTAATTGAAGTCAGGCAAGCAATTTCTGGCCATGCTCAACATAAAGTGCATTGCAGTAGTCTAAGCGGGTCATAATACCATAATATATCAAATTAATGCAGAGACAAGTGTTTAGACTTTGGCCATTTAAAATATTGACTTAACTACTAAACTCCTTCTACAACTCAGTAGGTACGCTGTGCACGTGACAATGACGTACATGGCATTTTCAGAAAAACTTCACGCTACTTTCAAGAATGATGTCATGATTAGACACTTCTTTTCAGGTTGTGAGCAGTTTCCCATATTATTTGAACACAGAGACAGAGAATAATGTGGGAATCATTAGGAAAACAATATTAATTTATTAAAAAAATAAAACATATATAAAAAAAAATATATATATATATATATATATATATATATATATATATATATATATATATATATATATATATATATATATATATTTATATTTTAAAGGGTACTCTTAAGGCTGCTTCACATCTAACAGAATACGGATGCAGATGGCTCATCACACATCTGTCCGAGCAATTGATGCGCGTGAAACAAGAGTTCAGCTCTGCCATAACGGATCGGGTTTTCGCAAGAGAACAACCAATAAAAGCTGGCTGTTTTGATTACTTAAATGGGACACCATTTGAGAAGAGAAACGTAGGGAATATATTGGGAAAACATCTAATTGCAAATTGTTGCAACAAAGGCCCAAAAATAGAGCAAAAAAACACTAATCTGAATAAATAAATATGCTTATCAGTTTCTTCTGATTATTAACCATGTAATCAGCACTTCAACCGAGTTATTACTAAAGAGTCAGATTCGTTCTTTTCACGAACGACACATCATAACACATGAGCGCAGACCAATGTCAAGGAGCGCCACTGCATCCACTTTTAAAACTAGTTTGCGAATCTCAGTTAAGTTAGCGGCCTTTATACAAGTATACTTATACAAATGATGATTGATGGACTTAGAATTTTACTACATTTTCTCTGTAAAATTATGGTAACAAATTAGTTATTCAAATTTATTTTAGTACTTTGACAAGAAGCATATTTAACATAAATGAAAACACCAAAACATTGTTTTCTAACCAAAGCACTTTATTTTTGAGAGTGTGAAAGAGTAAGAAATGTGAGCATTTGGATATTGCTCTGCGCTCTTCTCGGCAGCAGTGTGTTCCAATGGCTCCAGACTCCTGATGGCCGTGTGTTCCAGTGATCTACGGGTTGCCCCGCTGTTTCACTGCAGTGGAGCGTGTAAGGGTTTGAGTCCCTGCTGTGTGATTGACAGCCAACGGGCGCTTGCTGTCTGCCTCACAGCACTGCCTCACCACCCATCACATACAGCTACTCGCCCCTCTCCTTTTAGATGCAGCTCTGTTTCTGCTATTTTCATTCTTTTTTTTATGTGAGGTTTTCTACTCAGGCTTTTGAATTATGCGTCCTCATGCTTACTCTTGATTTTCAGAGAATATTTTATGTTGACCCTGACCAACCTCAAAAGGCTTACAATGCTGCTAAAAACACAATAAAAACTTTTAAAATAAAACTTAAAAATAAGGGTCCAGAGAGAGAGAGAGAGAGAGAGAGAGAGATTTAGAGAGAGAGAGAGAGATAGAGAGAGAGAGAGAGAGAGAGATAGAGAGAGATAGAGAGAGAGAGAGATATATATATATATATAATATATATATATATATATATATATATATATATATATATGATAGGTTTATGTTAACAACATTTACTATTAAGAAAGTAAAACTTTTTTGCTGTTAAAAGTTCTCTCTTGTTGTTTTATTTTTAGGATTTATTTTTTATTTTTTTTGCTTCTTCCTTATATGATTGTAAATGGTTTCGCAACAACTAAAATTTTCATTAACTCCTGGCTTTTTTCATAGAATTCCTAACTTCCTAACATCCAGTTTTGTGTGTGTGTCTTTTTGTTGTGGTCAGATGACTGATATCATTGGCACAATCCGAGATTCAAACCTGAAGCTGAC
Source organism: Danionella dracula (assembly GCA_900490495.1). Lineage (NCBI taxonomy): Eukaryota > Metazoa > Chordata > Actinopteri > Cypriniformes > Danionidae > Danionella > Danionella dracula. The sequence goes on along the minus strand of UELW01000378.1, from coordinate 2,352,354 downwards.
ACTGGCCTTTGGGATCGGGATGCATCATGCTGGCCTTCATGAGCGTGACAGAAGAACAGTGGAGGAGCTCTTTGTCAACTGTAAAATTCAGGTGAGGCAACTAGACAAGATTCTGAACTATTTCTTAAAGCCTTGCTTACAAAATCATATATATGGCTTACTTAGCCTTTAATTCACTTTTGCAGTTCACCACTGTAAACTCTTTGACCTTCATAATTTCCTCTGAACGCTAAAAAGATGCTTTTACGTAGACTAAAAACTCTGATATATCACACTGCAGTAAGCTAAATGGTTTACTGACCAAATAATAATTATGTTAAAGTCCACTGTTGTTAAACCAATTCACAATAATTTCTATTGCAGGTGTTAATTGCAACAAGCACTCTGGCATGGGGTGTTAACTTCCCGGCTCATCTTGTGATTGTGAAAGGCACAGAATACTATGATGGGAAGACCCGGCGCTATGTGGATTACCCCATAACAGGTGTCTGTTTGTCTACATAGATTTATTTCTGTGCATTTATGCTGGTGTCCAATAAAACAATCTCTACATCCTCCTTTATAGATGTTCTTCAGATGATGGGTCGAGCAGGGCGCCCTCAGTATGATGACCAAGGCAAAGCTGTGATTTTGGTTCATGATGTTAAGAAGGATTTCTATAAGAAGTTCCTCTATGAGCCCTTCCCTGTAGAGTCAAGGTGGGTTTTGAGCTTGAAAATATTATAAGTCTCATTTTCTGCTTGACAAACCACCAGTAACTATATATTTATAATTCATAACTGATCTCCACTGTTGTCTGTGGATTAGAGCTGTTAAAAAAATAATTACATATTATTGTAAATCAGTGATGCTTATAAATGGTTGAACAAAAATAAAGCTTGAAAAATATAATCTTCATAATGCAATTCTCTAAATAGGCCAAATCAAGAAAATTGTTTTATGTCAAGGTAGTAAAATCTAAAAACGTAGTTTGGTCTTTGCATACTAAACTATTAAAATTGTAATGCTAAATGAGGGTAAGCGATGGTAATCTATAATGTGCACAAAGGTTGATAAATGTACATTTCTAGATTGATATAATGATGATGATAAATCTCACTTTTATAAATCTAAGCTTGTTTTGTCTCACTGAAAAAAAATTATGTTGCTTTTTAAGTCCCTCTGCTTATGTCACTTTTTACCCATGCAATATTTGGCCCAGTCTACAGATTAGTGTTGGCAAGCATTAGAAAGTAAAATGAAGATAGATTACTGTCAACAAAAAGACTTCAAAATTCCTAAGTCTCAGAATGATTCATAAATGTATTTTTATTCCAAGCTACGTTTGAAAAAATATGTAGATCTTTGCACTGTAGAAATACGTATCCTTCTTAAGTTTAGACTTTTTTCTTTATTCATTTTCAGTAAAAAAACAAGATGTCTGAACTGTTGAATTTGGAATGCTTTCCGAAAACTCAGACATTGCTGGGGGGAGGGGGGTGGTTAGAGAAAGAAAGAGATATATTGCTGTTTTTGGCTACATGAATCTGAAAAGATTTATGGATACTGCAAATTTGAAATATTGCTTTTCTTTATAAGCAAGACATCTGATAAGACCACAGTTTTTTTTACTCTCTTGAAATCATTCACTTTCATGGGATTATCACATTACCATAATCATATTGTCACTAATATCAATTGGCAAACATAAAAGAATCAGAAAACAAGATTATTTTCTCTCTTCAGCCTTCTTAGTGTGCTCTCTGATCACTTGAATGCGGAGATTGCAGCTGGGACTATCACCTCCAAGCAGGATGCCATGGATTACATCACCTGGACCTACTTTTTTCGCAGATTGGTCATGAACCCTAGGTACTGCATCTTCATATTAATATATTTTTTTAATATTTCTACCATTAAAAATGTGTGCATCACGGTAGCGCAGTGGGTAGCAAGGTCGTTTCACAGCAAAAAGGTTGCTGGTTCAAGCCTCAGCTTGGTCAATTTGCATTTCTGTGTTCTCCCCGTGATCGTGTGGGTTTACTCCGGGTGATCTGGTTTCTGGTTGAAAGACATGCAGTACAAGTGAATTTGGAAAACTAAATTGTCCATAGTGTGATTGCATGTGTGTATGTTTCCCAGTGATGGGATAGCATCTGCATCCGTTGCATAAAAAATATGCCAGATGAGTTTGCGGTTGATTCCGCTGTGGCGACCGCTGAAAAGGAACTAAGCAGGCAAGAGAATGGATGGATTGATGGATGGATGGTTGGATTGATAAAAATGTCAAGTTGATTTAAAAAAAATGTCAAGTGACACTAAAAATATCTTAAATGGTTTGTTTTTTAGATTTAAATTTTTTAAAATGTTGTAAAAATGTCTAGATTCATAAGTCCTAGGTTGACTATTTTTGCTGTTGTTTTAGTAAATGGTTGTGAGTGTCAATGGCTACTGTTTCTATCTGTTTGAGAACATTTTAAAGTACTGCAATGTACGTGTTCAACCTTCTGAGGGAAACATTTGTTTCATTTTATTTTCTTTTTTTTTAATTAGAATGTAAAATAGTCTGTCTCGCTAACTTCAATAAACAACAAACAAAGAGAATTAGAACAATTACATCTTTGATTAATTGGCCTGATGGGAAATCCACCGATTTGAAGGGAGGTGAAAGACAGAATAACATTACAACTGCTTGCATTTACTGACTGTGTTTCCATGGAAACCTTGTTGCTGGTCACAGTAGCCACAGTCCAGCCCATACCCTTTACATCTCCGTCACAAAACAAGGGCTCAGAGATCACACACACACACTCTCTCTGCAGGCTCATGGGGTTGTGTAGGGCAGCAGAGACATCTGCGATGAATAGAGGAAGACGATTCCAGAACATTCCACTGACATTTGCACGCCTGTCAGGCCACATTAAACATTAAGACCTGTATGTGGCCTCTTTCTCGTTCACAGCAAACACACAAAGCCCAAAAACACACTTGCAATCACCCAGAGCTGTGATAAAAACAGCCAAAATAAAACTTATTAAAAGCACCTGATCGTGAATGGTTTGCATTTTACTTTTCAACCCACATTCATTCTCCGTGGAGTGCCCCCCCCAACCCCACCACCACCACCACTATAAATAGTATCATTTGTCTATAACATGTTGTAACTACACCGCTGCATAACACTGTATCCTTATTAATGTATAAATAAATATAGCCCCAGTATTTGAGAAGCGCTGCTTTACATTGAACTTTTTTGTCTGCAATTTGTATTGATTTAAAGATCTGTAATTTAAGCTGCTTAGATGTCTGAGTCCTGAAGTTTTGTTCAGGGTTTTAATACTTTTGAACATTACTGTCTCCAGCAAGTACAATGTTCATTCAAATGCCAAGTTTTTACTTTATTCATTTGAAATACATTTTTATTATACTTAAATTTTAACTATACTTAAAATCACAATGGTTTGGTGGATCTCGAGCTTCACATTGGGAAAATGCCACATCTGCTGTCCATTTTGACACAAAAAATTGACAGAAACCCTGTGGTCAACAGTGTATTTAATGAGATAGATATAGTGTTTTAGATTAATTGTTTTAGTTTATTAATTATAAATGTTGTACACTGTTATAATTGTGTCAGTAAATGTTATTAAAATGACCATTATACCCCCCTATTTTTTGAAAACAGCTGAAATGGGGATGGACAGCAGTGGGGAGAAGCGAGATGCGTTATTGTGAGTAACCGTCACCTATAGGACTCACTTTGAAAGTGTTGTGTACAGTTGAACGCTTGTGTTCATTGAAAAAGTTTTTAATACTATAGAACATGGATACCTCACTGTTGGGAAAGGCAAAATGTAAAAATTAGAAATAAAAAACCTTTTCTATCTTTGAAGTAAACAAATATCAAATTTGCTTGTACTAATAAAAAAAATAATTTGCTGTGATGTATTTATTTATTGAATACATTTTGAATCATGAAATGAAATGTTATGGCACTGTACTGCTATGTTTTGTAACGTGTCATAGAATCAAAACATGTAGATGGTTGTGATTTATTTTGTGAATATCTTACTCTTCACTTAAAAAAATTTCCAACTTTGCCTTCTTGTGGCAAAATAAAATACATGTTTCCTTTTTATGTTATGGAAGTATTTGTACAATTCATAGAGGTTCCAATTCAATTAGGATTTTAATGGTGATATGGTTTTTATTGTGCGTTAACAGGTTTTCTGTGTGGCCTTAACAAGTCTAACATGTAAAAACTCAAAATTTAAATTTATATCAAGTCTTAAATTCATTGTTTTTAAATAACTTTTCCCAGGGCCTATTTGTCTGAAGTCCATGTAAAGCTCACCTGATGTGTTTTTGTTGTTACTTGGAGATGTCAGAGATTAAAAAAAAAGAAAGTGAAAATATTTATGGTTGATAAAATGCTCATAAATGTTCAACTTTGTAAAAATTATGATTAGGGTTGCTTGCGTTTGAGAAAATGCATGCTTTATACATGCTCAAAAACATAAAAGTGATTGTTAGGGATGAAAAAAATTATCTGAAGCATACTTTTTGTCATGCAAAATAGTTTTTTGTTTTTGACGTCATGAAATAGGTCTTTAATTTGATTCTCACTGGCCTTTAAAAAGTCTTTAAAAGTCTTACATTTGACCTTATGATAGCTGCCAAATCCTTGGTAAATCATTTTGTAATGGTGAAATAGTTTATATTTAAGTAACTTGTTTGTACATTTCACGTCAAAACGCTGCTGACAGCATCCGTATCTCATCTGCGGTCTTTCAGTGACCTCATGGCAGCTCTGAGACACACAGCGCACCCATAAACGTCAGCAGTTAAACATGGCTGAATGTAATGACTGCCATTTAATCAGTCTAAAGGTGTTCAGTGCAACTCTGAAATGACCGGGAGCCAAGCCGCAGGTCTTCATATGCGGAATGATTCATTTATAATGTATTATTCTTCTTTTAATGCACTGATGGTTAATGTGTTCTGATCTTGATATACAAAATGATTTTAAACAAACAGTTTGCATGATTGTAACTCTTTCACTCTGTGCTTTAAAACAAAGTTGAGGGTCAGAGTTATTTGTATATGCTAATTCAGCGCTGTTGTCATTTTTAACCCAACTACAACCAAAAACAGAACAGTCTGAGTCATTGAGAAAATAATGCTAAGCTTGCATTTATGGTGTTAATTTGATTAATATTTTTATCACTGCTTTTGTACCCTGCTGTCTTATGTTAATTTGCGACTTTCCAGCCATCCTATATCTTGTCGGCTTTTCCCTTTCGGGGTCGCCACAGTGGAATGAACCGCCAACTATTCCAGCATGTTTTACGCAGCGGATGCCCTTCCAGCCGCAACCCATTGCTGGGAAACATTCATTCACATTCATACTCTATGGAGAATTGCTTTTTCTCAATTAACTTATATCGAAAATCTTTGGACTTTTGGGGGAAACTGGAGCACCTGGGGTAAACCCACATGAGACCATGCAAACTCCACACAGAAATGCGTAGGCTCGAACCAGCGACCTTCTTGCTGTGAGACGACCGTGCTACCCACTGCGCCACTGTGACGCCCTAATTTTCGACTTACCTTGAATCTAAATTAAAAAAAAGGACAGTTAAAACAGTTAAATGCCTCAGGGGCCGCCAGAAAAAAAATCTGTGTGCTGGTGATGATCTAAATACAGGTCATCTTCTCATTGGCTATGCTTGAGCCACATATAGGTAATTTTCCATCTTTCTATCCCTTGTGTTGATTGTTGTTTTCATGTGTCCTTTTTAAAATTTTTGGTTGACAAGGAAGTCGTTTTAGTTAATTCATTTCTAGTTAAGTTGGCAAAATTTCATGTAACAGTTTGTATTTCTGGATGTTTGTGTTTTGTATGTATGAATGATAAAATGTAAACCAATGCAAAGTTGCACTCTGTGCTAAATCTCTAAATTGATAGTACATTCACAACTTGACATTTACTCACTTTTTTCTTCTTTTAAACACAAAATAACATATGTTGAAGAATACAGCTAGTATTTTGGACAACAATGGATAGTGTTGTTTTAGGTTTGTTTATGTATATGCGATAAATGCCTCTGGGGTCTTCTGGTGCCTAACAAAGCTCACATTGGATTAAAGGCTCAATGCAGTTATACTGGACAGGTTGGCTATCAGTCAGACCCTCACCTATGACTTAAAGTGATGATCTAACAGCTTTTTTAAATTCTAAATATCTTGGTTTTTTTTTTAGATTTTTTGTTGAACATATTTGGTTATTTTATATTCTTTCTCAGCTACTATAATCTTGATGACGTCAGCCATGAAACCATGAACAAATACCTTTCAACACTGGTGGAGAGGAGTCTGATGGATCTCGAATGTTCCTACTGCATGGAAATACAGGAGGTATTCATAAAGTACACACTGCCCTTATGGTTTGTGAGTTTTTACTGGTGCTATTCTACTTAGATATTACAATATCACAAGACTGATTCTGAGACAGATTGAGTCTTGTATAATAAATTTTTTCAGCATTCAGTTATGCAATTTTCTGTTTTTCTGCTAATAATTTAATTCATTAAAGGTTTGTTGTAAAACTCTTTAACAAAAACTTGTCATTTTTGTGACAGGTCTTGGGCAATAATGGCTCACTTTAAGGTATTTAGATCTGCAAATAAAATTACTATGTATCTCTAACTAGCAAATACATTTAAACAACATATTTCATATAGTGTTTTTATTTGATTCGTAGTTTATAACATTTTTACTTAAGTTTCATATATTCTTAAAAAGCGTTACTATTGAATGTATAAAATGTATAAGCAGGGAACATATCAAATGTAGGCACTGGAATTTTTTTGTTTTGGTTGTTGTGGAGCTCTGCCTGCTTAGACTTTGGAATGAAGTTGGTTATTAAACTAGTCATGAACTAGTGAATGAACTCAAAGCATCTCATCTTTGACCTAACCATGTTAGTCAGTGTGTGAGAGTGTCTGGGGAGGGGTTGTGCAGTTGTTTTTACAGTTGTGTTTTTTTACGTTGTTTAACTTTATACTCTTTTAGATTTTAAATAAGTTAATACCTTGTTGTTTATTTTTTGTTTAGAGGTTTGTTTTTCAAAGTTGGTTGTGTATTTAACTACATGCTGTTATACAGTTTTTCTATGTGACGTTATTTATATAGCATAATGTAATATGTAAAGTGGCAACAAATAGAAGAACTGTTATATAGTTTCATTATACTCTGTGCTAAATAATGTGTGATAAATATTAATTTTAAGGAATGTTTTGCTATGTAGGCTTATATAATAATGTTGTTTTATATCATGCTGTGCTATGTAGAAAGTAACTATTACTTTACACTGGGCTATATTACATTGCATCTTATGTGTTCATTCAGGATGAACAGAGCATTGAGCCCCTGACATACGGTCGAATTGGATCATACTATTATTTGAAACACCAGAGCGTTCGCATGTTCAAAGAAAGACTGAAACCAGAGCTGAACATTCAGGAGCTGCTGAGCATCCTCTCGGTGAGCAAACATGGAGACACACACACACACACACACACACGCACACACACATACACATATACTTACTCTACATCATCATCTTCTCATGCTCTCCCTATAATCTCATGCTCTGGTCACTGATGTGCTGGCTGCACTTTAAACATTTATGCATCATCACCTTCTATGGCTCAACATTCTGACCTAATGTTAATTATTGATTCAATGAGGACAGGTTAGATTGAGGCAGCTAAACACACACACACAAATACACAACACTCTACTTAGAAAACAAGGAAACACAAAAAAATAATAGTAATAAATAATACATTCTTTCATTAAAAACTGTACTGAAAACATCATCAATGACTTATTTTGGTTCCCCTCAGTTTCTTTTGTGGGGATGCCAAAGTAATTTCCAAAACATTTGATTCACAATGGCATTATTGATGAGAAAAAAAACAATATGATTATTACGACAGGTGTTTAGGCATATTATACTTGTTACAAGTTGTGTCGAAACTGTAATACGTTATGTATTAATGCAATTTGAAAATGTTACTCCCTCATATATCTACAGTAGGTGATGAGAGAAGATGTTGCTTTTCATCGCAAAAATGTATTATGTTACCATTAATTGCTTTCTGGTGTAATGTTTTGTAAACCGTGCTTCCATAGTCACTTACATAATCACCAGACTAATAAACAAATCGAGTTAAGGTCTTCAAAATCTACAAAAATATTCAAAATATTCAAAAAGTAGATTAAAAGTAAATCTAGTACTCAATTTTGCAACTGAAGCTTGTTTTATACTTTAATGTTTACAAATACATCCCTCTCCAAAAACTAAAGCGCCTTGCTGTAACATTCCCATCTCAGTCTCGGTGACCTGCTACCTGCTAAACCCCAAAGCTCACTTAATAAATATTGAGAGCGGTGCTGTAATAAAGGGAAACTATTATTAAATATATTATTGTCAAATGGCAGAATACAACAGTTACAATTAAGTTAAATCAATACAGATAAACAGATATTATAAAGACAAAGACCCATTAATGCTCTCTTTATGACAATCAATGTATTGCTCACAATATCTGTAAACATATGAAATGATGACTAAAGATTGGTTAGTATGGATGTAAACATAAGAGTTTGACCCAAATATACTCTTTTTAAATACCCCGCTCGTTAGATTCCATAAACTTCACTAGAATAAGAGTCTCCACCCTGATGCCATGAAAATGCTTCATCCAGAAGACATGAGAGGATTGAAACAATTTATACTGTTATGGAATCTGAGGATTCAATCCTCATCGTATTGAAAATGGTCTGGCAACCACTAAAGAGCAAGCTATAGAAGCATGCTATAAACTATACAAAATATTTCCTTTTCCATATTCACCTTTACTAGCAGAATTCACTGCTTAATAGTATATTTTAAAAGATTGGCTGTTTTCGTAAAACCACCTAGTGCTAAACTGAGTAACAGCTCACATGCAACAGCTAGCATTTTCAACAAACATGGCATCACTTTCCTTACAGACATGATGACGCTATATCCTTTTCTTAATAGGTTTAAGGAAAAGTATTGCCATATTTAGTTCCCATTTTATCTCTGTTGATGCTGCAAACTTTCTGAATCCTGTCTTGCTAAGCACTTGTAACAAAATTAGCAGCATCATTAGAACAACCCACCCCTCCCCCTCCCAAAACATACCCCTCCCTCCTTATTCTGGCCTCATTCTCACTGATCACAGACTTAATTGAGACATAAAGGCTCTTCACATTTCAACAAGGTGCTGGTGACATCTGTCTCGCTCTTGAAACAGAGAGCAATCTGCCAGATAGCATCACTAAAACATGATCTCACTAGATCACAATCAATCCATGTGTTTATTAATTCTAATAGAATCAATATAATTGATCCTTGATTTTTATTTAGCTTGCGTACCTTGTTCAGTTTTTCAGACACTTTAACCTGTATTTTAAATATTTTTGTCACAGTCTAGTCTATGTAAATAACTGTGTTTTTAGCAAAGATAAAATGTTGAACTCTTTTGCCTTCACATTTTTACATTAATACAAAATCACAAAAAAAGCTATATATTTGTTTACGTTTGTCTTAGATATTCTGTCAGACTTCAGCACAGAAAAAATTACAATTTATAATGAGACAATGCTAGAGAAATATAGATGCAGGGAAAAAATTTTACCTTATTGTTGAGTTTTTTTTTACAAAGTCAGTTTAAAATCCAAAACAACAACATGGAAACATTATCTTTATTAGCAACTACAATTATCAACAAGGTTTAATAACTTCTACAATTTTTTTTATTATTTAACCAAACTTGGCTCATATCTTAATCAAATAATGCAAGTGAATATACCGGAACTTGAGTTCAAATACTTAAGGAAAACACAATTTTTAGGTAAACATCAAATCCATCTATTAAAAAAAAAACACTATTAGCATTCCTTAATGTTAACATAAATGCTTGTTGTCTAAATAGCAGGTAATTTGTGATTTTTGTGAGACACGTATTCAGAGGTTTTCTGTTTCTTGTTTTCAATGAGATGTATATTTTAATTAAAGAGTGCAAAATCTGGGTTATTTTGCATTGTATAAAAAAACATATTCCTGCTTGTGAGAGCAATTACTTGCATACATGCTATTCATGCGACTAAGTTAAATTTAATTAATCGAAGCTCTAAAATACCTCTGAAACAATTGTCGGGAGGGGGGGGGGTTGAATAAGTGATATTATTACTTCTTTTCTTTCTTTTTTTGTTGGGGGTTGGGGTGAGCTGAACTGTTCCATAAAAAAACAACCATAAATCTGTCAAATGGCTTAAAATCTAGAGACAAGCTTTGAGACATGTCACTGAATGTTAATGGCGTGTTTGTGAGTCAGTAATAGGAAAAGAGCTGATGTTAATGCGGTAATAACGCCTGAGGCAGCAGGGATAAATCACTGATCCTCACAGTTAGATGTTTCCCGCCTGATTATCCACTTAGCACTCGCTCATTACATCTCGTTCACACCAGCCACGCAACAAAAGCAGGACATGAGGTGGGCAGGACCCCCTGTTTTCACTTAAAACACTCATTCAATGGCAACAAATGACACCCTGCTTGACGTCCCCACCATCCGCCCCTTCTTTCACCCGTATTGTCCTCTAATTACCATGGAACGTCTCATTATGGGACACACAAGTCAAGACGCCCCTTTAAAAGAGCTTCTCCACTTCTCAACATAGTAGTATTGACCTTGACTATTGTGCCTAGCTGTTAAACTCATGTTACAAAGATATTAAGCCGTTAAGTTGATTTTTAGTTCATAGTTTTTTTTTTATGTTGTCATCAACATTGATAGATGACTATTTTTGTTTGTTTAGCTAGTAGATGAGAGTTGCGGCGATTCATTTGTGGTTTAATATAGATGATGGATGTTATTTCAGTCCACATGTAAATAAAAATAATTTATTTGCTTGTTTAAAAGCAAAATGTCCAAAATATAAAGATTGATTTAAGAGTAACTTTTTTCAACATGAAATAAAGAAATATATATTTAATGTTTTAATGATTTCTTGCTGTTTTTATCATTTGAAATGGGTTATTTTTCCCCTGTCAAAAGTCAAAAACTGTTTAATCTATTTTCACAGTTGTAAGAAAGTCATCAATGTAAACAAATGAATGACAAAAGGGCATCATCAATGTGATTAGATAAATATGTGTGATAATAGTTTGAAGCTTAACAATCAATCCAACAAGGTTCTTGACATGCTAAAAAAGTGCCATAAATATTGGCTTTAGATGACTTTGTGAAAAGCTTCAATTCCTCAAAAACCCTTTTCATTCTCAAGCTGAAAAGTATCTACTTTTAAAAAGATAAAATGAAAGAAAAAAGAGCAAATATGTTATTTCTAAAGTGTGTTTGAAACTGGTAACCTTTCACATTTATTGGTATATAATAAGTAGCTTCAACTTTCATGACGAACATTGGTGTAGAGTATAAGTTTTGAACACTTCTGATTACTTTTAATCTTGCTTTTACTTCCTTAATTTAAAATATTTTTTTAGCATTTTTCTTTTACTTTTTTAAATAATTACTTTTACTTAAGTAAATAATTACTGAGTAAATGTAAGCGGAAGTACTCATCGCTCGTACACCATAATCTTCAGAGTATAGCCATGACAAGTCTTAACTTCTCATTGTGTTTACTGCCTAATATGAAAATCTGTGGCTTTTTTTTTTTTTCCAGGATGCCGAGGAATACGCTGAGCTCCCAGTGCGACACAACGAGGACCAGCTTAATAGTGAGCTGGCGCAGAGGCTCCCGCTGCAGGTCAACCCACACTCGTATGACAGTGCACACACAAAAACACACCTGCTGCTGCAGGCGCACTTCAGCCACGCTGCCCTGCCCTGCACAGACTACACCACAGACACCAAAACTGTGCTTGACAATGCCATTCGTATCTGCCAGGTGAGATAGTGTGTGTTAATAAAAAATTTTACTTTTATGTGTTTGAATTTAAATCCGGGATGGTATTTATTATATCGGAGGTTTAAATAATTAGTTAATGAATGCAGTTTTATTGTTTAAAATGGCCAAACCTTTATAACTTTATAACTGCATTTTAGCATTTAACATTTTATATGTGATTTTGTATATATATATATATATATATATATATATATATATATATATATATATATATATATATATATATATATATATATATATATATATATATATATATATATATATATATATATGAGCAGTTAAGGATTTAAACAAATGTAGCAGTGTACTAGCTCAGCCTTTAATTGTCATGTTGTTTTTCTTCTCATTGATTGTGTAGAAGTACTTTTCCATTTTTTTTTCCTATGTATTTAATAATTTCCAAATGAGTCTATTTTATCAGAAATAAACTGCTGCACTCATCCCTTTACCTGTTGATAATCCAAAGATAACTTGTAAGTGATGCTCACCACTCTGTTTGCTTGGTTTAACTGAACATAGTCGAAACCATGAGATTAACATTTTTATAACCTACATGGATGAGTTTTTAAGTGACTGATTTGAGCATTTGACTAAAATGCATGTGGCGCCAACAGTCCAGCATTACTTCATGTCATGTTGTAATTTTGTGTCATTATTATTTTTTCAAAATTTTCATGATTTTCGCAAACATCATCTGAACATCATCTCTCTCTCTCTCTCTCTCTCTCTCTCTCTCTCTCTCTCTCTCTCTCTCACTCACTCACTCACTCACTCACACACGCTCTCTCTCACTCTCTTGCTCCCACCCCCAATTGTGCAATCCTTGATACAATGTTCCCCAGCAGCTACTGCGACATGTTAATCACAACTTTAATTTGTACAGCATTTGCATTTTGATGAACTGTGGGTACTTTACTGTGCTCTTCAGCTCTTTTCACTCATAGTTACAGAGGAAATTACTTTTTCATTAATTAGGATTATTAATGCAGCTGAGCTCAGCAAACTTTAACCTCAGAAAGGTGGAGGGAGACAATAAACATATTTGCAATTTGATCATTGATTTCATAACATATATCTCTGTTTGAATATATGAGCATATACAAGTAATAAATATCTTAGCTTTTGTCTCACACAAACAAATACTGCAAGACATTTGAATCTGCTTTTTAAATCTTTTTAAATTCTCATTGATAATCATTTTTTGAATACATCTCAGGCAATGCTGGATGTTGTGGCTCATGAAGGTTGGCTGGTGTCAGCTCTAGGCGTGTGCAATCTTGTTCAGATGATCGTTCAGGCTCGATGGCTCCATGATTCATCTCTGCTTACTCTTCCTCATATCGAAAAACAACACCTCTACATCTTCAGGTAAATACAATCTTAAACTTAGAAGATTCATGAAAAAAACAAACAAACATAGATTTCAAAATTCTATTTTATTAAAAAGAATTTGGAAGCCTAAAAGTTTCAGTATATTTAATTTACATTTACATTTACATTTATGCATTTGGCAGACGCTTTTGTCCAAAGCGACTTACATTAGGGGAGAGACAATATGCAATTTGTTACACCGTCAAAGTCTATCTCAGCTTCTCATAATAGAATTGTATCAACTGATCAATAAACCTAATAGTGAGGAAGTAGAGGAAGAAAATAAAGACAGAGGAGGGAAAAAAGAAGGTAGTAGTTTTTTTTTTTTTAATAGTAGGTGTTCTCTGAAGAGAAGAGTTTTCAGTTGCTTTTTGAAAGCTGTTAGTGTTGTTGCTTTCCTGACTGGATCAGGGAGTTTGTTCCACCAACCAGGGACAGTGAAAGAGAAGGCTCTGCTGAGAGATCTTCTGCCCTTGTGTGAAGGAACCACAAGTCCCTGTTCCTTCTCTGAGCGCAGGCTTCTGGAAGGCATGTAGGAGCGTATGAGCTGATGGAGGTAGCCAGGGGCTGATCTGGAGATAGTTTTGTATGCCAGCGTTAGCGATTTGAATTTAACCCGAGCTGCAATGGGGAGCCAATGAAGAGTGATGAAGAGGGGAGTAACATGAGCTCGTTTCGGTTCCTTGAAGATAAGACGAGCTGCAGAGTTCTGGATCATCTGCAGAGGTTTGAGCGTATTTAATGGAAGTCCTACTAGGAGAGCGTTGCAGTAGTCCAGATGTGAGAGGACCAGAGCCTGAACCAGGAGTTGAGTTGCATGCTCAGTTAAGAAGGGCCTGATCTTTCGAATGTTGTGCAGTGCAAATCTACACACTCGAGTTGTCTTTGTGATGTGGTCTTTGAAGGACAGTAATGAGTGCAGTACTGCAGTAATTCAGTAATGAGTCGGCAACATATACAAAGGCTGTGTGCAGCAAATTGACAGGCAAGTGCTCTCACCATTACTAAATATAAAGTATATAAATTATAAATTACTCATATAAATTATTATATTTATAAATATAAATTACTAAATTATAAAGGCTGAGGTCAGTCTGTAGACCACATCACATGCCGAATCTATAGATCTGCATGGCTGTTGTAAAGATGCTCAAGAAAGCCTGCACTTTGCAGACGACAAACAGGTCAATGCCAAGTGTTACTTGGACTATATCTGTTGAGAACATGCTGAACTTTTCTGCATTCCTCACATGATTTTGAGCACACACCATCTGAATAAGAGACAACTTTATCTTTGCATGCAGTCAAGCATTGTGGTGGGAATATCATGTTTGGAGCTGCATAAGTACAATAGTTTATTGAAGGAGTCATGAATGCCTACAGAAACTTTGAAATACTGAAACAGAGACCTCAGGATAGTTATTCAAATTAATAGGGTTCCTTAACAAGATGCCAAGATGACCACTGGCAGCTAAAGAGCCTGAGGGTAAGTATGTGTCCTAACCTAAGTCCTAAAGTGGAAGAGAGCAAGTCTGTGAGCAAGGACTCGAAAACAATTCCAGAAACAAATTGTGAAGTCAAGTCCAAGAATATTAAGGCGATCTAATCATACTAATAAATAATTGACAATTTTGGCCAAATTTGAACATTAATGGATGCACTAACCTTTGTTGGGAGTGGAATAAGCATACATGAGGGTGTGTTTTGTTTTGTTTATTATTGTCACAAGTATTACATCCATTAATTTAAATTGAAGCAGAGTTTCATGTCTTTCAAATGAATGCTAAATTTTGCATATGTCTCAAACATTAAAAGGACACGCCTCCCCAAAAAATGTAAATGTGTTAATTAATCACTTACCCCATTGTTGTTTCCTCTGAAAATGTGTTCAGATATTTTAGATATAATACTTCATGGTCCTTTGTCTTAAAAGATACAGGGAGAAAAAGAAATTATTGGTAGGTTTTATGCACTAGAGGTTCTGGTTTCCTGTATAAATAAGAGCTATTGTTTTTATGTCCAGAAGGGTGGTGGTAATACCATGTATATGGGCCAATATCTATCTGAAAATATGTATAGTTAAATACTATGGAAATAACTTAATGCTGTCATATGTATAATAGGATTTTATAGGTATTTTATAAATGATTTGCATTTGCACAACTGCTTGAGATCAATCACTCACAGCAAATGCATTTTAATATTAAATTTTATTTTTTTTTTAATTACATATTTTCTGTAACATGATGAGCTTTAGAATGGAGTGATGTCATCAGAAGAGTGTTGCATGTGTTATCAGAGATGTTTTTTTTGTGTGAACTATACCATTTAAAGAGTGCTTCATTTTCACCTGCAATATGTTCACATGACAGGAAAACATGGCTTTACAGCTTATCCCACCACCGTCTCTTATTAAACTTCGCAAACACCCCCACTATCCATTCCCAGACTACACACTGCTTCTCACAGACTGGTTTTCTCGCTCCTGTAACCCATTTCACTTGTTCTTGCATCCTGTGGAGAGTGTAATTTGGTGGAAACACAATAAAAATGGAAAGAGAGGGATCAGGGAGGGCTGGATCAATCACGCGGGGACAGCAGGAAACTGATCAGCAGACCCCAATATAACATAGGTTTGGTTAGAAGCACTAGGAACGCCCAAAAAACAGCATCAACATCAACGCTGTGAGAGAAAATAAGCCAATAGGTCTAGCTCGTGTGCAGCTTTATTATGTTTTCCTTATGTTTGGTGTGAATTGTGTGGTTTCTGTACAGCTAATTAGTTAAAAATCTGAACAGAAACGTCTTGTGTTTGTTTACAGATGATTATAAAGTCTCCGTTTGAAATTACAAAATTGAAATTACAAAATATGTGAAAGTAAGCAATAGATCATCTTTAGAGGAAAACAAATGAACAGTATTTTAGCCAATAAAAAGGTAAACCAGTTACTTTGTCGTTGTATTAACTCACAGTTAATGTGTCTAAAACTTTGCTATTAAGTGATCAATTCATTTAAAGTGTCACTCACTTAAACTCCCATCAATTTTTCACTGCACATGCAATTCAAAAGTTTGAGAGATTTGAGTGAAAGAGCCAGCATATTAGTAAAATAAAAAGGCAAAACCCTAATGAAGTATGCATTGACTTTACAAGAATGAAAAAAAAATTCCCTCTGAGAATCCATATTGACTGTTTTTCTCTTAGGAGGTGGAGCTCGAGAGTCGGAAGTGGCAAAGAGACATTTGATGGCCCAATAGAAGCTCTTCCTGAGCTGATCGAGGCTTGTGATGGGAAAGAGGAGATATTCACAGCTATGGTGAAGGAGATACTGCTGCCAAATCAGATCACACAGGTTAGATAATATACAGTTTATTATAAAGTTACTTCTTTTGTTCTTATTTGTTGAATACTGAGTTTCATCTCTTTTACATTGCCTGATATGAGTCTGGACAAGGCTGCTTTACAGTACTGGTCATTAATACCATTTTGAACAAGAGATTTGCTGTGAGCTTCAATAATATGTTGGTGTCGGCTCTACTCTTTTGAGCAAAGTGGGCAGGACTTATTTTTCATCTTTCTGTGAATGCTCATACTTAACAGGAACAAAGTGTTAAAAAAAACACCTCTTAACTGAGCTGATGAGAGTTTAAAGCTGAAACTCATACTCTGGTAGAAAATTGGGTATATTTGTTTTCTATAATAATATTTCCACTTGTATTGGCTAAACACACATTGTTACCATTCGATTACAGTTAATGCAAAATGTTATCATGAGAATAAAAAAAGTTACATTTGCTACAATTATACACAGCAAACAGGTTTACATATTTAATATCATCTATTATCTGTAATGTTTTGTAAATGTTTGACATTGAAATGTTGTGATAGTTGGGCTTTAAATGTATTTATCTGCAAAAGTAACATCAGAATTTTCTTTTAATAAATGTCAGATTCTTTTGTGAAACATACATTACACTAGAGATCTGCTTTCCTGAAAAAATAGAAGCCCTTGTTTTTATGACCAGCAGGGTGAAATAAGGGCAATAAAAGTTTCTGAAGTAGTTATGACTTTTAACAGTTTAAAATAGTAAAAGGTTCATTATTTGGTTCATATTTGTAATTTACGGTTTGGTAAATGCATGTATGTACTTCTGCTAAACCATGTAAATAAATGTTTTTAATATTTTGCAAACCATGCAATAGGTAGCATGTTCTTTATTTTTTACATGCTTACCATCTAGCGTCACCTTGGTTTTGAAATTGATCCCTCTCATGGTAAATTTCTCACTTCCTCATTGATGAATAAATAGGAGGTGACTGAACTGTAATTCTTTGAGTGGCTGCTTGAGGCTTTGCCCAGGACGTTTGTAGATTCCTGTTGACGCCCATGTTAAAAATGCTCAACTTCACAGAAAAAAAAAAACACATTTAAAGCCTGGTGCCACAGGATTTTTTGATTCACGTTGATGTTTTTTAATTCGTTTCAACTTTGAGTGTGAATATTATTGATAATGATGTGTTGAGTTGTATTAAGTTTTAAAGTATGACATGAATGGAGGGGCTACTTGATAACTATGTAGTGAGAACTATTCCGCAGCACTGAGGTTTTTTTTTTTTTGTTTTTTTTTTTTTTTTTTACTTTGTGATACACCAAATTTCTGCCTTTTTGTCTATTTTTGACTGTGGCAATGACACTCACTAAATCCACTATGACGCACATCTGTCTTCTGCTAAAACTTATAGCTGTCATCAAATTCCCTACATCAATGT